>JARQOC010000011.1:208644683-209169216 GCA_033576535.1 Allobates femoralis | reverse complement strand
TATGCGGCGATCATCCACCACTGTTTTCATCCGTGGACGCCCAGGCCTTTTAGAGTTCCCAAGCTCACCAGTCAATTCCTTTTTTCTCAGAATGTACCCAACTGTTGATTTTGCTACTCCAAACATGTCTGCTATCTCTCTGATGGATTTTTTCTTTTTTTCAGCCTCAGGATGTTCTGCTTCACCTCAATTGAGAGTTCCTTTGACCGCATGTTGTCTACAGCAACAGCTTCCAAATGCAAAACCACACACCTGGAATTCACCCCTGACCTTTTAACTACTTCATTGATTACAGGTTAACGAGGGAGACGCCTTCAGAGTTAATTGCAGCCCTTAGAGTCCATTGTCCAATTACTTTTGGTCCCTTGAAAAAGAGGAGGCTATGCATTACAGAGCTATGATTCCTAACCCCTTTCCCCGATTTGGATGTGGAAATTCTCATATTGCAGCTGGGAGTGTGCACTTTCAGCCCATATTATATATATAATTGTATTTCTGAACATGTTTTTGTAAACAGCTAAAATAAGAAAACTTGTGTCACTGTCCAAATATTTCTGGCCCTAACTGTATATAGATGGCTTTTACACAGCACAAAGGAGGGAGGTATCAGGGGTAATCTAATATATAAAGCTGAATGTGTGTGTGTGTATATCCGGGATTGGCATCTACACCGTCGCAACTACAGCCACAAAATTTTGCACAGTCACACGTCTGGACCCCGAGAGCGTCATAGGCTATGTTGTGAGGCGAAAGTTTAACCCCGCGCATTCCAATTCACCAAACAATTTTGCCCCTATCTACATAATAGGGAAAAAGTGACAGTTGACAGTTGTGAATGAGAGGGGCTTAATGATAGCACCAAAGACTAACAGCACATACCAGCATATAGTCACTAAGGTGGGGCCCAAACATGAGATATTCACCACGCACGGGGACATGTATACACACGCACACAAAGAGTAACAGCAAGTGTATAGTCGCTAAGGTGCAGCCCCAACATTGGATACTCCCCACGCACCCGAACAAACACACACACCACAAAGAGACACACAACACAGAGACACACACACCCACGGGGACACACACACCCTATAGCGACACATGCACTCACCCCACAGGGACACACACACCACAAAGAGACACACACCACACAGACCATCCCCCCACAGGGACACACACACATACACACCCTATAGGGACACATGCACTCACCCCACAGGGACACACACATACACACACCACACAGACAGACACAGATGTGCACAAATCACCTCACACAACTCGCCTCATACGTGTGCTATCTTTACTTTCCAAACATAAACATCTGATTAAAAACAGCCAATGTGCAACACATGTGCCATTACCCACCACAAATCTGATGAAAGGAAAAGAGAGATTTCATCATATAGTTTCTGCCAACAGGAATAAAACCAAACAGTATTATCGGGTTTATGAGAAAAATGAGTGTCTATATTATGTAACAATTGTTTTGCAAAGTAGCTTTTTCCAGAATTAGATGGTCCTGCTAGAATGCAGGAGAATGGGTGCTGCAGACGCGGGTCCATCACAATACAATTAATACCCAAATGGTACGGTGGTAAAATCGTCACACTTTTGGGTTTTGCGCAATGGCCTTGTTTCAATGGACCAAAACTTTTTATTTTTCACAATGCCGGGCTGCTCAACGACAATACGTTTCTGTGTTTCAGAATCAGAATTATGCGGGTAGTCCAGAACAAGATCTTTTAGGCTGTTGAAATTAATAGATTGAGCGTTACCAACATTTAATGTTATCCCTTTCACCTTCAAGACCGTTTTTCCCGTGTTGAGCTTGTATCCGTAGGTTTTTGGACCGGCAGATACAAATTCAGTGATGTAAGTGTCATCAGGTATCTCACTGGTCAATTCCCCCAAGTAATCACCTAAAGGAGGACTCCACTCACCTTCTCTATGCACAAAAATCACAGAATCGGTATCGTGATATAAACACCTTTCCTGAAGCCTGTCTAAGCAGAGAATAAAGCTCCAATCTAGCATAAGCCGTTGTGAAACAAGCTATAAAGATGTTTGTGTTCTTGTTAAGTGTGATAAATTGCTAAGTTGTTTCTTTTGTTACCATCCTTCTTCATTTGTTAGGAGCTGGCGTTGAGGAGAGGCTGGCGTCCTCCTGTATACACCATTATACAGGTGTCAGGACAGGAACATTGCAAGGAATATACCATGACCTGCCAGGTGGAGCGTTTTGTACAGCTCGGTACGTAAGCAACGCACCAGGGAGACCGGATCGGATTGTCTGGACGTGTTGCAAGAAGGCGTCTGAAAACATATACAGGAGGATCCCAATGAATTACAATATCATCAAAAAGTTAATTTATTTTAGTAATTCAATACCAAAAGGGCCTTTTTCATTTATGTGCCCGAGCGTTTGCCTGTTTTGCGCTAGCGCAGGCGCTAGCAGAAGCAAGCACAGGCAAGTGCTTTCACACATAGATGCAGAGCCCTTGAGCTCGCGCTGCCATGCGCTGTGACACCGGCCCGGTCACACTTGTGCTTCCGGGATGCGGACTCGTGTGCTCGCCAATAGCAGGTAATGGCGGGGCGAGCGCAAGGGCTCTGCATCTTTGTGCCAATTCGCTTGCTTGCACTTGCCTCTGCTAGCACCTGCACTTGCACCTGCGATAGCGTAAAGCAGGCAAACACAGGGGTTCATAGATGTGCACTGGGCCAAAGTGAAACACATACATAGAGTGATTACAAACAGACTGATCTATTTCAAGTATTTATGTAAATGTTGATGATTATGGCTTACAGCCAATGAAAACCCAAAGGTCATTATCTCAGAAAATTACAGTAGGGAGGATGAAGGGTCTGAGAGATAAAATATGACGTAAATAGGTATCAGAGGCTTCACCTTGTGTGGTTGTGAGAGTCACAACCACTATAAAAGCAGATCACGGCTGCTGCAGTCCCCAACGTGGTGCAGATAGAGTAGGGAGGATGAAGGGTTAAAAACCGCGAGACATCAAAGGGTGAATATAATATTAATTTATTAGTGAACACATTTAGGGCTCTCTGAAATGCCCTGAAACATGGCAATATGATATTGATTTGTCGTGAGGAAGGGGCCAGGGAGCCCTGAAACATCTTGACTAATAAATCAATATTATAATCACCCTTCGATGTCTCGTGGAATACGGCAGCGCGGGTTTTTTAACTCTTCATCCTCCCTACTCTTTATGCACCAATCTGGGGACTGCAGCAGCCGTGATCTGCTTTTATAGTGGTTGTGACTCTCACAACCACACAAGGTGAAGCCTCTGATACCTACTTGGGCCATATTTTTATCTCTCAGACCCTTCATCCTCCCTACTTTAATTTTCTGAGATAATGACCTTTGGTTTTTCATTGGCTGTAAGCCATAATCATCAACATTTACAGAGATAAACACTTGAAATGGATCACTCTGTGTGTAATGACTATATAATACGTGTTTCACTTTTTGTATTGAATTACTGAAATAAGGCTAGGGTCACACATGCAGATTTTACATGCTTTTTTGGAGACCTGCGTTTTTAAAAACGCATGTAAAAATGCACCCATAGGCCCCCATGCAAAAAACGCATGTCCTAATAGCAAAAACGCATGCCTAAAGTGTCATGCGTTTTTGGCATGCGTTTTTGCACTTATGTGAGGAACTGCCTTCAAAAACGCATGCAAAACCACATGGTACATTAGTACCATTTATTACCATCCAAAAACGCATGCGTTTTCCATAGGGGCCCATGTTAAGAAACACATGTGTTTTTAAATCAGCACCAAAAAATAGTTCATGCACTTTTTTTTGGGTGCTGATTCAAAAACACATGGAAAAAGCATGGGCCTAAAAAAAACGCATGCAGAAATGAAATAGCATGCAGAAACGCATGCTTATTTTTAAGGCACTTAAAAAACTCATGCCAAGTGTGACCCTAGCCTAAATTCACTTTTTGATGATATTCAATTTCATTGACATGCACCTGTACTTATTAATTGCAGTTTAAAGAGAGCATGTTCTAGTAATGTAATAATGTCTTGGCATTCTGCAGGTGACGTGTATTACACTATTCATTTATTCTGTGATGAAAGAACTGTTTAGGGCTATTCATGTCATTTTGCTTTTTATTGGGTTCCATTCACATCATGGCACCCCTTAAAGTGCATATTTTCAGCATGTTTTTGCTATATAATCAGAGAGCAGCATGATGTAGGGGCTGAGATCCTGATTCCAGCAATGTCACTTAGGGGCCCTTTACACACGGCTACATTTGTAGCTTGTCACCAGGTAACTTACTGGTTGCAGTGAAATCATGGATACATGGTTCTATCTTGTTGCTGTGTACAAATGGAATCATGTATCCATGATTTCACTACAACCAGTAAGTTACCTGGTGACAAGCTACAAATGTAGTCGTGTGTAAAGGTACCCTTACTGTGCTGTGTGTTGCTTCAATACGATCAGTGTTTTAGCAGCATGATATTATCAATAATGGACTAGGTGTCTGGTGCCTACTTGTCCAATTTTGGCCCAACCACAGTTCTTTGTGAATGTACAATATATTCAGAAAGCTGCCAATTGGTGGTGTGAGTGGGATTATACAGGGGTCAGCATTCTGAGCACTGCTAGATCTGCAACAGGGATTGTTTGAAAATGACTGCAAGCAGCTCAGTAAGTGAAACATTGCTGGAATCAGGCTCTCAGTCCTTGCTTCATGCTGCTCTTAGATTACATAGAAAAGCCTGTTGACTGATTCCTTTTACAGAATTATCAGACTGAGTTACAAAGATGCCATAATAGCAGAACAGAATTAACCTACTGTTCAAGAAGACAAACCATCAGAACGGAGAAACCTGGAGATTGGAAGTTGGTTGGGATTATTTCTTATAAAATGTGAGTTTGAGAAATGAGTGTCTTTTTTCTTTTTTTATAGATGGGGGGAATGTAATAAGGTAGTGAGAAGCCTTCAGAAAGCAAAGCTGTTCACATTGCGTCTTCAGTGATCCTCCATCAGTGGATGTGCTGGACTGCGGTGAGGGTCAGCTTTTAGGGTGAAGCATCAGTCATAGGGGCCTTTATGTGTGGTAGATGTGGGCAAAGCAGCCACACAGAGGTCTTTGGTGGATTGCAGTGATTTTTAGCCCTTTGTCAGGTCAAGCATACCAAGACTTTATGCCTTATGTGAACTTACAGTGTAGCCATGAACAGCATTTCCCCGGTAAAGGTGTGCGGTTATGGCTGTGAGGCCCTGGTGAAGGTGTGCGGTTATGGCTGTGAGGCTCCAGTGAAGGTGTGTAGTTATGGCTGTGAGGCCCTGGTGAAGGTGTGCGGTTATGGCTGTGAGGCCCTGGTGAAGGTGTGCGGTTATGGCTGTGAGGCCCTGGTGAAGGTGTGCGGTTATGGCTGTGAGGCCCTGGTGAAGGTGTGCGGTTATGGCTGTGAGGCCCCGGTAAAGGTGTGCGGTTATGGCTGTGAGGTCCCGGTAAAGATGAGTGGTTTGGCTGTGAGGCCCCAGTGAAGGTGTACAGTTATGGCTTTGAGGCACCGGTGAAGGTGTGCGGGTAATGCTGTGAGGCCCCGGTAGAGGTGTGCGGTTATGGCTATGAGGTCCTAGGAAAGGTATTTGGTTATGGTTGTAAAGCCCCGGTAAATATGTGTGGTTTGGCTGTGAGAGGCCCCAGTGAAGGTTATGATTGTGAGGCCCTGCTAAAGGTGTTTGGTTATGGTTGTGCGGCCCCTGTAAAGGTGTGCGGCTATGGCTGCGAAGTCCCTGTAAAGGTGTGCGGCTATGGCTGCGAAGTCCCTGTAAAGGTGTGCGGTTATGGCTGTGAGGCCCCAGTAAATGTGTTGGTTATGGCTATGAGGTCCTAGTAAAGGTGTGCGGTTATGGTTGTAAAGCCCAGGTAAATATGAGTGGTTTGGCTGTGAGGCCCCATTGAAGGTGTACAGTTATGATTGTGAGGCCCTGGTAAAGGTGTGAGGTTATGGTTGTGCGGCCTCTGTAAAGGTGTGCGGTTATGGCTGCGAAGTCCCTGTAAAGGTGCGCAGTTGTCTTTTGTATTGGCGTTTAGGATGGAGAAAATAAAGCCTGCTCATCATGTTGATGTTGCTTGGTCGCTTTTTGTGCTGGGGAGTCTTATTTGAGGAGAAATCTTATAAAGGGAGTGATAGTGAAGGGTGTATATAATGTTGAAATTATTATACAAATCATTGCTACCCTGAATCAAATGGATTCAAATTTCGGGTATCTCTGAATTGACCAGATTACTATTCTTCTCATGATGGACATAAGTGTGAAGTCATCCAAGATGAGGAGAACTAAAGTAATAACTTTATAAATCCTTGATCAATATACCATACTTTTCGGACTATAAGATGCACTTTTTTCCCAAAAATGTTTGGGAAAAGTGAGGGGTGCGTCTTATAGTCCGAATATATGGACTGTGGGGCTGTGCTGGTGGGGAGCCGCTGCTCTGGAGCGGCTGGAGGAGGCTGGCTCAGGCTGCAGAGGCAGCGGGAGGTCACTTTCCCCCTCTCATTAGTCTAATGTAATATGCACTGCACTCTCCCCGTGCACCTCTCAGTGCTTAAGACGGCGCCGAGGCGGGCGGGGGAGCATTGCATAGGTATGCACCCTCCTATATCGCTGTATATGGGCCCCCATGCTGCCACAGTTGCACACTAGAAAATAATAAACAATGTAACTTACCTCTCCAGCGCTCACGTCTGTCACTCCCTGCTTGCCGCACTTCGCGTACTGAGTCCTCTTGCGTCCCCGGCATCCGATCATGTGACTAGAACAGCACAATGACGTTATGGCTGTGTGCAGCCCGATCACATAATCAGATGCTGGCACACATGAAGACTCAGGAGACGAAGTACAGCAAGCAGGGAGTGATGGAGGGGAGTGCCAGAGGGCCAAGTAACATTGTTTAGTATTTTCTGGTGTGTGGCAGCATGTGGAACCATAATACAGTGATGGGGGTGGCCATATCCAGGATGGGGACCATATCTAACATGGAGGGGGGCTGTATCAAGGATGGGGGGGTAATGTACCTTGGATAGGGGGGCGCGATACATACCAGGCCATATCCCACAATGGGGGCCCATATCCAGGATGGAGATTATATACCAGGATCGAGGGGCCCTATCCAGGATGGGGGACATATATTACCTGGAAGGGGCCTAGGATGTTGAAATTACCCCCATAAGTGTAAGCAGCAGATCCCCCGCCAATTGCAGTGCAGTATAAACACATTTTTTGCTTAATTTTTTATTTTTCCTACAGTTGTGGCCAAAAGTATTGACACCCCTGCAATTCTGTCAGATAATACTCAGTTTCTTCCTGAAAATGATTGCAATCACAAATTCTTTGGTATTATTATCTTCATTTAATTTGTCTTCAATGAAAAAACACAAAAGAGAATGAAGCAAAAAGCAAAACATTGATCATTTCACACAAAACTCCAAAAATGTCTGGTAACTCTTTCTATACTCAACATCCTTAAAGGGACCGTTACACGCCGCAACTGTGGTGTAGCAAGTGAGAGGCAATCGGAATTTCAGTCACGGATGCCTTGAAATTGCTACGAATTGGGGAAAGTGATGGTGATTTTCGCAGTTGCTCCCGGTTGCGGTTTCAGAGCATTGTTCTAAAACCAGAGGCAACCCTGAAGGTGAATTGCCCTGGTTTTGGCGTGTGAACGGGCGATAGGGATGGAATCTGCGTCGCCTAGTGATTTCCCAGAGGCGTGCCACAGCGTGCTGGATACCGCGCCCCGTCAGCGATCATTCATGCCTAACATTGGCGAGACCCCATGAATTCTGGGCTTAGGGCGAGCTGATAAAACAAAGCTTGCCCTAACCCCTTTATTACCCAGTGAGCACCCGCACCAGGGCCTTGAATGAGTCGGGTACAGCGCCAGAAGATGGCGCTTCTATGAACGGGGGGAAGGGGAGGGTGGGTCAGAAACCAATATTAGACGTGACCACCATGAATTTCTAGTAATCGTATAGAAAAAAAAAAACGCAACACAGAGAAACAATATTTTTTATTGGAAATAAAACAGAACACAATTAGGGACTCCATCTTTATTAAAGAAAAGAACCCCACCCCCTCTGACATAGCCCAGGTTTGAGAGTCCCACAACATTCAATCCGGATCCAATATCATCTGATCGGTTTGCTGGCCGTTGTAAAACGGACAGCCACGGATCAGATTTGGTCCCCATGTATCCCTATGGGCAATGAATCTGATCGGATTTGGCCTTAAAGGGACACTGTCACCAGGTTTTTGCCATCCCATCTGACAGCAGCATAATGTAGAGATAGAGACCCTGATTCCAGCGATGTGTCACTTACTGAGCTGCTTGCTCTCACTTTGATAAAATGACTGTTTTCTCTGCTTCAGATTTAGCAGTAAATGACTATGCTGGACTATTTGATTAGTCCTACGATGTTAATCTCCAACTGATTGAACAGTGATTTTATGAAAACTACACTAAGCAGCCCAGTAAGGCGGCCGTCACACACTTCAATCTTTGGAGCGATATTGTTAGCGATCACGTGCACGCGCAATCGCTAACAATATCGTTCACATCGCTGGTGAGATGTCACACACAGGCAGACTCACCAGCGATGTGGAGCAGCGAGATCGCTGGTAACTATGGTACACATCGGGTTACTAGGCGCCGCGCGGCGCTTAGTAACCCGACGTTTACCATAGATACCATCTCCCAGCATAGACTCTGCTGCTGGGAGATCGTTCATCGTGGTGTCACACACCACGATGAGGCAGATTGATCAAGCGTTTATCGCTTGATATGAGCTCCGGCTCACAAATCTGCGATCTAGCTCGCTTGATTACATGAAGCGACGCACAAACGATATTGCTTAAGTGATCAAAAAGCAGATCGCTTAAGCGATATCGTTCAAGAAATTGATGCGTGTGACGGCCGCCTATGAGACAGATCGCTGGAATCAAGGCCTCTGTCTCTACATTATGCTGCTGTCAGATGAGATGGCATAAACTTGGTGACAGTGTCTCTTTAATGGCATCTGATTTGTGCAGGATCTGATTCTGTCCAATATTTTGCTGTACCCAAGTTCAAGCTGGATCCAGTTCAAGCTGTTTTTAGATGGCAAAATACACCAGTGTGAAAAGAGCCTAAGGGCCCCGTTACACTGAGCGACGCACCAGCGATCCCGACAATGATATGACCTGGTAGGTATCGCTGTTGTGTCACTTTGGGGTCGCTGGTGAGATGTCAAACGGTCAGATCTCACCAACAACTCAGCATCTTTCCGGAATGATACGGAGGTCGTTGGGAATCTGTTACTCTCGGGTGTAGTATTGAGATCGCTGGTCGTTGTGCCTGTCAAACACAGCGATGCAGCATTCCCAGCTGGAGCGCAACGACCAAAAAATGATCCAGAACAGTTTGTAACGATCAGCGATCTCACAGCAGGGGCCTGATTGCTGCTAAGTGTCACACATAGCGAGATCGCTGGCGATCTCGCTAGTGATCTCATTTAGTGTGACGGGGGCTTAAGGTTGCTTTCACACTGCGATATTTCGGAATCTGTGCCTGTCCGTTGTAAAACGGACAGCCACGGATCAGATTTGGCCCCCATGTATCCCTATGGGCAATGGATCTGATCGGATTTGGCCTTAATAGCATTCGATTTGTGCAGGATCTGATTCTGTCTGATTTTTTGCTGTACCCAAAATTGGAGACTGCACCAATTTTGGGCACTGCGGATCAAATCGGAAAGAGCCGGATCCGACACGATCCGCGGCAAATAACATGAGGGCCTATGGAGCACTGGTCCGGGACCCGATTTTAGTGTACTGAGCATGCTCAGTACACTAAAACTGCTCCGGTGTGTGTCCTGCGCCGTCTAGCTCCCAGGACTTAAGGACCTTGCGAGGCTGGGCTACCCAATCAGCTGTTGAGTCACATGACTGCATCAGCTGAGCGGGTTAAATAGCCTGCCAAAACCGATCGGCGGACGGGAGATTTAAACCGTGCTGATCATGTCATGTGACAACCCGATCAGCTGATCGCTCACATGACCGCATCAGCTGAGCGGTTTAAATAGCCCGCCCGCCAATCGGGAGATTTAAACCGCTCAGCGGATACAGTCATGTGAGCGATCAGCTGATTGGGTTGTCACATGACTGCATCAGCACGGTTTAAATCTCCCGCCAGCCGATTGGTTTTGGTGGAAGGGCTATTTAAACCGCTCAGCTGATGCGGTTATGTGACTGATCAGCTGATCAGGTAGCTCCACCCCGCCAGGTCCTTAAGCCCCGGGAGCTAGTCGGCGTGTGACACACGCCAGAGAAGTGAGGATGTTTTTTTTTTTTATTATTGTTTTTTTTAACGCTTGCTTCACTCCCGCAATGTATATATATATATATATTGCGGGAGTGCAAGTGCCCGACTTGCCTGCACTTCAAAGGCTCAGGCTTTCTGTGTCCGTATCCATGAAAATCACGGACCCGGACACAGAAATGGCATCTGGAGGTCACCTCCGATGCAGTCCTTTCCTGTTCGTGGGGTTCCTGCAAAAAAACAGGATCCCCACGGACAGAAAAAAAAACGCTATGTGACACATACAGAGATCGCTATTGGGATCGCTGTTGTGTCACGAAATCCGTGACGCAACAGCGATGTCGTTCTGTGTGACACGCACCAACGATCAGGCCCCTGCTGTGACATCGTTGATCGTTACACACTGCTCTGGGTCGTTCCTGCGTCATTGTGCTCCCGCTGGGAACGCTACATTGTTGTGTTTGACAGAGATAATGAGCAACGATCTCAATGCTATGCTATGGAGAGAACATTCTCAACGACATCGGTATAATTCTGAATCGCTGTTGCATCGTTATGTGAGACTGGGCCTTAAGTCACTGGTTCTAGGTCTCCTTCAGCACAAAGCCATAAACTCACCAGGGAACCCAGCACAGACCTGACAATAGTATTTATACACTGGGACCATTCTGTTGGATATTCCATGGGCTTTTGATATGGTAATGGATCAGTCACCAGAGGATTAATGTGTAACAGTCCCTACCCTAAATGTAAATGACTTATATAATACTGAACCTCTCATTTGACATTGGCCTATGAACATGTAATATACCAAGTGTATGCCATGTTCAAATTATGCAATAAAAAGGGGAAAGTTTCATGGAAAAAGTCATACAATGATAAGGAATAGGTTGATTGGTGGAGGATTCCTGTGTGGACTGGTTGTTAATCTTACTAGTCTGGGAATTGCATTTCTTTGGAGTTACACATCACAAAAAACAGGTGGGCGACTAACATCACCATAAAGAGCCATTCAATGCAAATACCTGGACCCCCGCCTGGAGGTGACATCACAGGGCGGGGGATGACCAAGAACAATACACCAGGTCTTCACAATGTTTGTGGCTTGTGGTCATTCCTTGGAGTCTATTGAAGTGAAGACTTGTCCAGTTTCTGCCTCTTCTGGATCCTCAACACAAAATGTAAGTGATAGATTTCTAGATTTCCTTTCATTATAGATAGTTCTTTGCATCTCATTCCTGTCTGTGATTTGCATCCTCTTGTTCTGGTGGTCATTAATCATTGGGACTCAGTGGCGGACCTTGACCCCGGAGGGCCGTGGTGCAGAGTTGCTGGTGTGCTGGTGAGGAGCGGGTGGGGGGATGGGGTGCTAGCGAACGCTGCTGAGGAGCGGGGGGGGGGGGGGGGGTGCTAGTGAACGCAGGTGGGGGGCAGGGGGTGCTGTGGGTGATTGATGCGCCGAGCCGCGCTTTGAAGTCCTGGGAGTCTCTTACACAGGTTCAT
This sequence comes from Allobates femoralis, assembly GCA_033576535.1. Taxonomy (NCBI): domain Eukaryota; kingdom Metazoa; phylum Chordata; class Amphibia; order Anura; family Aromobatidae; genus Allobates; species Allobates femoralis. The sequence goes on along the minus strand of JARQOC010000011.1, from coordinate 209,157,342 downwards.
GGGGTCGGCTGAGGGCCCCCTAGCCCGTCGGGGGCCCTGGTGCAGCTGAACCAGCTGCACCACGGTAGGTCCGCCCCTGTTGTGACTGTTCTCATCAAATCAATCTTCATGTAATAGGTTCTGTCTTGTGTTCTTTGACCAAGTTCACATGTGCAGGAATCATCCGTGAGGACGGATCCTGCAGAGATCCACTGTCAAAAACGTGAAAACAAAAATGTTTTAGTTTGTTTTTAAAAAATAGCTTTTTGTCAGATCCATTTTCTTTAACAATCTGGTAACTGATTACTATTTATCTTTCATTTCAAACTGATCCAGTAAGAAGAAAATGGATCCTTTACAAATGAAAGAAAAACTGGAGGTTAAATAGCAATCAGTTACCGGATCCCTTCTCCATAGATTCCAATGTATAAACATATGGATTCTGCAGGAATCAAATTGTGTTTTCACAACTTTATTCTCAACAGATCTCTGCAGTATCTGATCTAACGGATGATTACTGGACATGTGATCTCATCTGTAACCCCTTAGTGACCAAGCCAAATTTTTCCCATTTGACCTGTGTTATTGCTTTATGTGGCAATAACTCTGCAATGTACAGAGATATGTCTGCTCTCCTCCTTCCTGAATGAGGTGCTCAGGAAAATTAATAATATAATAACACAGATATCACTGGCACTCTTCAAAAAAAAATGAATGAAGTCCAAATCACGAAATATGATGTAAAAAGGGTTTTATTTTGTTCCAGTCTCAAAATCAAAGCTGTATATCCACAGCGTTTTGGCTTTTTTCGCCTTGATCACGTTACAGCTGACTCCATATAACATAAAATGAAATAAAACATAGAACATTCATTGCACCAGCAGTTACACCAACACTTCACTGTTCTTTTTGGTCAGGTAAAGTGCACCTCTTGGGGACATAACTTACTATGTGTAGTCTCTGGTGATTTATTTAATCAGTTTAATGTTCTTCATTATAGCGGGGCTGAAAAAAAACCTGGGGCTTTAACATTCCCTCTACATTGCCTATATGGATGACAAGTAGGTATCTGGCTGGGGCATAGACATGGGTTACTTTCCTGATCTATGGACACTTCACTTGATAATCTAACCACTGAGCCACCATACAGAGCTAACCACTGAGCCATCATACAGTGCTAACCATTGAGCCACCATATACAGTGCTAACTACTGAGCCACCATATACAATGCTAACCACTGAGCCACCATACAGTGCTAACCACTGAGCCACCATACAGTGCTAACCACTGAGCCATCATACAGTGCTAACCATTGAGCCACCATATACAGTGCTAACCACTGAGCCACCATATACAGTGCTAACCACTGAGCCACCATACAGCGCTAACCACTGAGCCACCATACAGTACTAACCACTGAGCCACCATACAGTGCTAACCACTGAACCACCATACAGTGCTTACCACTGAGCCACCATACAGTACTAACCACTTAGCCACCATATACAGTGCTAACCACTGAACCACCATACATACAGTGCTAAACACTGAGCCACCATACATACAGTGCTAAACACTGAGCCACCATATACAGTGCTAACCACTGAGCCACCATACAGTGCTAACCACTGAGCCACCATACAGTGCTAACCACTGAACCACCATACAGTGCTAACCACTGAGCCACCATACAGTACTAACCACTGAGCCACCATATACAGTGCTAACCACTGAGCCACCATACAGTGCTAACCACTGAGCCACCATACAGTGCTAACCACTGAACCACCATACAGTGCTAACCACTGAGCCACCATACAGTACTAAACACTGAGCCACCTATAGAGTGCTAACCACTGAGCCAACCGTATAAGTGCTAACCACTGAGCCATCATATACAGTGCTAACCACTGAGCCACCATACAGTGCTAACCACTGAGCCAACCATATACAGTGCTAAACCACTGAACCACCATACAGACGCTAACCACTGAGCCACCAATACAGTGCTAACCACTGAGCCAACCATACAGTGCTAACCACTGAGCCACCATACAGTGCTAACCACTGAGCCACCATACAGTACTAACCACTGAGCCACCATACAGTGCTAACCACTGAACCACCATACAGTGCTAACCACTGAGCCATCATATACAGTGCTAACCACTGAGCCACCGATACAGTGCTAACCACTGAGCCACCATACAGTGCTAACCACTGAGCCACCATACAGTGCTAACCACTGAGCCACCATACAGTCTAACCACTGAGCCACCATATCAGTGCTAACCACTGAGCCACCATATACAGTGCTAACCACTGAGCCACCATACAGTGCTAACCACTGAGCCACCAATACAGTGCTAACCACTGAGCCACCATTACAGTGCTAACCACTGAGCCACCGTATACAATGCTAACCACTGAGCCACCATACAGTGCTAACCACTGACCACCATACAGTGCTAACCACTGAACCACCATAAAGTGCTAACCACTGAGCCACCGTATAGATGCTAACCACTGAGCCACCATTACAGTGCTAACCACTGAGCCACCATATACAGTGCTAACCACTGAACCACCATACACGCTAACCACTGAGCCACCATATACAGTGCTAACCACTGAGCCACCATACAGTCTAACCACTGAGCCACCATACAGTCTAACCACTGAGCCACCATACAGTGCTAACCACTGAAGCCACAGTACAGTCTAACCACTGAGCCACCATACAGTGCTAACCACTGAGCCACCATACAGTGCTAACCACTGAGCCACCATACTACAGTGCTAAACACTGAGCCACCATACAACTGCTAACACTGAGCCACATAACAGTGCTAACACTGAGCCACCATACATACAGTGCTAACCACTGAGCCACAATACAGTGCTAACCACTGACCACTACAGTGCTAACCACTGAGCCACCATACATACATGCTAACACTGAGCCACCATACTACAGTGCTAACACTGAGCCACCATACATACAGTGCTAACACTGAGCCACCTACAGTGCTAACCTGAGCCACAGTACAGTGCTAACCACTGAGCCACCTAATACAGTGCTAAACTGAGCCACATACATACAGTGCTAACCACTGAGCCACCATATACAGTGCTAACCACTGAGCCACCATACACGTGCTAAACACTGAGCCACCATATACAGTGCTAACACTGAGCCACTACATACAGTGCTAACCACTGAGCCACCATACAGTGCTAACCACTGAGCCACCATATACAGTGCTAACCACTGAACCACCATACAGTGCTAACCACTGAGCCACCATATACAGTGCTAACCACTGAGCCACCATACAGTGCTAACACTGAGCCACCATACAAGTGCTAACCACTGAGCCACCATACAGTCTAACCACTGAGCCACCATACAGTGCTAACCACTGAGCCACCATACAGTGCTAACACTGAGCCACCATACAGTGCTAACCACTGAGCCACCTATAAGTGCTAACCACTGAGCCACCATATACAGTGCTAACCACTGAGCCACCATACAGTGCTACAACCAGAGCCACCATACAGTGCTAACCACTGAACCACCATAACAGGCTAACCACTGAGCCACCAATACAGTGCTAACCACTGAGCCACCATACAGTGCTAACCACTGAGCCACCATACAGCTAACCACTGAGCCACCATACAGGCTAACCACTGACCACCATACAGTGTACCACTGAGCCACCATACAGGTAACCACTGAGCCACCATACACAGTGGTTACCACTGAGCCAACCATACAGTGCTAACCACTGAACCACCATACAGTGCTAACCACTGACCACCATACAGTGCTAACCACTGAGCCACCTATACAGTGCTAACCACTGAGCCACCATACAGTGCTAACCACTGAGCCACCATACAGTGCTAACCACTGAAGCCACCATACAGTGCTAACACTGAGCCACCATACAGTCTAACCACTGAGCCACCATACAGTGCTAACCACTGAGCCACCATACAGTGCTAACCACTGAGCCACCGTATAGAGTGCTAACCACTGAGCACCGTATAGAGTGCTAACCACTGAGCCATCATATACAGTGCTAACCACTGAGCCACCATACAGTGCTAACCACTGAGCCACCATATACAGTGCTAACCACTGAACCACCATACAACGCTAACCACTGAGCCACCATATACAGTGCTAACCACTGAGCCCATACATACAGTGCTAAACACTGAGCCACCATATACAGTGCTAAACACTGAGCCACCATATACAGTGCTAACCACTGAGCCACCATACAGCGCTAACCACTGAGCCACCATACAGTACTAACCACTGAGCCACCAATACAGTGCTACCACTGACCACCATCATACAGTGCTAACACTGAGCCACCATTACAGTGCTAACCACTGAGCCACCATACAGCGCTAACCACTGAGCCACCATACAGTGCTAACCACTGAGCCACCATTACAGTGCTAACCACTGACCACCAAACAGTGCTAACCACTGAGCCACCATACAGTGCTAACCACTGAAGCCACCATACAGTGCTAACCACTGAGCCACCATACAGTGCTAACCACTGAGCCACCATATACAGTGCTAACCACTGAGCCACCATACAGTGCTAACCACTGAGCCACCATACAGTGCTAACCACTGAGCCACCATACAGTGCTAACCACTGAGCCACCATACAGTGCTAACCACTGAGCCACCATACAGTGCTAACCACTGAGCCACCTATACAGTGCTAACCACTGAGCCACATATACAGTGCTAACCACTGAGCCACCATATACAGTGCTAACAACTGAGCCACCATACAGTGCTAACCACTGAACCACCATACAGGCTAACCACTGAGCCACATATACAGTGCTAACCACTGAGCCACCATACAGTGCTAACCACTGAGCCACCATACAGTGCTAACCACTGAGCCACCTATACAGTGCTAACCACTGAGCCACCTACATACAGTGCTAACCACTGACCACCATACAGTGCTAACACTGAGCCATCATATACAGTGCTAACCACTGAGCCACCATACAGTGCTAACCACTGAGCCACCATACAGTGCTAACCACTGAGCCACCATACAGTGCTAACCACTGAGCCACATACAGTACTAACCTGAGCCACCATATACAGTGCTAACACTGAGCCACCATATACAGTGCTAACCACTGAGCCACCATACAGTGCTAACCACTGAGCCACCATACAGTGCTAACCACTGAGCCACCATACAGTGCTAACCACTGAGCCACCGTATACAGTGCTAACCACTGAGCCACCATACAGTGCTACCACTGAGCCACCATACAGTGCTAACCACTGAGCCACCATACAGTGCTAACCACTGAGCCACCATATCAGTGCTAACCACTGAGCCACATACAGTGCTAACCACTGAGCCACCATAACAGTGCTAAACTGAACCACATACAGCTAACCACTGAGCCACCATATACAGTGCTAACCACTGAGCCACCATACAGTGCTAACCACTGAGCCACCATACAGTGCTAACCACTGACCACCATATACAGTGCTAACCACTGAGCCACCTACAGTGCTAACCACTGAGCCACCATACAGTGCTAACCACTGAGCCACCATATACAGTGCTAACCACTGAGCCACATACATACAGTGCTAAACACTGAGCCATCATACAACAGTGCTAAACACTGAGCCACATACCATCAGTGCTAAACACTGAGCCACCATAATACAGTGCTAACCACTGAAACCCCCATACAACGCTAACCACTGAGCCACCATATACAGTGCTAACCACTGAGCCACCATACATACAATGCTAAACACTGAGCCACCATATACAGTGCTAAACACTGAGCACAACATATGTACAGTGCTAACCACTGAGCCACCTATACAGGCTAACCACTGAGCCACCAATACAGTACTAACCCCTGAGCCACCATTACAGTGCTAAACCCCTGAACCACCATACATACAGTGCTAAACACTGAGCCACCATACAGTGCTAACCACTGAGCCACCATACAGCGCTAACCACTGAGCCACCATACAGTGCTAACCACTGAGCCACCAATACAGTGCTAACCACTGAACCACCATACAGTGCTAACCACTGAGCCACCATACAGTGCTAACCACTGAACCACCATACAGTGCTAACCACTGAGCCACCATACAGTGCTAACCACTGAGCCACCATATACAGTGCTAACCACTGAGCCACCATACAGTGCTAACCACTGAGCCACCATACAGTGCTAACCACTGAGCCACCATACAGTGCTAACCACTGAGCCACCATACAGTCTAACCACTGAGCCACCATTTCAGTGCTAACCACTGAGCCACCGTATAAGTGCTAACCACTGAGCCACCTATACAGTGCTAACCACTGAGCCATCATATACAGTGCTAACCACTGAGCCACCATACAGTGCTAACCACTGAGCCACCATATACCCCCCCCCCCCCCCCCCCCCCCCCCCCCCCCCCCCCCCCCCCCCCCCCCCCCCCCCCCCCCCCCCCCCCCCCCCCCCCCCCCCCCCCCCCCCCCCCCCCCCCCCCCCCCCCCCCCCCCCCCCCCCCCCCCCCCCCCCCCCCCCCCCCCCCCCCCCCCCCCCCCCCCCCCCCCCCCCCCCCCCCCCCCCCCCCCCCCCCCCCCCCCCCCCCCCCCCCCCCCCCCCCCCCCCCCCCCCCCCCCCCCCCCCCCCCCCCCCCCCCCCCCCCCCCCCCCCCCCCCCCCCCCCCCCCCCCCCCCCCCCCCCCCCCCCCCCCCCCCCCCCCCCCCCCCCCCCCCCCCCCCCCCCCCCCCCCCCCCCCCCCCCCCCCCCCCCCCCCCCCCCCCCCCCCCCCCCCCCCCCCCCCCCCCCCCCCCCCCCCCCCCCCCCCCCCCCCCCCCCCCCCCCCCCCCCCCCCCCCCCCCCCCCCCCCCCCCCCCCCCCCCAAAAAAAAAAAAAAAAAAAAAAAAAAAAAAAAAAAAAAAAAAAAAAAAAAAAAAAAAAAAAAAAAAAAAAAAAAAAAAAAAAAAAAAAAAAAAAAAAAAAAAAAAAAAAAAAAAAAAAAAAAAAAAAAAAAAAAAAAAAAAAAAAAAAAAAAAAAAAAAAAAAAAAAAAAAAAAAAAAAAAAAAAAAAAAAAAAAAAAAAAAAAAAAAAAAAAAAAAAAAAAAAAAAAAAAAAAAAAAAAAAAAAAAAAAAAAAAAAAAAAAAAAAAAAAAAAAAAAAAAAAAAAAAAAAAAAAAAAAAAAAAAAAAAAAAAAAAAAAAAAAAAAAAAAAAAAAAAAAAAAAAAAAAAAAAAAAAAAAAAAAAAAAAAAAAAAAAAAAAAAAAAAAAAAAAAAAAAAAAAAAAAAAAAAAAAAAAAAAAATGAGCCTCATCATACAGTGCTAACCACTGAGCCACCATACAGTGCTAACCACTGAACCACCATACAGTGCTAACCACTGAGCCACCAGTAAACAGTGTCTAACCACTGAGCCACCATATACAGTGCTAAACACTGAGCCACCATACAGTGCTAAACCACTGAGCCACCTATACAGTGCTAACACTGAGCCACCATAACAGTGCTAACCACTGAGCCACCAATACAGTGCTAACCACTGAGCCACCATATACAGTGCTAACCACTGAGCCACCATACGTGCTAACACTGAGCCACCATACAGTGCTAACACTGAGCCACCATATACAGTGCTAACCACTGAGCCACCTATACAGTGCTAACCACTGAGCCACCTATACAGTGCTAACCACTGAGCCACCATAACAGTGCTAACCACTGAGCCACCATACAGTGCTAACCACTGAGCCACCATACAGTGCTAACCACTGAGCCACCAGTATACAGTGCTACCAACCACTGAGCCACCATATACAGTGCTAACCACTGAGCCACCATACAGTGCTAACCACTGAGCCACCATACAGTGCTAACCACTGAACCACCATACAGTGCTAACCACTGAGCCACCATACAGTCTAACCACTGAGCCACCATACTACAGTGCTAACCACTGAGCCACCATATACAGTGCTAACCACTGAGCCACCAATACAGTGCTAACCACTGAGCCAACAGCTATACCAGTGCTAACCATGAGCCACCTATACAGTGCTAACCACTGAGCCACCGTATACAGTGCTAACCACTGAGCCACCGTACAGTGCTAACCACTGAGCCACCATACAGTGCTAACCACTGAGCCACCTATAAGTGCTAACCACTGAGCCACATATACAGTGCTAACCACTGAGCCACCATTACAGTGCTAACCACTGACCACCATACAGTGCTAACCACTGAGCCACATACAGTGCTAACCACTGAGCCACCATACAGTGCTAACCACTGAGCCACCATACAGTGCTAACCACTGAGCCACTATACGTGCTAACCACTGAGCCACCATATACAGTGCTAACCACTGAGCCACCATATACAGTGCTAACCACTGACACCATACACGTGCTAACCACTGAGCCACCATATACAGTGCTAACCCCTGAGCCACCATACAGTGCTAACCACTGAGCCACCATACAGTGCTAACCACTGAGCCACCATATCAGTGCTAACACTGAACCACCATATACAGTGCTAACCACTGAGCCACCTTACAGTGCTACCACTGAGCCACCTATACATGCTAACACTGAACCACCATACAGTGCTAACCACTGAGCCACCAATACAGTCTAACCACTGAGCTACAGTGCTAACCACTGAGCCACCATATACAGTGCTAACCACTGAGCCACCTTACAGTGCTAACCACTGAGCCACCTACAGTGCTAACCACTGAGCCACCATAAGTGCTAACCACTGAGCCACCAATACAGTGCTAACCACTGAGCCACAAACATGCTAACCACTAGCCACACATACAGTGCTAACCTACCACTAGGTAACATACAATACAGTGCTAACCACTGAGCCACTACAGTGCTAACCACTGAGCCACCATATACATGCTAACCACTGAGCCACCATACATACAGGCTAACCACTGAGCCACCATACACAGTCTAACCACTGAGCCACCATATACAGTGCTAACCACTGAGCCACCATAACAGTGCTAACCACTGAGCCACCATACAGTGCTAACCACTGAGCCACCATACATGCTAACCACTGAGCCACCTATACAGTGCTAACCACTGAGCCACCTTACAGTGCTAACCACTGAGCCACCATATACAGTGCTAAACCACTGAGAACCACTACAGTGCTAACACTGAGCCACCATAACAGTGCTAACACTGAGCCACATACAGTGCTAAACACTGAGCCACCATAACAGTGCTAACACTGACCACCATACAGTCTAACCACTGACACCATACAGTGCTAACACTGAGCCACCATATACAGTGCTAACCACTGAGCCACCTAACAGTGCTAACCACTGAGCCACCTACAGTCTAACCACTGAGCCACCATATACAGTGCTAACCACTGAGCCACCATACAGTGCTAACACTGAGCCCATACAGTGCTAACCACTGAGCCCATACAGTGCTAACCACTGAGCCACCATACAGTGCTAACCACTGAGCCACCATACAGTGCTAACACTGAGCCACCTATACAGTGCTAACACTGAGCCACCTATACAGTGCTAACCACTGAGCCCATACATGCTAACATGACCACATCAGTGTAACACTGAGCACCATACAGTGCTAACCACTGACCACCATAACATGCTAACCACTGAGCCACCTATACAGTGCTAACCACTGACCACCAATACAGTGCTAACACTGACCACCAATACAGTGCTAACACTGAGCCACCATACAGTGCTAACCACTGAACCATACATGCTAACCACTGAGCCACATACAGTGCTAACCACTACCACCTACAGTGCTAACCATGACACCTACAGTGCTAACCACTGAGCCACATACAGTGCTAACACTGAGCCACCATATACAGTGCTAAACACGACCACATACAACATGCTAAACCTGAGCACATAAAAGTGCTAACACGAGCACATACAAAGTGCTAAATGGACCAACATACAGTGCTAACACTGAGCCACCATAACAGTGCTAACACTGACCACCTAATGCTAACACTGACCCCATACAGTGCAACCACTGAGCACCATACATGCTAACCACTGAGCCCCATACATGCTAACACTGACCACCATACATACATGGCCAAACAGCTAACCCGACACCATACAGTGCTAACACTGACCACCATACAGTGCTAACACGAGCCACCATACGTGCTAACCATGACCACCATTCAGTGCTAACACTGCATCACCATACAGTGCTAACCACTGAGCCACCATACAGTGCTAACCACTGAGCCACCATATACAGTGCTAACCACTGAGCCCCCCCCCCCCCCCCCCCCCCCCCCCCCCCCCCCCCCCACTGAGCCACCATACAGTGCTAACCACTGAGCCACCTATACAGTGCTAACCACTGAGCCACCATATACAGTGCTAACCACTGAGCCACCATACAGTGCTAACCACTGAGCCACCATATACAGTGCTAACCACTGAGCCACCATACATGCTAACCACTGAGCCACCATATACATGCTAACCACTGAGCCACCATACAGTGCTAACCACTGAGCCACCATACAGTGCTAACCACTGAGCCCACGTATACAGTGCTAACCACTGAGCCACCATATACAGTGCTAACCACTGAGCCACCATATACAGTGCTAACACTGAGCCACCATATACAGTGCTAACCACTGAGCCACCATAATACAGTGCTAACACTGAGCCACCATATACAGTGCTAAACCACTGAGCCACCATATACAGTGCTAACCACTGAGCCACCATAACAGTGCTAACCACTGAGCCACCATACAGTGCTAACCACTGAGCCACCAATACAGTGCTAACCACTGAGCCACCATATACAGTGCTAAACCACTGAGCCACCATACAGTGCTAACCACTGAGCCACCATATACAGTGCTAACCACTGAGCCACCTATACAGTGCTAACCACTGAGCCACCATATACAGTGTAACATAACACCATGACCATGAAGCAACCATGACACTATACAGTGCTAACCACTGAGCCACCATATACAGTGCTAACCACTGAGCCACCAATACAGTGTATACAGTGCTAACCACTGAGCCACCATACAGTGCTAACCACTGAGCCACATATACAGTGCTAACCACTGAGCCACCTACGGCTAACCTGAGCCATACGTGCTAACCACTGAGCCACCATATACAGTGCTAACCACTGAGCCACCATACATACAGTGCTAAACACTGAGCATCATACCACAATGTCTAACCACTGAGCCTACATACAGTGCTAAACACTGAGCCACCATCAACAGTGCTAAACACTGAGCCACCATAAATAAGTGCTAACCACTGAGCCACCATATACAGTGCTAACCACTGAGCCATATACAGTGCTAACCACTGAGCCACCATACAGTGCTAACACTGAGCCACTATACAGTGCTAACCACTGAGCCACCATACAGTGCTAACCACTGAGCCACCTACAGTGCTAACCACTGAGCCACCTATACAGTGCTAACCACTGAGCCACCTATACAGTGCTAACCACTGAGCCACATATACAGTGCTAACACTGAGCCACCATATACAGTGCTAACCACTGAACCACCATACAGCGCTATACCACTGAGCCACCATATACAGTGCTAACCACTGAGCCACCATACAGTGCTAACCACTGAGCCACCATACAGTGCTAACCACTGAGCCACCAATACAGTGCTAACCACTGAGCCACCATACAGTGCTAACCACTGAGCCACCATACAGTGCTAACCACTGACCACCATATACAGTGCTAACCACTGAGCCACCATATACAGTGCTAAACCACTGAGCCACCGTACAAGTGCTAAACCACTGAGCCACCATTACAGTGCTAACCACTGAGCCACCATACAGTGCTAACCACTGAGCCACCTATACAGTGCTAACCACTGAGCCACCATATACAGTGCTAACCACTGAGCCACCATATACAGTGCTAACCACTGAGCCACCATACAGTGCTAACCACTGAGCCACCATACAGTGCTAACCACTGAGCCACCATACAGTGCTAACCACTGAGCCACCATATACAGTGCTAACCACTGAGCCACCGTACAGTGCTAACCACTGAGCCACCATACAGTGCTAACCACTGAGCCACCATAGTACAGAGCATAACCACTGAGCCACCATATACAGTGCTAAACCACTGAGCCACCAACATGTACACTGAGCACATAACCACTACACTGACACCATACAGTACTGCTAACCACTGAGCCACCATATACAGTGCTAACCACTGAGCCACCATACAGTGCTAACCACTGAGCCACCATACAGTGCTAACCACTGAGCCACCATATACAGTGCTAACCACTGAGCCACCATTACAGTGCTAACCACTGAGCCACCATATACAGTGCTAACCACTGAGCCACCATTACAGTGCTAACCACTGAGCCACATACATACAGTGCTAACACTGAGCCACATAAACAGTGCTAACCACTGAGCCAACCATATACAGTGCTAAACCACTGAGCCACCATACATACAGTGCTAACACTGAGCCACCATATACATGCTAACACTGAGCCACCATATACAGTGCTAACCACTGAGCCACCATACAGTGCTAACCACTGAGCCACTATACAGTGCTAACACTGACCACCATCCGTGCTAACACTGAGCCACCATAATACAGTGCTAACACTGACCACCATGAAGTGCTAACCTGAGCCACATACAGTGCTAACACTGAGACCACAGTCTACCATGACATACAGTGCTAACCACTGAGCCACTGTACAGTGCTAACCACTGAGCCACTCAGTCTAACCATGACCACCATACAGTGCTAACCACTGAGCCACCATACAGTGCTAACCACTGAGCCACCATACAGTGCTAACCACTGAGCCACCATATACAGTGCTAACCACTGAGCCACCATATACAGTGCTAACCACTGAGCCACCATACAGTTAACACTGAGACTAACATGCTACATGAGCCACCATATACAGTGCTAACACTGAGCCACCATATACAGTGCTAACCACTGAGCCACCATAACAGTGCTAACCACTGAGCCACCATACAGTGCTAACCACTGAGCCACCATACAGTGCTAACACTGAGCCACCATAACAGTGCTAACCACTGAGCCACCATATACAGTGCTAACCACTGAACCACCATACAGTGCTAACCACTGAGCCACCATATACAGTGCTAACCACTGAGCCACCATACAGTGCTAACCACTGAGCCACCATACAGTGCTAACCACTGAGCCACCATACAGTGCTAACCACTGAGCCACCTACAGTGCTAACCACTGAGCCACCTATACAGTGCTAACCACTGAGCCACCATATACAGTGCTAACCACTGAGCCCCATACATACAGTGCTAAACACTGAGCCACCATAACAGTGCTAAACACTGAGCCACCATACAGTGCTAACACTGAGCCACCTAACAGTGCTAAACACTGAGCCACCATACAACAGTGCTAACACTGAGCCACCATACATGAGCGCTAAACCATGAGCCACATATACAGTGCTAAACACTGAGCCACCATAATACAGTGCTAACCACTGAGACCACTACAGTGCTAACCACTGAGCCACCATACAGTGCTAACCACTGAGCCACCATACAGCTAACCACTGACACACCATACAGTGCTAACCACTGAGCCACATATACAGTGCTAACACTGAGCCACCATATACAGTGCTAACCACTGAGCCACCTACAGTGCTAACCACTGAGCCACCATATACAGTGCTAAACACTGAGCCACCATATACAGTCTAAACACTGACCACATAACAGTGCTAAACACTGAGCCACCATACATACAGTGCTAAACACTGAGCCACCATACATACAGTGCTAAACACTGAGCCACCATACATACAGTGCTAAACACTGAGCCACCATACATCAGTGCTAACACTGAGCACCTCATACATGCTAAACACTGAGCCCCATCAACAGTGCTAACCACTGAGCACCATTACAGTGCTAACACTGAGCCACCTCATAACACTGACATACAGGCTAACCTGAGCCACCATATACAGTGCTAACACTGAGCCACCATACTAAGTGCTAAACACTGAGCCACCATATACAGTGCTAAACACTGAGCCACCATACATACAGTGCTAACCATGAGCACCATACATACAGTGCTAACACTGAGCCACCATATACAGTGCTAAACACTGAGCCACCATACATACAGTGCTAAACACTGAGCCACTGTACAGTGCTAACCACTGAGCCACCATACATACAGTGCTAAACAGTGAGCCACCATACATACAGTGCTAACCACTGAGCCACCATATACAGTGCTAACCACTGAGCCACCATACATACAGTGCTAAACACTGAGCCACCATACATATAGTGCTAAACACTGAGCCACTGCGCTGTCACAATGCATATTTTTTCACATATTCGGTGCGTATAAGCAGCAGATCCGCACCAAATATACAGCAGCGTGTTTTCTTAGCAAAGTCTATGGGATTTGTGAAGTACTGGTGCCTTGTTTTTCTGCTGCAGGTACGCTGCGTATTTTAGTGCAGCATGTCCATTCTTCATGCGGATACGCTGTGTATTTTACTGCAGCATATCCATTCTTCATGCGGAATATGCTGTATATTTTAGTGCAGCACATCCATTCTTCATGCGGATACGCTGCGTATCTTAGTGCAGCACGTCCATTCTTCATGCAGATATGCTGCGTATTTTAGTGCAGCACGTCTATTCTTCATGCAGATACGCTGTGTATTTTAGTGCAGCACGTCCATTCTTCATGCGGATACGCTGCGTATTTTAGTGCAGCACGTCCATTCTTCATGCGGATACGCTGCGTATTTTAGTGCAGCACGTCCATTCTTCATGCGGATACGCTGCGTATTTTAGTGCAGCACGTCCATTCTTCATGCGGATACGCTGCGTATTTTAGTGCAGCACGTCCATTCTTCATGCGGATTCGTTCGCTGCATATTTTAGTGTAGCACGTTCATTCTTCATGCGGATACGCTGCATATTTTAGTGCAGCACGTCCATTCTTCATGCGGATACGCTGCGTATTTTAGTGCAGCACGTCCATTCTTCATGCGGATACGCTGCGTATTTAGTGCAGCACGTTCATTCTTCATGCGGATACGCTGCGTATTTTAGTGCAGTACGTCCATTCTTCATGCGGATTCGTTCGCTGCGTATTTTAGTGCAGCACGTTCATTCTTCATGCGGATACGCTGCGTACTTTAGTGCAGCACGTCCATTCTTTATGCAGATACGCTGCATATTTTAGTGCAGCACGTCCATTCTTCATGCGGATATGCTGCGTATTTTAGTGCAGCACGTCCATTCTTCATGCGGATACGCTGCGTATTTTAGTGCAGCACGTCCATTCTTCATGCGGATATGCTGCGTATTTTAGTGCAGCACGTCCATTCTTCATGCGGATACGCTGCGTATTTTAGTGCAGCACGTCCATTCTTCATGCGGATACTCTGCGTATTTTAGTGCAGCACGTCCATTCTTCATGCGGATACGCTGCGTATTTTAGTGCAGCACGTCCATTCTTCATGCGGATACGCTGCGTATTTTAGTGCAGCACGTCCATTCTTCATGCGGATATGCTGCGTATTTTAGTGCAGCACGTCCATTCTTCATGCGGATACGCTGCGTACTTTAGTGCAGCACGTCCATTCTTCATGCAGATACGTTGCGTATTTTAGTGCAGCACGTCCATTCTTCATGCGGATATGCTGCGTATTTTAGTGCAGCACGTCCATTCTTCATGCGGATACGCTGCGTATTTTAGTGCAGCACGTCCATTCTTCATGCGGATATGCTGCGTATTTTAGTGCAGCACGTCCATTCTTCTTGCGGATACGCTGCGTATTTTAGTGCAGCACGTCCATTCTTCATGCGGATACTCTGCGTATTTTAGTGCAGCACGTCCATTCTTCATGCGGATACGCTGCGTATTTTAGTGCAGCACGTCCATTCTTCATGCGGATACGCTGCGTATTTTAGTGCAGCACGTCCATTCTTCATGCGGATATGCTGCGTATTTTAGTGCAGCACGTCCATTCTTCATGCGGATACGCTGCGTACTTTAGTGCAGCACGTCCATTCTTCATGCGGATACGTTGCGTATTTTAGTGCAGCACGTCCATTCTTCATGCGGATACGCTGCGTATTTTAGTGCAGCACGTCCATTCTTCATGCGGATACGCTGCGTACTTTAGTGCAGCACGTCCATTCTTCATGCGGATACGTTGCGTATTTTAGTGCAGCACGTCCATTCTTCATGCAGATACGCTACAAATTTGACCCCCAAAAATGCGGAGTGATAGAAAAGTAAATGGCAAAAAGCACCATATCCGCAGCAGAGAAACACGCCCCACTGCCACAGCCATGTGTCTGGTGTGGATTTGTCTGCAGGTGCAGTTTTCACGCAACTGGAAATCTGCACCATTTTTCTTCCATGCGAACAGACCCTGAATCCAGATAGTCCCAGCTCACAGCATAGGGAGAAAATCCCCTTTCCCTCATGTCGGCATTACATCAGCGCCAGCTGTAACATGTGCTGTTATTCTATTAGGATGTTAACAGGTTTAAAATTGCTGCAAAAGTTTTCCTTTTTTTTTTTAAAGCAAATTTACAAAACATATTTTTTTAGGGACCTCATCAGGTTTGAAGGGACATTTGGGGACCTTTACTTGTGATGTCCTCCAAAATCGAGACCATAATCACTTTTAGGGGATACATCTACGTATGTATCCGGATAGGAAGATGGGTGGTTGATATCTATCTATCTGTGTATCTGTCTAGCTATCTATTCTATCTATGGATGGATAAATGGATGGAAAAGATGGATGGAAGGATGTATCAAAAGGATGGATAGGATGGATGGAAAGGAAAGATGGATGTAAAGGATGAATGGTTGATATCCATCTTATCTATCTGTGTATCTATCTATCTATCTATCTATCTATCTATCTATCTATCTATCTGTTTTTTTGTCTACCTATTCTATCTATGCATGAATCTGGATAGATGAAAAGGATGGATGGAAATGATGCATGGTTTATAATCTATCTTATCTATGTTTATCTGCCTATCTATGTATGTATCTGGATGGATGGAACGGTTGGATGGAAATCATGGATGGATGGAAAAGATTGATGGGTGGAATGGATGGATGGAAAGGATGGATGGATGAATGGAAAGGATGAATGGTTAGATGGTTAATATCTATCTGTGTGTCTATTTGATATGTATTCTATTCTATCTTTCTATGAAAAGGATAGAGGGATGGAAAGGATGCATGGGTGGATGGATGGAAAGGATGGATGGATGGATTGATGAATGGATGGATGGATAGCTGGAAAGCATGCATGGAAAGTATGGATGGATTTATGGATGGATGGATGGAAAGGATAGATGGATAAATGGTTAATAGCAATATCTATGTATTTGTCCATCTCTTCTATCTGTGTATGTATCTTGATGGATGATATCTATTTATCTATCTATCTATCTATCTATCTATCTATCTGTCTGTCTGTCTGTCTGTCTGTCTGTCTGTCTGTCTGTCTATCTATCTGTCTATCTGGGCCGTCACACGCTATGATATCTGTAAAGATATCGCTGAAATGTCGCAGATTTTCAGTCGCCCCAACGACGTGGTTGCGTGTGACAGGTCGATCTGACGAGTGATAAGTGGTCAGATCGTTAATCACAGATATGAGATCCGGACCCCACATCAGACGATGTCGATCATGCAATCTGCTGCATCGTTCTGTGTGACACCGGCATAACTGATCTCCTGACCGATTTCTCCTATTCACAACATTTGACAAGCATCGGTCGCTGGTTGTGTGAGCGATCCCTGCACGTGAACGTTATCTATACATGTGACACCTCACTAACGATGTGTCCACGAGCCGCACCCCTGACATCGTTATTGAGTTCCCTCACAAAATCTCAATAAATTAGAATATCACCAAAAAGTAATTTTTTTTGTCAGTAATTTAATACATAAAGTGAAACATATATATTATATAGAGTCATTACACACACAGGGTGATCTATTTCAAGTGTTTATTTCTGTTAATGTTGATGATTATGACTTACAGACAATGAAAACCCAAAGATCATTATCTCAGAAAACGAAATTATGGATGGAGTGAAGGAAAGGATGTATGGATGGAAAGGATGGATGGATTTATGGATGGAAGGGAGGATAGATGGACGATAGAAAGGATAGATGGTTAATATCAATCTATCTGTGTATCTGCCTATCTATTCCATCTATGTATGTAACTTGATGGATGAATGGCTGGATGGAAAGAATTGATGGATGGTAGAAAGGATAAATAGATGAATGGTTGATATCTATCTGTGTATCTGTCTATTTACTCTATCTATGTATGAATCGGAAATGATGGATGGATGGCAAGGGTAGATGGATGAAAAGAATGGATGGATGGTTGATATCTATCTATTTATTCTGTCTATGTATGAAACTGGATGGATGGAAAGAATGGATGGATGGATGGAAAGGATGTATGTTTGATATCTATCTATCTATCTATCTATCTATCTATCTATCTATCTATCTATCTATCTATCTATCTATCTAAAAATAGAAAAAATTAATGAGCAGCGGTCCTTTTCAGCAATATATCAGGTGCTTATCAGTCCTCAGGATGGGAATCAACCACCAACTCCAGACAATATAGATACAAAATAAAGGCTGCAGCACTCAGGATTATAGATGATTTATAGCCTTTACGTTTCGGTCAGCTAGTGGCCGGCTGGAAGAAGGTCACTAGCTGACCGAAACGTCGCTATTCCATTGCCTGTAGGCCATTAAAGGCTATAAATCATCTATAATCCTGAGTGCTGCAGCCTTTATTTTGTATCTATCTATCTATCTATCTATCTATCTATCTATCTATCTATCTATGTATCTATGTATCTTGTGGTGAAAAAAAGGATTGTAGAACTCCTTCATTAAAGATGTACAGATGCCTTTATTCGGCCCTCAGGCACGCCGTGCGACATTTTAGTCAATACCTTTTTCATCTTTAATGAAGGAGTGCTGCAATTTGATTTTTCACCATTGGTCTGTTTGTTATGGGCTTTGTAACAGTCCAAGATTGATGTTTTTTGCACCCTGTGTTGTCACAAGTGCTGCTCTTTTTTGCTACATTTATCTCTGTATCTGTCTATCTATGTATATGTGGTGCCCCTATGGCGGGACACCACAGGGAGGTACTGTACCTCAAACAGAAGGTGGCGTGCCTCTGTAGTCGTGTTTGAGGAGGAAACCCAGAGTCTGAACTAAAACACACTCATAGGACACCTTAGTACAGAGAACTGGTATTCAGTAGGTCCCAGGGGGTTGGAGACTAAAAGAGAGGGAAGACCTAGAGTAACAGTTACTGACAAGTCAGTCAGACGGTCACAGAGAGAAGAGTAGACGGACGCAGGGGACCCTGCGGTCATGACAGGAGGGCACCTCTAAGGAGAGAGGTGACCCAGAAGACAAAGAAGGGGGACCCTCCAGAACTGGTTGGAGCCGACTGGAGAGTCCAGGTCAACACAGGTAAACCGGAACTGAGGCGGTTTGTTAACGGTTCATACCCAACCGCAGGCTGTGGGCCTACAATAGGAGCCACAGCACCACAAGACTAAATCCCACCTCTGTCCCAAAGTGGGTCCAAGACACTACTAACAAGGGAAAGGACTAAATACCAGTGGCGGGATGATTGCTTCTCACTGCTTCCGTCCAGACCAGAGAAGGGTCAGAAGTACCTTTTAGTAACAGACCTGGGGACCGGCGAACGGGCTCTTTAGTGTGGTTGACAGGAGAGCTAAAGCAAAACACAGACCAAGAAAGCTATTGTAGAGACACCTCTGACAAACTCTGGAAAAGCCTTCAAAATCCGCGGCTACAACCCTGGTGAGCCCAACTGTATCGTGTACCTTATCCACCTGGTACCAGTAAAGAACTGTTTGAGCTAATCTGGTCTCTGGCATCAGTTATTCATCGTCCAAAAGGCTCCTACTGCACCACAGAGCCTAGGACTACTACTCCCCTCATCCACCCCACTGACCTGAGGTAAAGCTCCGCTTGTGGGGAGCTGTACTACCCAAAGCTGCATCACCATCACCTCAGCGGCCAGCTGCAGCGCTGGTAACTACATTACCAGGTACCACAGGTGGCGTCACGTATAATAATCCCCCATCCACAATAGTTTTCCATTGAGTGTCCAGGGACCGGGACCCGACCAGCCGTGATCCTCACTGAAGCAGGAACCTGTCCCGGTATCCGAGTACCCCCTACCCTGTCGACCGACTCATATGTATCTGAATGGATGGACAGGATGTATGGATGGAAAGGATGGATAGTTGATATCTATCTACAGTATGTGTGTATCTGTCTATCTATGTATGGATGGAAAGGATGGATGGAAAGGATGGATGGATGGTTGATATGTATTTAATCTGTGTATCTATGTATGTATATGGATGAATGGAAAGTATGGATTGATGGATGGAAAGGATAGATAGGTGTATGGATGAAAAGAATAGATGAATGGAAAGGATACATCGCGATACTGCGGGTATCTGGCGATAGCAAGTATGATGTCGGTGAGGTTACCTTCGATCACGCTGGTGGGATACCCGATGTGACTTTGCGAGTGTGACAGCGGTAACCTTTGTGACGTCACCGACAGGCAGTGTCTGCTCCACCAGTATATGGGGGATGTGCCTCTCATATGATGGGAGTCTTGGATTTCGAGGGACCTTCCTGGGTTGTAATAGGGAATAAAATACTTAATGAGGGTGCCTGCTATCATTATTTATTTAATAATTCTCCCTATTATATCTTGCAAGTTTGCTTTTTTGGACTATGTTGGATTCGGTAACTTATGACAGAAACCCTTAGGGTACCGTCACACTAGATGACATCACCGGTGATTTCGTTGGCGATGCAGTGGTGTGGCCTATCGCCGCCGACATCGCCGGTGCGTCACCTAGTGTGACGAGGCGATAAGGAGGCAAAATATTGCCTCAGAATGATCACCAGGTTTCACAGCAGTGTTGTGAAATCTGGCGATCTGAACAGGGCGATCAGGCATGATCGCCCTGTGTAACGCGGCGACCTGCAATGTTTAACATTGCGGGTTACCAGGCGATGGGTTCCTGGGCAACCCAGCGAGCGGTCGCCGACGCTACTTGCCGGCAAGTACGCCCGCGAGTTGCCACGTGTGACAGCTCACCGGTGATGTCGGCGGGGATGCGCGCACCCGTGATTCCCCGCCAGCATCGGCGGCGAGGTGGCACCGTGTAACGGTACCCTAAACTCTGGACTACTGCAGGATTTAGTTTTTTTTTTTTTATTTTATGGGGAGGGGGGGATTTTAGGATTACTTTTTTATTTATGAATGCCATAAAATAAAAAAGAATAATAAAAAAAATAGTATGTTACCCAAAAATACAACATTTCCAAACCAAAAATTCTTTAAATGATGGAAAAATCAAAATGATGGGGCATCTAAAATAGGAAGGAAATCACTCTGCCGTAATACAGTCACTTACTGGACCCTGCTCCAGCGATGGCTGCTTATATCGCTAGGCGCTGCCATACTGACTCTGAGGGCAGCACTGGTGATACAGGAGGCGGAGATGTCGCCATCTATTGGTGGCTCAGGTACCATATGAGTTGATACCCTGTTTTGCTCCAAAAAATGCCCTATGTCTTATTTCCAGGACATATCTTATTTTTCCATCATCGTCTTGCAGCGTCCAATATTCTCTCCCCCCCCCCCCCCCCCCCCCCACCCCCTGTCTTATTTTAGGGGAAACAGGGTAATAAAGGCATGCATCTACAACATGCCACGTGAGTTTCCTTTCTCTTTGTAACTTTTACATTGATATTTTCACAGCTTTAAAATCCAGGCAAATATTTGAAGAATATCTATGCTAAAGCCATAATGGAGAAAGGAGAAAGCGATGTGCGGGGTGGAGAGCGATGGAAAGAGGGCGATCCTACAGGTAATCACCCCGGTGAGGAGTCACTAAATATTATTATTTATTTATATAGCACCATTAATAATTCCATGATGCTGTACATGAAAGGGGTTTCATACAAAAACAAGTGTAGGTTACAGTGAACAAATTAACAGTGACAGACTGGCACAGAGGGAGAGGACCCTGCCCTCACGGGCTTACATTCTACAGGATAATGGGGATGAGACAGTAGGTTGTGGCAGCTCCGGTGGTGGGGAGGAGGCTGTGCGGAGGTGGTGAGGTGGCCTCTCCAGTGGTGGTGGTGGTTAGGCGGTCGATCCGGTAGTGGAGCGCCAGCTCCAGTAGCAGTAGTGTCATTGCAGGCTGTAAGCTTTCCTGAAGAGATGAGTTTTCAGGTTCCATCTGAAGGATTCGAGGGTGGTGGATAAACAGATTTGTGTAAACAGAATTCCAGAGGATGGGTGATATTCAGAAGTCTTGGAGGGGATTGAGTGAGGAACGAATTAGTATGGAGGAGAGGGAGGAGGTCTTGGGAGGACCAGAGATTATGTGAAGAAAGACAGTGGGTGATTAGCTCCGAGATATAGGGAGGGGACAGGTTATGGATGGCTTTGCAGGTCAGTGTCAGTAGTTTAAACCAGATTTTATGGGGAACTGGGAGCCAGTGGAGGAATTTGCAGAGGGGAGAAATGGTAGTAGTGAAGAACCTCAAGATCACTGTGGCTGAGCTCCAGAGATGCAGTAGGAGATGGGAGAAAGTTCCGCAAAGTCATCTATCACTGCAGCTCTCCATCAGTCGGGCCTTATGGCAGAGTAGCCCAACAGAAGCCTCTCCTCAGTGCAAGACGTACCAGCTCCGGAAAAAATTAAGAGACCACTGCAAAATTTTTAGTTTCTCAAATTTTTTTTCTTTATATATATATATATATATATTTTTTTTTTTTTTTGAGTAAAATGTACATTTAAACTATTGACAACATGTCTCTGAAATTCAAAGCTAAAAATTTTGTATTTATTTGGAGCAAATGAGAAATCGTCAAAATAATAATAAAAAAAGAAACAGTGCTTTCAGACTTTCAATAATGCAAAGAAAACAAGTTCCTATTCATATACAAGCAACAATACTCATATTTTAACTCAGGAAAAGTTCATAAATCAATATTTGCTGGAATAACCATGATTTTTAATCACAGCTTTCTTGCTTCTTGGCATGCTCTCTACCAGTCTTTCACACTGCTTTTGACTGACCTGGCACAAACATGTAAGCAGTTCTTTGTTTGATGGATTGTCACCATCCATCTTGCTATTGATTACATTCCAGAGGTTTTCAAATGGGGTTCAGGTCTGGAGATTGAGTTGGCAATGACAGGGTCTTGAAGTGGTGCTCCTTCATCCACACATTGATTGACCTAGCTGTGTGGCATGGGGCATTAACCTGCTGGAAAAAACAGTCCTCATAGTTGGGTAATATTGCATGAGCAGAAGGAGGTACCGTATTTTTCGCTTTATAAGACGCACCGGATTATAAGACGCACCCAGATTTTAGAGGTGGAAAATAGGGAAAAAAATATTTGTAGCAAAAAATGACTTTGATATGACACTCAGGCCCTGCGACCAGTCAGTGTTGGCGTCTGTTTCCTTCGGATGCAGGTGCAGCATGTGAGCAACACCAATGACTTCTGCTCCAGTGTCTGTTGGCGGGGAGACAGACGCCAGCACTGACTGGTCAGAGGGCTGAGTCTCATATCAATATCACATGGGACATGACTATGCAACTTCTGATAACGTTGGAACTGCTGCAGAATCAGGGGTATGGGTGCGTGCACACGATGAGTATACGCAGCCTTTTGGACGCAGCGTCTTGCTGCTGTGTCCAAAATGCTGCGTAGTACAGTACAAGCATACTGGATGGGATTTGTAGAAATCCCATACTCACTATGCTTCATCCGACCGCAGCATTCTGACAGCTGCGGTGCAGGTTGCCACCATTTCGCTCCTTCTCAGCATGTTCATTTCATGCTGTGGAGTTGGAAGCGGCTCCCATCGGGGGACTGCAGGGAGAAGCCGCCCTGCACCCGCCGCACATGGTGAGTACAGGGCAGCTGGGGTCTCCCTGCCTCCACATGTGGCTTCACTTATGTCCGGAGGAGCCGCGTCCAACACACAGCTACTCCCGACTGTGAGCGCACACCCTTAGTATGGTCTTTATTACTTTTATAAGGGCCAACAAGATGAATGAGATGGGATTTGTTCATGTAGTAACAATCCCTTTAAGAACTATCACTCCCAGCATGTACTGTAGATCCTATAGCATGCTTGGAGTTCTAGTTAAGCACAGTATTGGTAGTGTTAACTTTACTTTATTAGTGGTTATGTTACATATACATGTGGACTCACTTTAATGTGTCCTGCTTTGCCATCACCCTGCTGAAATGAAGGAAGTGGCCAGTCTGTATATAATAATAATAATAATAATAATAAAGCTTTATTTATATAGCGCCAACATATTCCGCAGCGCTTTACAATGTAGGGTTAGCGTACAGAAAATATACAGTAAGAAATTACAATAGAGAACAAATAAAGTACAATCATTGGATACAAAAACAATAGGCATAGAATCAATGTGAGAAAAAATACAATAAATAAAGCAAGAAATGAAGGTGACCCTGCTCAAAAGAGCTTACATTATATAAAGATCTGATGTGATGTACTGTATGAGGGAGGGCCAGGGAGGGGGCTGTACACTGCTGAAATATGATGCTCTAGCCCTGTCTCCTAATTACAAGTCACCACAGAGCTTGACCTGTATGCAGGGCCAGGGGAGCTGTACACTGCCGTTATATGCAGGCTCCAGCCCTGCTCTCCATACACTGAAGCTCCTGAACTGCAGACCGAGCTTCCTGCATTTCTGCTTGGTGTCAGGGCTCAGCAGGACACATTACACTGAGCAGAGGGAGTGAGGCAGGACACTGACAAACAAGGTACCTGCTGTGATAAAGTGCCGATCTGCCTGCTCTGCCCCTGTCTTGGCAGTGAATCAGCACAAAGCTCAGTGCTGATTCACTTGCCACAGCTGCACCCAGCTCCTCCGTTCTCACTATCTGCAGCACACAATGTCCCCAGCAGCTGCAGGAGCGACCATGTGTGCCGGCTAAGGAGCTTCTCCTGCTCCCCCTGCTCTCACCTCTCCTCGCTGTGTTCAGTGCAGAGAGGTGGGTGGGGACTGGGAGCAGTGAAGTGAATATCTAAG
This sequence comes from Allobates femoralis, assembly GCA_033576535.1. NCBI lineage: Eukaryota > Metazoa > Chordata > Amphibia > Anura > Aromobatidae > Allobates > Allobates femoralis. The sequence continues at coordinate 209,131,963 of JARQOC010000011.1, read as the reverse complement.
TAGTTAATGAGCCGGGGACACGTGGTGCTCCTGCCGCCTGGATTCTTCAGCAGGGACCATTACCTGTCACTTCTGTCCCCAATTCACTGCTGTCCCCCCCTCCCAAGCAACTGAGGATGCTAGAATGTTATATTCCTTTTATAAGACGCACCCCCACTTTCCTCCAAAACTTGGAGGAAAAAAAGTGCGTCTTATAAAAGGAAAAATACGGTAAGTGTTTTTCAAGGATAATCTTGTATGCGGCTTGATTCATACGTCCAAAAAGTACCTGCCCAATTCTAGCCTTGCTGAAGCATCCCCAGATTATCAGCGATTCTCCACCAAATTTCACAGTAGGTGCAAGACACTGTGGTTTGTACACCTCTCCAGGTCTCCGTCTAACCATTACATGACCAATTGTTGGGCAAAGCTAAAAATTAGACTCATCAAAGAAGATTACGTTACTCTAGTCCTCTATGGTCCAATCCTTATGGTCTTTGGCAAACTTCAGCCTGGCTCTCCTTTGCTTTTCATTGATGAAAGGCTTTTTTTTTCTAGCTTTACATGAATGGAGACAGTCACAAGATATCAAACAAAGAAGAACTGCTTACATTTTTGTGACAGGAGGGGCATAAGGTCACCTAAAACAGTGTGAAAGACTAGTGGAAAGCATGCCAAGACACATGAAAGCTGTGATTAAAAATCATCGTTATTCCAAAAACTATTGAATTCTGAACTCTTCCTGAGTTAAAACATGAGTATTGTTGTTTCCAAATGAATAAGAACTTGTTTTCTCTGCATTATTATATACCTATAAAATGACAAATCAGAGAAACTGAAAACTTTGCAGTGGTCCCTTAATTTTTTTCCAGAGCTGTATGAAAGTCCACATAGAGTTTGCAAAAAAACACATAAAGGACTCCCAGATTATGAGAAATAAGATTCTCTGGTCTGATAAGAAGAAGATAGAACTTTTTGTTGAAAATTCTAAGCGGTATGGAGGAAACCAGGCACTGCTCATCACCTGACCAATACAATCCCAACAGTGAAACATGGTGGTGGCTGTATCATGCTATGGGGGAGTTTTTCAGCTGAAGGGACAGAATGACTAGTTGCAATTGAAGGAAACATGAATGCAACTAAGTACAGAGATATCCTGGATGAAAACCTCTTCCAGAGTGTTCTGGACCTAAGACTTGGCCAAAGGTTCACCTTCCAACAAGACAATGACCTTAAGCACACAGCTAAAATAACAAAGGAGTGGGTTCAGAACAACTCTGTGACCATTCCTGACTGGCCCAGCCAAAGCCCTGACCTAAACCCAATTGAGCATCTCTGGAGAGACCTGAAAATGGCTGTCCACCAATGTTCACCATTCATCCTAACAGAAATGGAGGGGATCTGCAAGGAAGAATGGCAGAGGATCCCAATTCCAGGTATAAAAAACTTCTTCACCAATCCCAAGAAGACTCATGGCTGTACTTGCTCAAAAGATGCTTCTACTCAATACTGAGCAAAGGGTCTGAATAATTATGACCATGTGATATTTCAGTTTTTCTTTTTTAATACATTTGCACAAATATCAACATTTCTGGGGGGTTTTTTCAGTCAAGATGGGGTGCAGAGTGCACATTAATAAGAAAAAAAAACTTTTTTGAGTTGACCAAACGGCTGCAATGAAACAAAGAGTGAAAAATTTAAAGGGGTCTGAATACTTTCCATATGCACTGTATTTCTAATATGGAAAGCCGGTAGCAGCCGTACTCACCTTCACCTCTCCCGTTTGACTCCTGTCCAGTTTCTCCCAGGCAGATGCCTGTACAGGTTGTGTTGCTTGATGGCCGTCACTTTAACAGACATGGCTAGGCGCAGTGCACACTGAGACAGCTGTCTACACATTACTGGGAGCATACACAGCTTTGGGGGAGAGCTCACAGTTCTGGCATGGGGCACAGCCCTCGGGTGGGGTGCACAGCTCTGGGGGGGGGGGGCACACAGTTCTGGGGTGAGGGCATAGTTCTGGGGTGGGGTACGCAGCTCTTGGGGGCATGCATATTTCTGTGGGGCGCACATTTCTGGGGGCACACAGCTTTAGGGGCATATCGCTCTAGAATGGGGAGCACACATCTCTGGCGGGCTGCACACATCTCTGGGGGGAGAACACAGCCCTGGGGGGCACACACAGCTCTGGGTGGGTACACACAGCACTGGGATGGGGATACACATGTCTGGAAAGTGCACACACAGCCCTGGGATGGGGCACACATTTCTGTGGGGCAAACATGTCTGGGATGGCACACATGTGTTGAAGGGCACATGTCTGGGGGGGCAAAGCTTTGGGGCGCACTTTGCTCTGAGGGATGCTGGCTCTGTGGCTCCTCTTTTCATCTGTGGGGCTGGAACAAATCAACACGTTAGCTCTGCCCACATATGTGCTTCATTGCTAGACAAAGCTCTGTGATCCCTGGAAACCAGGCCAGTAATCACAGAAAAGATCACCGCTCCTAACTTTACTGAGTGGCCCTCTTAGCTGTCCAGCCCCCTTCTACCGGGTACTTTTCCCAATGCTGTGGGATCAGTGTCCAGATTGCTGCATCTCATGAGGGCAATCTGGCCAAGGGGTCCCCAGAGCCTCCAGCTATGAACAAAAGGCCAGATTGCCCTCATTATTAGCTGATGAGCAGGGGCCCCCTCTACCACTGGAGCCCCAGTGCAGCTGCATCAGCTATATGTCCACCCCTGGTAATAGCAGTATATGTACCAACAATAACTGTCAGTGGAGTAACTTGAAACTCATAGGCCCCGATACGATAGCTCCAACAGGGCCCACGTATTGTAAATCCTTAATAATATTAGTCTTTCTATAGGTCAAAGGGACGTTTGGGGCCCCCTAGGGTCCAGGGCCCAGGTGCAATTGCAACCCCTGCACCTGTTGTACTTATGCCCTTGCCCAGGGCCTGCTTCAGGAATGTGGGCCCCAGGCGAAAGTCTCAGTGGGCCCCTTTATCACATTCCATGATTTATGAATATAATATAGAAGCTGTGTATATATAATATTAAGGCTGTGCAGGGCTGTATTTATAATATAGAGACTACTGGGCTGTATATATATAATATAGAGGCTGCTGCTGAGCTGTATATACAATATAGAGGCTGCATGCTGTATATATTTAGAGGCTGTGCTAGGATGTATAAAAATAATAAAGAGGCTCTGGGCTGTGTATATTATGTGGAGGCTGTATAAATTATTTGGAGGCTGTGCGGGGCTATATATATTATTTGGAGACTGTGGCCAGGTGTATATATTATTTGAAGGCTGTATTGGCTTGTATACATTTTTGGAGGCTGTGCTGGGCTGTATATATTACTTTGAGCCTGTGGCAGCTTAGCAGCAGTCTCCAAATAGTGTATACAGCCCAGCACAGCCTCCAAATAATATATACAGCACAGACTCCATATTATATATACAGCCCAGCCCAGCCTGCAATTAATATATACAGCAGAGCCTCCATATTATATATACAGTACAGCATCCATATTATATATACAGCTCAAGCTCCATATTGTGTATACAGCACAGCCTTCATATTACATATACAGCACAGCCTCCATATTATATATAGCCCAGCAGCAGCCTCCAGATAACATATAATATGGTGGTTCTCCTCCTGCTATGTATGTCCCCATCCTGGCCTCATCTTGGTATAAATAATCCCCCATCCTGCTGCACACAGTAAAAAAAATAAATTATTATACTCACATTCCTTCTGCTTCCTCAGGGCCATGTCCTCCTCAGATGCCACCCCACCCCATCCTTGCAGCAGGCTCCAATCTGCGCTCCCTCCCCATTACTTGTCTCAGGGCTTAATACCGGCTGGCAATAGAAAGCTGGAATTAACCCCTTATTACCCAGCATGCCACGGCCACCAGAAGTTCATGTAAAGTGATTGGAAATGGCATTATGATAAATGCACCATTTTCAGGGGCATCTGCAGTTTTCAGCGTGAGGGATTCAGAATGCTTGAGTCTTACCACACAGAGAATCCAAGTCCCCAGTTGCCTGGTTTTACCTTGGCTGGCAATCAAAATACGGCGGGCGCCCATGCATTTTTTTTATTACTTATTTAAATAATTAAAAAATAATAATAGGCTTCCCTGTATTTTGATTGCCAGCTAAGGAAAAGCTAAGGAAAAGCCAGGTAGCTGGGGGTGGCAACCCGTAGCTGTCCGCTTTATCTGTGCTGAGAATCAAAAATACTGCGGAGCGCTACATCATATTTTTATTATTTATTTATTTTTACACTACTGTACAGTATGTGTGAGGGGCCCAACAGCCAATCACAGATGCTGTCACACAGAATGGGTCTCTGTGATTCGCTGTTAGAGTAATCTGCAATCAGCTCATACATTCTAGTATGGTAGAATGTATGGGCTGGTTTCAGCTTACTCCAGCAGCCAATCACAGAAGCCCATTCTCTGTGACAGTGTCTGTGATTGGCTGCTGGGACCATAACGCATATAGTGTAAAAAAAAATTAAAAACAAAATGACGTAGCTCTCCGCTGTATTTTTGATTCTCAGCACAGATAAAGTCGAGAGCTGTGGGCTGCCACCCCCAGCTGCCTGACTCTACTTTGGCTGGCAATCAAAATACAGGGAAGCCCATTATTTTTTTTAATCATTTAAATAAATAATAAAAATGTGTGGGCTCCCACCATATTTTGTTTGCCAGCCAAGGTAAAACCAGGCAGCTGGGGGCTGGGATTCTCAGCGTGGTAAGGCACAAGCTTTCTGGGCTTCCCATGCTGAAAACCGCAGCCCACAGCCACCCCTGAAAATGGCGCATTTATCGTAGCGCAATTCCAGGCACTTTACCTGGCTCTTCCAGTGGCCTTGGTGTTGGTGGCACGCTGAGTAAAAATGGGTTAATATCAGCTTTCTATTGCTAGCTGGTATTAAGCCCTAAGATTCTTAATGTCTGGCCAAGTTAGACCCGACCATTAAGAATCTCTAATAAATAGTAAAAATAAACAACATAGAGACAAATTATTTTATTATAAATAAAAACAAAGAGACACTTAGTGACCCCATTTTTATTACCCCTTACTTACCCTCATACCCCTCCACCTTCTTTCTTGCTGGACTTATGCAGCTCTGCTATATCAGAGACCGGTGGGATGACAAAATCGCATCCTCTCCCCATGATCTCTGATCACTGAACAACTGAGCAGACAGTTGTGGCTGTAAGAGGTGACGTCACCCTTGGACAGCGTTGTGTTTATTATGGCAATGCTATCATGGGGTGACCTCAGTTACCCGAACGCTAGCCCCGCGGTGTCATAACACTGAATGAATGAGCCGTGGGGATAGCCGCCGGTAACGGATGTCACTCCAGGACAGCGTTGCCATAGTTACTGAAAAGCTATCCAATGGTGACATCACCGCTTACAGCCGCAGCTGTCTGCTCCGTCATTCAAGGCAGAGCTCGTGCACAGGCGCCAGATTCCCAACCCTGCAGTCAGCAGAACACAAAACAGGGTGGGATCTGGTGCCTGATGTTCACGCAGGTGCAATGCTGACAGACTCTCTGCCCACACTTCGGCAGAGCTCAGGAAATCTGTGCAGGCGCCCAAGACAAGAGTACGAAGAGAGAAGAGGCACCCAGAACATAGACGATGCGGGGAAGACCAGCAAGGCGGCAAAGTCCGGACACAGTGACTACATCCACTGGATTTTGTAAGTAACCATTTACATACACAGCACATACATACATAACACGTTTCGGCTAAAACGTTAAAACAATAGCCTTCATCAGGTACAGTCAGAGAGATATGATAACAGGATTTATATACGGAAGTGTGGTATCCACACTAATTACTTAAATCGATACTCATGTGGCAACTCTTCTTTGTTTTACCTTAAAAAGTTGCATTTGTATAGACTGCATATATTTGTTCTTATAAGTTCCTGTTTTTATTATTATTTATAATTTCTGTTTCTTAATTTTTTCAGGTGATGTTATTACTATAAAAACATTCGAGTTGCAGCATCCCAAGTACTACATTATTATCATATATCGACAGGAAAAAAGGAAAAAAACAAATAATGTTTCTTTCCCCTTTATCCCTTCACTGAATAGATATCAAAAATTGTTCAATAAAACATTACAGATATATTTTTGCATTTTCTTCTTCTTGCTTAAAATGCAAAAATGTATCTGTAATGTTTTATTGAACAATTTTTGATATCTACTCAATAACGGGATAAAGGGGAAAGAAAAATGATTTTTCCGGTAAGGCAAAGGTGATTGGGATGCTGCAACTCGAATGTTTTAGTAGTAATAACATCACCTGAAAAATGTAAGAAACAGAAATATAACACTAATATTAAAAACAGAGACCTATAAGAACAAATATATGCTGTATACACAAATGCAACTTTTCAAGGTAAAACAAAGAAGTTGCCACATGAGTATCAAATTAAGTAGTGTGGATACCACACCTCCGTATATAAATCCTGTTGTCATATCTCATATCTCGCTGATTATACCTGATGAAGGCTACTGTTTTTAATGTTTTAGCTGAAACGCGTTGGACACTCTTTGATTTATTAAAGGGAACCTGTCACCCCAAATCACCCTTGTAAGCTCTAAATACATGTCCCTGAAGCATTACAATACAGTCCTACACATCCCTTTGTGAGGTTTTAGTGAAATATGAAAGTGCAATAAAGTCGTTTGTAAACTTACTAAATCCATGGCAGTGGGGCGTTCCCAAGCCTCCTTGTCTGCTAGGCGGTTCCCCTGTGCCGCTGTATTACACCCTAATGGGCGTTTTTTCAAACTGTCTAGCGCGGGCACGATTCAGATTCTCGCGCCCGCGACGTCACGGTCATGTGATGCCGTGACGCGTCATTTCCGGGCGGCCGGGGCGCTGTTGTCTGCCGCGCACCGGCCGACTTCAGCATGCGATCTGCGCATGCGCTGAAGTTGGCCAGTGCGCGTTCACAGAGAGAGGCAGGTGCGCGTCAGACAACAGCGCCCCGGCCGCCCGGAAATGACGCGTCACGGCATCACATGACCGTGACGTCGCGGGCGCGAGAATCTGAATCGTGCCCGCGCTAGAAAGTTTGAAAAAACGCCCATTAGGGCGTAATACAGCGGCACAGGGGACCCGCCTAGCAGACAAGGAGGCTTGGGAACGCCCCACTGCCATGGATTTAGTAAGTTTACAAACGACTTTATTGCACTTTCATATTTCACTAAAACCTCACAAAAGGATGTGTAGGACTGTATTGTAATGCTTCAGGGACATGTATTTAGAGCTTACAAGGGTGATTTCGGGTGACAGGTTCCCTTTAAATAAAATAGTTTCTTTTGGAGAAAACGAAGAATCTCAATTTGTCCTGGAAGCGCTCACTGCATGATCCAGCACATAGCTGCAAGCCAGAAGGTCCTGATCCAGTCACCAGATCCCGGGTGAATATGCAAAACCCGCGAGACATCTCAAAGCTGAGATTACCTCTGTTGAACCTTTTTCAGCCACTCTAACCTCTACACTTAGATCTGCACCCTCCTTTCTCATCTCACCCCAGTCTCTTAGACCCAGCAGTCTACCGAGGTGATACTGGAATACTTTGGCCAGTTAGTAAAATAACTTTGCTACAAATCTTGCAATTTGTATGTCCTATTTTAGTTTTACTTTTCTTACATGTTTTATATTTAGATGAATATAAGTTTTAAGGTTATTTTGTTTAAAAAATAAAAACTGTTTTATTCTTGGCAGGTGGCAGTACCAGCAGCTCTGAAAGACATCTCATCTCTTCAGATTTAAATGTAGATGATTGTAGCTTTGCACAAGATCCATATGAAGAGCAAGCCAACATCTCTGATATGTCTTCAGCCCTTCACACCAAAAATCTTTCATCTGATCCTTTTAAAATACTATCTCCTGATTCATCACAGATTGTTAAGCAAAATAAAAGTCATGGAAGTGTGGAAGATAAAAAAGCTTCCATAAAGAAGAAGCAATTTTCATGCTCAGAATGTGAGAAATGTTTTACTAAGAAATCAATGCTAGTTATACATGAGAGAACTCACACAGGAGAAAAACTATTTTCATGTTCAGAATGTGGGAAATGTTTTACAGATAAATCATATCTTAATACACATAAGAGAATTCACACAGGAGAGAAGCCATTTTCATGTTCAGAATGTGGGAAATGTTTTACAGATAAATCATATCTTAATGCACATAAGAGAATTCACACAGGAGAAAAACCATATTCATGTTCAGAATGTGGGAAATGTTTTACTCAGAAATCAAATCTTAATGAACATAAGAGAATTCACACAGGAGATAAGCCATTTTCATGTTTAGAATGTGGGAAATGTTTTATTCGGAAATCTAAGCTTCTTACACATGAGAGAACTCACACAGGAGAGAAACCATTTTCGTGTTCAGAATGTGGAAAATGTTTTAAAGGTAAATCAGAACTTGTTATGCATGAGAGAATTCACACAGGAGAGAAGCTTTTTTCATGTTCAGAATGTGGGAAATGTTTTACTTTGAAATCTAATCTTGTCAGACATGAGAGAACTCACACAGAAGAGAAGCTTTTTTCATGTTCAGAATGTGGGAAATGTTTTACTTTGAAATCTAATCTTGTCAGACATGAGAGAACTCACACAGGAGTAAAGCCATTTTCATGTTCAGAATGTGGGAAATGTTTTATTCGGAAATCTCTTCTTGTTATACATGAGAGAATTCACACAGGAGAGAAGCCATTTTCATGTTCAGAATGTGGAAAATGTCTTGGAGATAAATCATCTCTTATTCTACATGAGCGAATTCACACAGGAGAGAAGCCATTTTCATGTTCAGAATGTGGGAAATGTTTTACTTTGAAATCTAGTCTTGTCAAACATGAGAGAATTCACACAGGAGAAAAGCCATTTTCATGTTCAGAATGTGGGAAATGTTTTGGAGATAAATCATCTCTTATTATACATGAGCGAATTCACACAGGAGAGAAGCTTTTTTCATGTTCAGAATGTGGGAAATGTTTTACTTTGAAATGTCATCTTGTCAGACATGAGAGAATTCACACAGGAGAAAAGCCATTTTCATGTTCAGAATGTGGGAAATGTTTTATTCGGAAATCTCTTCTTGTTGTACATGAGCGAATTCACACAGGAGAGAATCCATTTTCGTGTTCAGAATGTGGGAAATGTTTTAAAGGTAAATCAGAACTTGTTATGCATGAGACAATTCACACAGGAGAGAAGCTTTTTTCATGTTCAGAATGTGGGAAATGCTTTACTAAGAAATGTAATCTTGTCAGACATGAGAGAATTCACACAGGAGAGAAGCCATTTTCATGTTCAGAATGTGGAAAATGTTTTCGAGATAAATCATCTCTTATTATACATGAGCGAATTCACACAGGAGAAAAGCCATTTTCATGTTCAGAATGTGGGAAATGTTTTATTCGGAAATCTCGTCTTGTTATACATGAGCGAATTCACACAGGAGAGAATCCATTTTCGTGTTCAGAATGTGGGAAATGTTTTAAAGGTAAATCAGAACTTGTTATGCATGAGACAATTCACACAGGAGAGAAGCTTTTTTCATGTTCAGAATGTGGGAAATGTTTTACTTTGAAATGTAATCTTGTCAGACATGAGAGAATTCACACAGGAGAGAAGCCATTTTCATGTTCAGAATGTGGGAAATGTTTTTCCAATAAATCACAGCTCGTTAGACATCAGAGAACTCACACTGGAATGAAGCCATTTTAACCCTTTAGTGGTCAAGTCTAATTTTTCAAATCTGACCTGTTTCACTTTAAGGCCTCGTGCACACGTTCAGTATTAGATGATTTTTTTTTACCTCTGGACTGGATAATTAAATCCAGAAGTGGTGACGTGTTTCTATAAGACTTTTCCTCTGATTGCTCCACTCCTGGTTTTGTCTACAAATCCTGAGGTTAAAAACTCATCAAATACTTCACGTGTGCACGTGGCCTATGTCCAGTGGCGGATTATAATGAGGTCAATATGGGCTTTTGCCCCGGGCCCAATGGTGTCTAGGGGCCCGCAGTCCAGGGGGTAAATTGCCCCATTATAATCCGCCACGGCGCCACCACACAGCACTGTGCACGCAGGCACAGCATCCATGAGGTAATGAGCCCCGCTAGTTGACAGGGAGCGGCAACCGCAGGGGGCCTGATAGTGGCGCGGCCCCCTGCTGATGCCGCTCTCTCTCCTACAGTCCCGGCCGCCGCTGCCGCTGTGTTACACTCTCTACCCCCGCTGCCGCTGTGTTACACTCTCTCCCCCCCCCCCCGCTGCCGCTGTGTTACACTCTTCCCCCTCCCCCCTGCCACTGCTGTGTTACACTCTTCCCCCCCCCCCGCAGTGTGAGCCCACCTGTAGAGCCGCACAGGGCACAGGAGGACCTGTGCTTACAGGACCTGTGATGATGTGATGGAGGGGAGGAGTCAGGGATCACATGATCGGCTCCTCGTTATGCAGGTCTCCACTCTGTGATGGTTGTCATGGTGCTGGAGAGGTGAAGAAGATGAGATGAAGGTTATGTGTGATGTCAGGACTCAGGAGGGATTTACAGTGTGGATGTAGCAGAGCCGAGTGTGTACTAGGTGTACGGAGCGGAGCCGAGTGTGTACGAGGTGTATGGAGTGGAGCCGTGTGTATACGAGGTGTATGGAGCGGAGCCATGTGTGTACAAGGTGTACAGAGCTGAGTGTGTGCGAGGTGTATGGAGCGGAGCCGTGTGTGTACGAGGTGTACAGAGCTGAGTGTGTGCGAGGTGTATGGAGCGGAGCCGTGTGTGTACGAGGTGTACAGAGCTGAGTGTGTGCGAGGTGTATGGAGCGGAGCCGTGTGTGTACGAGGTGTACAGAGCTGAGTGTGTGCGAGGTGTACGGAGCGGAGCCGAGTGTGTACGAGGTGTACAGAGCCGAGTGTGTGCGAGGTGTATGGAGCGGAGCCGTGTGTGTACGAGGTGTACGGAGCGGAGCCGTGTGTGTACGAGGTGTACGGAGCGGAGCCATGTTTGTACAAGGTGAATGGAGTGGAGCCGAGTGTGTACGAGGTGTACGGAGCGGAGCCATGTTTGTACGAGGTGAATGGAGTGGAGCCGAGTGTGTACGGAGCGGAGCCGCATGTGCACGAGGTGTACAGAGCTGAGTGTGTGCGAGGTGTACGGAGCGGAGCCGTGTGTGTACGAGGTGTACAGAGCTGAGTGTGTATGAGGTGTACGGAGTGGAGCCGCATGTGTACGAGTTGTACAGAGCAGAGCCGCGTGTGTACAAGGTGTACGGAGCGGAGCCGCATGTAAACGAGGTGTACGGAGCGGAGCCACATGTGTATGAGGCAGGGTGGATTGATTTAAATCACGCCGATTTAAATCATGATTTAAATCACGATTTAAATCAAAAGTTTTTTTTCTATTTAAATCGGATCGATTTAAATCATGATTTTAATCATGATTTAAATCACTGATTTAAATCAAAAGGTTTTTTTTTAATATAAATCACGATTAAAATGAGAAGTGAGAGCAGTGTGCATGTGCGCCCATAGTTACACGGACGAAACTAGGGGCAACGATCTAACGCCAGGGTGAGGGGGGGACCCCAAAGTAAGTAAAAATCTTTTTTGTTTTACTATATGGCAATAGGTAGGTGTTTAAAAGCAGCATGTCTTAATTGTATAAACTATTAATAGCCTCCACATTTTGTTCATACTGCCCCTTTAATTCCACACTTCTAGCTTGGTTTCAGTTTTGGTTTAGTTTATTTTTCCCTGCATTCAGTTGACATGCCCAAACTTGTTGGATAGTCAGCAGTACTTGGCTCAGGCTGTAGTAACATCAGCAGTGCTTGGCTCAGGCTGTAGTAACAATCAAACTTCATAAGTGATCTGTGTGAGCCATGGCAGCAGGTCGTAAGAGAGACCCTATTTGGGTTCATTTTGTTGAGATGCCAGCAGCAGATCTTGGAAAGAAAGGTTTTGTGCACACAACAGTCCGAAACCGCTTAGGAACTGCTAAAGCAGGACAACTGGTTTTCCTATTAAAAGTCCTAAATAAACAGTAGGCTTAAAGGACTGATGTATTCACTGAAGATGTTTGCTTACTTCAAACGTTAGAGATAGGCTATTGTTAAAAAGTACTTACTCTCTGTAGTTCAATTCTGAGTGTTTAATAGTGCAAATAAAAATTATTAGGTTTCATAATCAACTGTTTTAATATTTTTATTTGTGTAAAACAATTAGATTTGCAAAAAGACAAAGTTTTGTTTGTGTACAACTTGATTAAAAAATCTGATTTAAATCAAATGATTTAAATCAAAAAAATCTGATTTAAATCAAAAAAATCTGATTTTTTTGATTTTTTTTAAAAAATCAAGATTTTTATCCACCCTGGTATGAGGTGTATGGAGCAGAGCTGAGTGTGTACGGAGCAGAGCCACGTGTACGAGGTGTACGGAGCAGAGCCGAGTGTGTACAAGGTGTACGGAGCGCAGAGCGGAGCCAAGTGTGTACAGGGTGTACAGAGCCAAGCCGCATGTGTAGGAAGTGTATGGAGCAGAGCTATGTGTGTACACGGTGTATGGAGCGGAGCCATGTGTGTACAAGGTGTGTGGAGCGGAGTCGTGTGTGTCAGAGGTGCACCGAGCAGAGCCGCGTGTGTACAAGGTGTACGGAGTGGCGCCACATGTGTATGAGGTGTACGGAGCAGAGCCGCGTGTGTACGAGGTGTACGGAGCGGAGCGGAGTGTGTTCGGAGCAGAGCCGTTTGTGTATGAGGTGTACGGAGTGGAGCCAGATGTGTATGAGGTCTACGGAGCAGAGCCGCGTGTGTACGGAGCAGAGCCGTGTGTGTACAAGGTATACGGAGTGGAGTTGCATGTGTACGAGGTGTGCAGAGCCATGTGTGTACGAGGTGTACGGAGCCGAGCCGCATGTGTACAAGGTGTATGGAGCGGAGCCGCGTGTGTACGAGGTGTATGGAGCGGAGCCGCATGTGTATGGAGCCGAGCGTGTACGAGGTGTTCGGAGCAGAGCCAAGTGCGTAAGAGGTGTACGGAGCAAAGCCGAGTGTGTATGAGGTGTATGGAGCAAAGCCGCATGCGTACAAGGTGTACAGAGCAAAGCCAAGTGTGTACGAGGTGTACGGAGCTGAGCCATGTGTACGAGGTGTATGGAGCAGAGTTGAGTGTGTACTAGGTGTACGGAGCGGAGCCATGTATGTATGAAGCATGTGGAGCTGTGTGCTTACAAGGTGTGCGTACCGGTGGTAGCTGCCTGCGGATGTTGCTCCCACTCCTATAGTCCCAGCGGCCTCTGCTGGCAGCATTGTTCTCCCGAGTCCCGGCTGCCGCTGTCCGCCCTGCTATGCTGATTTTGCCGGGCCCGACCGGGCTTTGCTGAATCCTCCTACTCTAGGAGGACCCAGACCCAGGCAGGCAGCTGATCTCGACTGAGGCTGAGCAGGCTCCTCCGTCCTCCTGACTGAATCTGTGTCTCACCCGCCGACCGCCGTGCACCACCTCCTGGGTCGCCGCCTGCATGAAGAGAGGGAGTCTGAGGAGAGGGACCGTCACCTAATGCCGACACAGAGCAGAGAGAGGACGTGCCTGTGTGACAGAGAGGTGAGTGATATGTCCACTCCTGCCCTGCTGCTGCAGCTGCTGCCTGTGGCTGTGCTCTGTGTGTGCACTGCCAGCCAGACCTGGTGGCTGCTGCATGGCAGGGAGGACTCAGTCAGTGTAAAGAAAGAATGTAAGCAGTAATTAAATGATTTGTGTACTAAGGCCCCTTTCACATCTGCTTTTTTTCAGATTGTGGCAGATCCGGCAGATTTACCGCATCTGCCGACTAACGGCCGCACTTGCGGCACACTTGCGGCAAGCCCCATGACTTGTTCATGGGGCTTGCGGTTTGGTGCGGCAACGGCTGTTAGGCAGCAAATGTGGTAAATCTGCTGGATCTGCCGCAATTTGAAAGACACGGTGATGTGAAAGGGGCCTAACGAACGCTGCTTTCACATCAGTGTTTAGCTGATGTTTGGGCCGTTCCAGCAGGTGGCGCCGCATGTGCCGGATCGTCCGCCTAACGGCCGACTTGCGGCCCGGATGCGGCAAGCCCCATGCATTGTCTATCACAAGTGCGGTTCTGCTGAGTGCGGCAGATCAGGCACTTGCCGCACCGGACCGCAAGCCCCATAGACAATGCATAGGGCTTGCCGCATCTGGACCGCGAGCCGGCCGTTAGGCAGCTGATCCGGCGCCACCTGCCAAATCGGCCGCACATCAGCAAAACCGCTGATGTGAAAGGCCCCTTAATCACTGGAGTGGTGTGCCCCACCATCTTGGATAATACAGAAACATGTGAAATGGCTATACATGGTGTATCATGTGCCCCTCTAATAAGTGGCTATCTTGCTTGGATCATGTACGTATGGAGTCCATGCATTCATGATTCAAGAAAAATATCCACATAGAGGGGCACATACAACATGTAGAGGTATTTCACATGTCTATCCAAGGTGGAGGGGTAGTGGGTGCGCACATTGTGTATTTTGTGAGTTTTTACCTCAGTATCTGTAAGGCCTCGTGCACATGCTGAGTATTTGGTGGGTTTTTACCTCAGTATCTGTAAGGCCTCATGCACACGCTGAGTATTTGGTGAGTTATTACCTCAGTATCTGTAAGGTCTTGTGCACACGCTGAGTATTTGGTGAGTTTTTACCTCAGTATCTGTAAGGCCTCGTGCACACGCTGAGTATTTGGTGGGTTTTTACCTCAGTATCTGTAAGGCCTCGTGCACATGCTGAGTATTTGGTGGGTTTTTACCTCAGTATCTGTAAGGCCTCGTGCACACGCTGAGTATTTGGTGGGTTTTTACCTCAGTATCTGTAAGGCCTCGTGCACATGCTGAGTATTTGGTGGGTTTTTACCTCAGTATCTGTAAGGCCTCGTGCACATGCTGAGTATATGGTGAGGTTATTACCTCAGTATTTGTAAGGCATCGTGCACACGCTGAGTATTTGGTGAGTTGTTACCTCAGTATCTGTAAGGCCTCGTGCACACGCTGAGTATTTGGGGAGTTTTTTCCTCAGTATCTGTAAGGCCTCGTGCACACGCTGAGTATTTGGGGAGTTTTTTCCTCAGTATCTGTAAGGCCTCGTGCACACGCTGAGTATTTGGTGATTTTTTTTCCCTCAGTATCTGTAAGGCCTCGTGCACACGCTGATGCTGCATTATAAGAAACAAGCTATTATGCCCTGAATGTCCCTGTACACAGAATAAATAACTTATAAAAATCTAGCGCCCTGTATTCTAACCTATTACTGGTCCGAAATTCTTGCTTGCAGATTGGTCCACTCAGCCTCTCCTCGCCGTCTGACAGCCTCTTATTCTGAATGATATGGATCACGCCTTTGTTATCCACGTCCCACTTTCCCATCTCATGTCTGTGCAGATGCCTCTCCAGCTTGCGCAAACGCACCGTGCTCTGCCCTACTGCAGCTACAATGTAAAACTCATCTACTCATGCGCGAACCGCAGGGGTCTCTGCACATGGCTCCAGGCTCCCAGTCTTCTGCGTGTAATGAATGGTGACATCACTGAGAGTTCAAACTTGTAGGATAATCCCATGATGGAGCACAGTGCACCTGCACAAGCCGGAGAGGTATGGGCGTAGCATAGGCAATGGGAAAATTGGACGTGGTCACGTGGATAACACGGATGGCAGGAGGCGTTATCTACATCATTCAGAAGAAGACGCTGTCGGACCGCGTGGAGGCGGGACGGACCAATCTGCAAGCAAGTCCATCAGACTGGTAACAGGTGATTATCATTCAGGGTGCACAGCGTGCGAGATATTTATAAGTTATTTATTCTGAGTACAGGGGCAGTCAGGGCATAATGGCCGCCTTCTAATGGACTGCTCAATACTATGGCTTAAAGTGTTTGTTTTTTTCCTCCTAACTGAAGGGTAAATTGACTAGGATCAATGGATGTTTGACAGATTAGAGTTTCACTCAGCAACTATTTTTCTGGAATAATCTATTTCAGGTATATGATAACCTCCGTCACATGACTCCCGCGACCCCGTCACATGACCCCGTCACATGACCCCCATGACCTCGTCACATGACCCCCGTCACATGACCCGGGGGGGGGGCCCACAGAGTCTGAACAGCCCCAGGCCCTGGCTACCCTTAATCCACCCCTGCCTATGTCTTAACAGTAGAATGTTATAACAGTTATTCTGTGAATATTTTTTTCCTGGCATGTACTTTATGTTAGAAATAAATTTTAAATCAATATGTTTTGCATTTATTTATAAAAATTTGGAAAATTTGATGATATCCCCCAACCAGAAAAAAATTGCAATATTTAAAGTTAATACTTTTAATTTTCAATTTATACTCGTAAACCAAATAGTTATAGTTATTGTGCAAATAATTTAATATTTTATTGATTTTTAGTAACATACAGTAAGGGTTAACATTTCCAAAAAGAAAAAAGCTCTTGTGCTTCATATTTATATATAAACATATGAAAAATTACTATACAAAAGGAAGAAGACATTGTGGCAATTCAAACCATATCTTACTTAAGTCCCCCCCCCCCCCCAAACCCCCTTTCCCATTCTCTGCAGCAATGATAACTATTTTTATGGTATTGGAGTATTGCCTTGAATTCTTTCTAATAAGTACCATCGGGGGTGTTTTCAAACTGACTCTTAAGCTGATTTTACGTCTCTTCGGGTAATGTTGGTAGAAGCAACGACCAAGTATTCAAGGATTTCTCCTCCAGTCTTTCTTTATCAGTCAGAGTATTTAGCCAGTCCATACGAAACAGAAACATTAGCTTGGATTGTATCAGGGCCCTGGTCGGTGGTTCTGTACTTCTGTACACCGGACCCGTAGAAGCGGGACATCCCGCGAAGCGGTCACCGTCGGTCCTAGCACCTCCCTCCCTGTATCATGCACCTGCTGCTGTCATTTTTGCTTTAAATTAAACAGCTGCAAAATTGGATTGCTGAGTGCCGCCATCTTTCTTTTGGATCTTTTGAACTCTGTTTGCTAGTAATTTGGTGAATATTTTAAAGTCTGAGTTTAACAGTGAGATCGGTCTCCAATTTCAATGGGTCTTTGCCTGATTTTGGGAGTACTATTATGTCAGCATCTGTGAACCCGTCTGGAGCACACTCCCCCTCAACTCGTCGGTTAAAAATTTCACATAGGTGTGGGCCAATCACTCCCCCCATGAGTCTATAATATTCATTACTATACCCATCTGGACCCAGTGCCTTAGAGGTCTTCAATGTACTGATGGTCTGTATCACCTCCGCTACCATCACCCTGCAATTAAGTAATCGTCTTTGCTCTCCCGTCAGTCTGGGGACCGTCTCAGGTGTTAGGAAGTCAGAGATGGCATCCACCTCCTTTGGTTCTGCCCTGTAAAGTGTCTCAAAGAATGACTTAAACTCCCCATTAATTCCCTCGTCAGTAGTCTGGGTTGCGCCTTGTTTATTTAAGATTTTATGGACTCTGGTTGCTTTACGATATGGTCTTGTGAGTGATGCCAGCAGTTTCCTTGGCTTGTTTCCCCATCTAAAATATTTCTGTTTCTGAAATCCACACCATAAGCCGCTCTTTCATGAGCTAGGACCTCTGCCGCTTCCTTTGCCTCTAGATATTTCTTTTTTTGTGAGTGGCGTATTATTGGTTTTAGATTGTTTGTATGCCTCTGTGAGCTGTGATTGTGATTTCAAAATTCTTTACATTAAATTTTTCTTTTTATTACTCACATAAGATATAATATGGCCTCTCATGACCGCTTTGGAGGTATCCCAAAAAAGTTGAGGTGTTACTATATGTTCTATATTGTTGATTTTAAAATTGCTCCTTTCCAGATGAAGATAGTTTTTAAAATCTTCAGATGTATATAAGTACGAGGGGAACCTCCATCTCTTGTTAAAGCGAACCTGTCACCCCCCCCAGACATTAGAAGCTGAGCTCCCCACCTCCTGCAGCACTAAGGCTGCACTCAGACAAGGTTTATATTACATTTTGTATAACTATATTCACTGAAATATGCACTTATATAGTTACCAAGACCGAAGACCGGGAGGCGGGGTTTCCAGCGTCTGTGTGCCGCCCCCGTGCTGTCCATCATCCCTCTGTGTCGGGGATGATGCGATTCCTCCACCCCCTCCTCGCTCTAACCGGCGCCTGCGCTTTGCTTTAGCCTGCCGGGCATGCGCAGTGCGCGCTGCCCGACAGCGTCCTGGTCCCCTCGCATCTGCGCAGTACGCCGAGCCCGCAGTGGATTATTCAATATCCTCACTGCGGGGCGGCAAACCGGCGCCTGCGCATTTGCTGTGCTGCGGGGGGCACCTCTGACTGCCTCTCTCCTCCCACTCATAAAGCCGGCTGTCAAACTAGAAAACCGGCACCGAGGAGAGAGGCAGGAAGAACAGGAGGAGCCACACACTATGCCTGCTGGAAATGGGGAGAAAGACAAACGTAACTTTACCCTTCCTCACACACAATCCCTCTATCTATATCTATCTATCTATCTATCATTTCTATCTTTCATTCTATCTATCTTTCCATCTATCTCTCTATCTGTCTACCTATCTATCTATCTATCTCTCTATCTATCCCTCTATCTATCCCTCTATCTATCTATCCCTCTATTTATCTCTCTTTCTATCTATCTATCTATCCCTCTATTTATCCCTCTTTCTATCTATCCCTCTATTTATCCCTCTTTCTATCTATCTCTCTATTTATCCCTCTTTCTATCTATCTATCTAACCCTCTATTCATCCCTCTCTATCCCTCTATTTATCCCTCTATCTATCTATCTATCTATCTATCTATTATCTATCTATCTATTATCTATCTATCTATCCCTCTATTTATCCCTCTTTCTATCTATCCCTCTATTTATCCCTCTTTCTATCTATCTATCTCCTCTATTTATCCCTCTTTCTATCCTCTTTCTATCTATCTCATCTATCTATCCCTCTATTTATCCCTCTTTCTAATCTATCCTCTTCTATCTATCCCTCTATTTATCCCTCTTTCTATCTATCCCTCTATTTATCCCTCTTTCATCCTCTCTATCTATCCCTCTATTTATCCCTCTTTCTATCTATCTATCCCTCTATTTATCCCTCTTTCTATCTATCTACCCTCTATTTATCCCTCTTTCTATCTATCCCTCTATTTATCCCTCTATTTATCCTATCTATCTATCTATCCCTCTATTTATCCCTCTTTCTATCTATCTATCCATCTATCTATCCCTCTATTTATCCCTCTTTCTATCTATCTATCTATCTATCCCTCTATTTATCCCTCTTTCTATCTATCCTCTATTTATCCCTCTATTTATCCCTCTTTCTATCTATCTATCTATCTATCCCTCTATTTATCCCTCTTTCTATCTATCTATCTATCCATCTATCTATCCCTCTATTTATCCCTCTTTCTATCTATCTATCTATCTATTCCCTCTATTTATCCCTCTTTCTATCTATCCCTCTATTTATCCCTCTTTCTATCTATCCCTCTATTTATCCCTCTTTCTATCTATCTATCTATCTATCCCTCTATTTATCCCTCTTTCTATCTATCTATCTATCCATCTATCTATCCCTCTATTTATCCCTCTTTCTATCTATCTATCTATCCCTCTATTTATCCCTCTTTCTATCTATCCCTCTATTTATCCCTCTTTCTATCTATCCCTCTATTTATCCCTCTTTCTATCTATCTATCTATCTATCCCTCTATTTATCCCTCTTTCTATCTATCTATCTATCCATCTATCTATCCCTCTATTTATCCCTCTTTCTATCTATCCCTCTATTTATCCCTCTTTCTATCTATCTATCTATCTATCTATCTATCTATCTATCTATCTATCTATCTATCTATCTATCCCTCTATTTATCCCTCTTTCTATCTATCTATCTATCCATCTATCTATCCCTCTATTTATCCCTCTTTCTATCTATCTATCTATCCCTCTATTTATCCCTCTTTCTATCTATCTATCTATTTATCCCTCTTTCTATCTATCTATCTATTTATCCCTCTTTCTATCTATCCCTCTATTTATCCCTCTTTCTATCTATCCCTCTATTTATCCCTCTTTCTATCTATCTATCTATCTATCCCTCTATTTATCCCTCTTTCTATCTATCCCTCTATTTATCCCTCTTTCTATCTATCTATCTATCTCTATCTATCTATCTATCCCTCTATTTATCCCTCTATCCATATATCCCTCTATCCATATATCCCTCTATCCATATATCCCTCTCTATCTATCTATCTATCCCTCTATTTATCCCTCTATCCATATATCCCTCTATCCATATATCCCTCTATCCATATATCCCTCTCTATCTATCCCTCTATCCATATATCCCTCTCTATCTATCCCTCTATCCATATATCCCTCTCTATCTATCCCTCTCTATCTATCCCTCTAGCAGAGCTAGTCTGGCTGACAGCAGGGTTCAGCTCAGGTCATAATGACCTGAGCTGAACCCTGACTGTTTAGTCAGTTCTCAGCTCTGCTACATCCCTGTGTGTCTATGCACAGGGATGTAGCAGAGCTGAGATTTCGTTTTGGACTACGTCGGACGGAAGAGGCTTTTTTAAATAAAGATGGAGTCCCTAATTGTCTTCGGTTTTATTTCTAATAAAATTATTTTTCTCTGTGTTGTGGTTTTTTTTTATATTGATTACTGGAAATTCATGGCGGTCATGTCTAATATTGGCGTGACGGCCATAAATTTCGGGCTTAGGGCCAGCTGATAATACAAAGCTGGCCCTAACCCCTTTATTACCCAGTGAGCCACCCGCCACCAGGGCCACTGGAAGAGCGGGGTTCAGCGCCAGAAGATGGCGCTTCAATGAACGCGTCATCTTCTGGGGCGGCTGCGGGCTGCAATTTGCAGCGGGGGGTGCCCAGAAAGCTTGGGCCTCCCTGCGCTGCAGATTCCAGCCCCCAGCTGCTTAGCTGTACCTGGCTGGACATAGAAATTGCGCGGAGCCCCATGCATTTTTTTTTTTATTATTTCATGAAATTCATGAAATAATAAAAAAAGGGCGCTCGCCTATATTCTTGTGTCTGGCCAGGTACAAATAGGCACCTGGGGGTTGGTGGCAGCCCGTCGCTGCCTGCTGGATCCGGCTGGTTACACAAATACGGCGAAGCACACGTCATTTTTTTTCTGAAAAATCAATAAAACAATCCTAAAAAAGGGACTGCATCTTTATTAACCCCTGGACCATGGTCCAGGGGTTAATAAAGATGCAGCCACTTTTATTTATATTGTTTTATTGATTTTTCAGGAAAAAAAATGACGTGTGCTTCGCCGTATTTGTGTAACCAGCCGGATCCAGCAGGCAGCGACGGGCTGCCACCAACCCCCAGGTGCCTATTTGTACCTGGCCGGACACAAGAATATAGGCGAGCCCCCTTTTTTTATTATTTCATGAATTTCATGAAATAATAAAAAAAAAAAAAGCATGGGGCTCCGCGCAATTTCTATGTCCAGCCAGGTACAGCTAAGTAGCTGGGGGCTGGAATCTGCAGCGCAGGGAGGCCCAAGCTTTCTGGGCACCCCCCGCTGCAAATTGCAGCCCGCAGCCGCCCCAGAAGATGGCGCGTTCATTGAAGCGCCATCTTCTGGCGCTGAACCCCGCTCTTCCAGTGGCCCTGGTGGCGGGTGGCTCACTGGGTAATAAAGGGGTTAGGGCCAGCTTTGTATTATCAGCTGGCCCTAAGCCCGAAATTTATGGCGGTCACGCCAATATTAGACATGACCGCCATGAATTTCCAGTAATCAATATAAAAAAAAACCACAACACAGAGAAAAATAATTTTATTAGAAATAAAACCGAAGACAATTAGGGACTCCATCTTTATTTAAAAAAGCCTCTTCCGTCCGACGTAGTCCAAAACGAAATCTCAGCTCTGCTACATCCCTGTGCATAGACACACAGGGATGTAGCAGAGCTGAGAACTGACTAAACAGTCAGGGTTCAGCTCAGGTCATTATGACCTGAGCTGAACCCTGCTGTCAGCCAGACTAGCTCTGCTAGAGGGATAGATAGAGAGGGATATATGGATAGAGGGATAGATAGAGAGGGATATATGGATAGAGGGATAGATAGAGAGGGATTATGGATAGAGTGGATAGATAGAGGGATATATGGTAGAGGATATATGGATGATTATCTGTCCATCTATCTATCTATCCCTTCATCCATCCATCCCTCTATCTGTCCATCTATCTGAGGGATGGATGGATGAAGGGATAGATAGATAGACAGAGAGAGAAATAGATAGAAAGAGAGGGATAGACAGATGGAGGGATAGACGGATGGAGGGATAGACGGAGAGATAGAGGAGAGGATAGACGGATGGAGGGATAGACAGAGAGAGAAATAGATCGAAAGAGAGGGATAGACGGATGGAGGGATAGACGGATGGAGGGATAGAGGGATAGACGGATAGAGGGATAGAGGGATAGACAGAAAGATAAATAGATAGATAGATAGAAGAATGGACATAAAGAAAGAGAAATAGATAGATAGAAAGAGGGATGAATAGAGGGATAGATAGATAGAAAGAGGGATAAATAGAGGGATAGATAGATAGAAAGAGGGATAAATAGAGGGATAGATAGAGAGGGATGAATAGAGGGATAGATAGAAAGAGGGATAAATAGAGGGATAGATAGAAAGAGGGATAAATAGAGGGATAGATAGATAGAAAGAGGGATAAATAGAGAGATAGATAGATAGAAAGAGGGATAAATAGAGGGATAGATAGAGAGGGATGAATAGAGGGATAGATAGAAAGAGGGATAGATAGAAAGAGGGATAAATAGAGGGATAGATAGAAAGAGGGATAAATAGAGGGATAGATAGAAAGAGGGATAAATAGAGGGATAAATAGAGGGATAGATAGAAAGGGATAAATAGAGGGATAGATAGAGAGGGATGAATAGAGGGATAGATAGAAAGAGGGATAAATAGAGGGATAGATAGAGAGGGATGAATAGAGGGATAGATAGAAAGAGGGATAAATAGAGGGATAGATAGAAAGAGGGATAAATAGAGGGATAGTAGGAATAGAGGGATAGATAGAGGGATAAATAGAGGGATAGATAGAGAGGGATGAATAGAGGGATAGATAGAAAGAGGGATAGATAGAAAGAGGGATAAATAGAGGGATAGATAGAAAGAGGGATAAATAGAGGGATAGATAGATAGATAGATAGAAAGAGGGATAAATAGAGGGATAGATAGAAAGAGGGATAAATAGAGGGATAGATAGAAAGAGGGATAAATGAGGGATAGATAGAGAGGGATGAATAGAGGGATAGATAGAAAGAGGGATAAATAGAGGGATAGATAGAAAGAGGGATAAATAGAGGGATAGATAGAAAGAGGGATAAATAGAGGGATAGATAGATAGATAGAAAGAGGGATAAATAGAGGGATAGATAGATGGATAGATAGATAGATAGAGAAGAGGGATAAATAGAGGGATAGATAGATGGATAGATAGATAGATAGAAAGAGGGATAAATAGAGGGATAGATAGAAAGAGGGATAAATAGAGGGATAGATAGAAAGAGGGATAAATAGAGGGATAGATAGATAGAAAGAGGGATAAATAGAGGGATAGATAGAAAGAGGGATAAATAGAGGATAGATAGAGAGGGATGAATAGAGGATGATAGAAGGGAATAGAGGGATAGATAGAAAGAGGGATAAATAGAGGGATAGATAGAGGGAGATAGAGGGATAGAAGAGAGGGATAATAGAGGAGATAGAGGGATATAATAGAGGGATAGATAGAAAGAGGGATAAATAGAGGGATAGATAGAAAGAGGGATAAATAGAGGGATAGATAGAGAGGGATGAATAGAGGGATAGATAGAAGAGGGATAGATAGAGGGTAGATAGAGGGATAATAGAGGGATAGATAGAAAGAGGGATAAATAGAGGGATAGATAGAAAGAGGGATAATAGAGGGATAGATAGGGGATAGATAGAGGGATAGATAGAAAGAGGGATAAATAGAGGGATAGATAGATAGAAAGAGGGATAAATAGAGGGATAGATAGAGAGGGGATAAATAGAGGATAGATAGAAAGAGGGATAGATAGAAAGAGGGATAAATAGAGGGATAGATAGAAGAGGGATAAATAGAGGGATAGATAAAATAGATAGATAGAAAGAGGGATAAATAGAGGGATAGATAGAAAGAGGGATAAATAGAGGGATAGATAGATAGATTGATGAAAGAGGATAGATAGAGAAAGAGGGATAAATAGAGGGATGGGATAGATAGATAGATAAGAAAAAGAGGATAGATAGATAGATAGATAGAAAGAGATAGAAAGAGGGATAAATAGAGGGATAGAATAGAGGGATAGATAGATAGATAGATAGAGGGATAGATAGAGGGATAGATAGAGGTATAGATAGAGAGATAGATAGATAGATGGGATAGATAGACAGGTAGACAGATAGAGAGATAGATGGAAAGATAGATAGAATGAAAGATAGAAATGATAGATAGATAGATAGATATAGATAGAGGGATTGTGTGTGAGGAAGGGTAAAGTTACGTTTGTCTTTCTCCCCATTTCCAGCAGGCATAGTGTGTGGCTCCTCCTGTTCTTCCTGCCTCTCTCCTCGGTGCCGGTTTTCTAGTTTGACAGCCGGCTTTATGAGTGGGAGGAGAGAGGCAGTCAGAGGTGCCCCCCCGCAGCACAGCAAATGCGCAGGCGCCGGTTTGCCGCCCCGCAGTGAGGATATTGAATAATCCACTGCGGGCTCGGCGTACTGCGCAGATGCGAGGGGACCAGGACGCTGTCGGGCAGCGCGCACTGCGCATGCCCGGCAGGCTAAAGCAAAGCGCAGGCGCCGGTTAGAGCGAGAAGGGGGTGGAGGAATCGCATCATCCCCGACACAGAGGGATGATGGACAGCACGGGGGCGGCACACAGACGCTGGAAACCCCGCCTCCCGGTCTTCGGTCTTGGTAACTATATAAGTGCATATTTCAGTGAATATAGTTATACAAAATGTAATATAAACCTTGTCTGAGTGCAGCCTTAGTGCTGCAGGAGGTGGGGAGCTCAGCTTCTAATGTCTGGGGGGGGTGACAGGTTCGCTTTAAATTTGACGGGTTGTCTTAACTATATATGCATAGTGATTGGTGCATGGTCAGAGATAAATATGTCTAAAATTTTTGTTCGTTGAACCAACGACATTAGTGCAGAACTATTAAGCCAGTAGTCTATCCTGGCGTGGGAGTCTTGGGCATGTGAATAGTGTGAGAAGTCTCTCTCCAATGGGTGTTGTGTCCTCCAAGCATCTACTAGGTCTAAACCGCTCAATAAAGACCTCAACAATTTTCCTGGGGTCCGTGTTTTGGGTTGTTGTGAGTTGGATGAATCCATAACGTTATCATATATTTCATTAAAGTCCCCCCCACAATTAATGAGTGTGTACCCCAATCTGCTATTAGTTCTAGTATAGAGGTCTGGAATCGGGTGTCTAGCATATTCGGTGCGTAAATATTAGCCACTTTTTATGGTGCCCCCTCAATTATAAGATTAACACATACATATCTACCTGCTGGGTCCGCCATTACATCCACCACCTCATATCTGATAGTATTATTAATTAAGGATGACCACCCCTTGCTGTTTCTTGGAATATGATGCTTCAGCACATACCGTAAATTTTTTACTACAAAGCAACAGATGATTACCCCTAATCCAGTGAGTCTCCTGGAGGAGAAGTATATGAAAATTCTTCTACATCCTGTGATTCTGTAACTCCACGTATTTTAATGTTATTAATACGTAAGCCGTCTCCAAATGGCATAGCTTCGCCTGCACTGTCCCCATATCTCTGTCCAAGGTGTCGTAGCTGTCCGCTAAGTTGTTATGTGCAGACGCGAAATCAGACATCTTGGATTCCAGCCTTGTTGTTCTCTCCCCCATGGCAGCCATGTCTGCCCTCATCTCCTCCCTCATGCTCCGCATCTCATTTAGCATGGTGTCTTTCATGTCACCTAGAATTTCTCGTAGGTAGCGTTTAGTGACTGGGGAGTCCTCATTACTTACTGTGTCCCGCTCTGCAGATTTCCGGGGGGAGGGAGGAGAACGAGACAAGTCCCGAGATAATGCTGAGTCCCGGGGGCTGGAGGTGCTCCCAGCTTCCCTCGCGGGCGCCATCTTGGAGAGCCTCTGTGTCTCCGGCGGGAAGTAGCTGGTAAGTTTGCTGTCTGTCTCCCGGCGCCGGGAGTTCGCCCTCGGCATGTCCGTAAGTCGCTGCTGGCAGGGCGATCCTCAGGTAAGCTGTGCGGGTGCGGGTATTGCCGTTTAATGCCGCTATGGCTGGTCTGTGTTGCGGAGCTCTCTCACCGCGCGTCCGTCGCCATCAGCTCCTGGACACGCCCCCTCATGAAAATTCTTCTGGTGTAGATAATTCAAGATCTTTTTCCTTTTGATTGGGGAATTTAACCTGTTAACATTCCACTAGCACCACTGGATAGACGTCAGCTCATCCACCCCACCACTTTGTTCAGTGGCCATTATCCCACTCCAGTTTTAGGTAACTTAAACAATATGAATGTTGTTATAGAGTTTAATTGGGACATCTGCCTATCCCAGCGAGTAGGCCTTTGGGTCACCATAGTTGGTTGAATCAGTTGTTTGCTGCAAATAAACTCTTCCCCTCCCACCCTCTCCTGTACCTTCTCATTAATAACATTGTAAACATCAATATGAAATACATTGAAAACATTATGAACTTAAGGACAAACCAGGCTTATCTGGACACCACCATTCCAGGTGTGTAATGTATACCGGTTGCACATGGCCAGTATTTTCAAGGTGGCTTGACAGCCTCATGCAGACAGCTTAGAGCCTCATGAGGGTCAGTAAAGACCCTACTTTTCCCTGCCAGTGAAAATCTCAACGTTGTCGGGTAATTTAGACCGAAATGAACATTATTGTCTATCAGCATTTTGCAGGCCGGTTGAAATGCTCTGCGTTTAGCCGTTACCACTGCCGAGTAGTCCTGAAACATCAGGACTCTGTGGTTTTGGTAAAGCAGTATTTTCTTTTTCCTGTAAGCGTTTAATAATCAAAGTTTATCTTGGTAGTCCAGGACTTTGAATAGAACCGGTCTCGGTCCATCTTTTTCTCCCGTTCTTGGTGGTCCCAGTCTATGTGCTCTCTCTACTGCGATCTTAGCATTGTCCGATAGACCTACCAACTTCAGATTATTACGTCTCAACCTGTTTTCAAGATCGTCCATTTCGTCGTATAGTTCTGTGATTGTTTTGTCTTTACCCTCTAGGCTTTCTCTCATGGCTCCAACCGTGTCCTCCAGGTCAGAAATGCGTTGTTCGCCGCTGACAGTCTGGTTCCCTGGGTTGGTAGTTGGGAAATTAAAGGGTCTATGGTCGTCTGAAATATAGTAAGTCTGGCATCAATTTCGGGCATAAGACGCGCTAGTATGATATCAGCTATAGATTGCAATTTGTCTTTATCCAGGTCTTGATCCATGGTGGGCGATGGTGGGGTCATCTGGCTCTTAGAAGATGTACGATTGCCCCTCTGCTGTTTGGCCATGCATTTGTCTATTTTGTTAGCAGTGGCCATGAGGCAGGATTTCTATACAGAAATTTTTTCAAGCTTTATCTTTTGCTCTCCACCCACGGATTTCAGTGAGGATGCTTATCAGAGGGCTTTCAGTTGCTAACCCGCAGTCCCTGCACCCCCCGGCTTCTTTCCTTCTCGTGCCTCGTGGCACCTGGCACGGCGCCTGTGGTCTCTATTTGGGCTACATGCCCGGAACTTCCAGGGGTCTCGGTGCCCAGATATCACCCGCTGGGTCACCACTATAATCCTCACCCCAGAGTGCACAGTCAGCGGCCCGCCACTGTCTGGATGGGCTTGGATGGTGTTAAGCCCTGAGGGAGCTCAGCATCAGGCGGCCATATGCTAGGTCCGCCTCCCGGAAGTAATAAATAACATTTTATTGCATGTCTACATTGTCGGTTTAATCTCCATCCGTGGCTGTGATTGGCAGATGATGGCTGAAAAATGCACCCATCATCTGGCAGCAAAGATGTGTGCTCAGCTACTGAGCTTGCATCAAAACCAGGGAGCTGATATATTGGGGAGATGTTAAAATATATCTCATCAGTTCAACAGATTGTTTCACATGTGCTTAGATAAAATACAGCGGCTTAGAAGATTATATTACATATGATGATTGGCTTAGATAACAGCTTAGCATATGGCATCACATGTCATATAAATATTGAAGAATAATATAGATGGCATTCATAGTTGTGTAAAACACTCCTTTATTAAAACTCATTTAAAAGCATCGCAGGTGGACATATGGAAATAAGGGCATCATACAAGAATGACAGCCATTCTATGCTGGCTTGCACTTCAATGGCTATATATTTGGTATAGGACCTGTTGAAGTACAAGCCAGAATGAAACAGCCATCGTCCTTGTACAATGTCTGCATTCCATATGTCCACCTGCGATGATTTTAAATGAGTTTGAATAAAGGCGTGTTTTTATGCAATGAGTGCCATCTATAGTTTTCTTCTGATTTTGTTTGAATTGGAAGCAGTCTGCAATTTTTAGGTGTATGCACCAGTGAGTTGCTCTTTTGCCACTTTGTTTCTCCTCCTAATTTGGATCCCTGTTTAATTTTTGGTGCAAAAAGTTGTTGTTGGCTTGATATGGCATCACATGTACTCGCGTTAGATACAATTATTGATGAGTGAGCGTGCTCACCACTGCTCGATACTTGATTGAGCATCATGGTCCCCCGGTATGCCTGTTACTTGCTCAAGTCCCCGCCCCACATGTTTTGTGGCTGTTAGACAGCCAATATACATGTGGGATATGTTGGCTACTGGCATTACTGTGACTGGCCGGCCGCACCACGTGATTGTCTCTTATATAAGACCTGATGACGCAATGCTCGGCACACTCTTGAAGAAGTTCAGGAAAAGTTTATCTAGAAGGGAGAGCTTAGAATAGAGAAGTCATAGAGGTCTCCCTTCACATGTCCGTTAAAAAACTCACGGTCGGGGGGCGTGGCCTGGCTATGGAGGAGTGAAGACGCAGGCTGATCTAGCTCCCGCTTTCAGGCTCTAAAATCTGCAGCTTACAACCAGTTTCTAACGGCAAAAGGATAGCCATGCACAGGGGGAAGTCGGGGAGACAATCAGGCACCGGAACGCTGACCCCACGGACCCCGGGAGCGACCATACAGCGCTTTTTTAATAAGAAGGATAAGATTCCCGCCAAAAACGCGATACCTAAGATGGCCGCGACCGACAGGAGAAGACGGTATGGAGCCTAGCATGCAGGAAGCACCGCAACACAGGCGAGACATACAGCGCCCAGAGGAGAGATACCACCGCCAGGAGGGCATACAGACCAGGGGATCCAGCAGCAGACAGGCTGCGACTGCAGAGGAGGCAGCGGAATCGCAGCCACAGCTCCAGGTGCCTGAGGAGGAACACACAGGACGGAGACCCGGTCCCTCATCTGCTGAGGACAGGGAGCCAAAGACGGTAGCCTACCGTTCTCCCCCCACTGAAGGTACTGTAACCCAACATGTCCAGCGGACACAGGGGAGATATGAGGGAGACGATATGAGAGAGCAAGCCTGCAGAACAGCCCCTGACACGGGCATGACTATCCCAGCAGCTCCCCACCTAGAAGGGCACAGACACCACTCCACTATGCAGAACCTGGGGATGATGCCCCCTCCAGATAACCTACAGAGTGTCAGTGTACTAGAGGAATTGGGAGACCTAAGGGCTAGGATGGCCTCTATCCCCACGAGGGAGGACATGGAGTCATACATTGCACGACTCGAGCAAGCTTATAGAAGTGAAATGTCCTGCCTGAGAGGTGAAGTAAACAGAATTGATAATCAGGGACAGGATCATGCCCACAGAATAACAGCTTTGGAAGAAATGTGTAGGTCACAGCAGAGAATGTTGCAAACTCAATCCAGCCAAATCTATCACCTGGTTGAAGCCCTAGATGATGGGGAAAACAGAGGGCGACGGAACAATATACGTATAAGAGGGCTACCCGAGACGGTGGAGTCTAGAGATCTCCCTGAGGTGCTTCAGGTTATGTTCAATGAGATCCTGGGAGACCCCCCCACGAATAATATCGAACTTGACAGAGCACACAGGGCTCTTGGCCCTAAACCGGCAGATCCTGAGTGGCCACGAGACGTGATATGCAGAGTACATCGCTATGTCATTAAAGAAGCTATTATGACCAAAATCAGAAATGGGAAGTTGTGCAGATATGGTGATAAAAATGTGGCCATCCTTCCTGACTTATCAAGTTTGACTTTACAAAAAAGGAGAGCCTTACGTCCCCTTCTGGAGATGATCAAAGATCACGACATGACCTACAGCTGGGGATTTCCCTTTAAACTTCAAGTGAGAAAAGGAGGGCGAGTGCACATTCTTCGCTCCCCTGCAGATGTTCCGATCTTCACTTCTGGACTGGACATCCCACCTGTGTCC
This sequence comes from Allobates femoralis, assembly GCA_033576535.1. Taxonomy (NCBI): domain Eukaryota; kingdom Metazoa; phylum Chordata; class Amphibia; order Anura; family Aromobatidae; genus Allobates; species Allobates femoralis. The sequence continues at coordinate 209,101,299 of JARQOC010000011.1, read as the reverse complement.
ATACATGGATGGCCGGAGTTTCCGTTGAGAGCTGGCGGAGGATTTCAGGGACCAATGGGAGGTGTACGCCGAGGTCTAAGGCTACGTGAGGAATTGAGACCCCACCGCTAGATGGCCCTCGCGATGAGAGGAATGGGTCCTCACTGCTAGTCTAATTATTATACGTAATATTATTGCTATATATGCAAGTTTTTGATGCTGTATGGCCCTTGTCATCCTTTTTCCCCCCTGTTCCTAATCCAATTCTATCCCCTACCCAACTCCTCTCCTCTCTTATCTTAAATTTACTCACTACTTAATGCGATACAGTGTTTTTCCCTTTTTGAGGGAAGAGGGGTGAGCATTTTCATACTCTCTGCAGATAAGCTACTGATATACCAATGTATAATTATTGCTGTATACCTTGTTTGACGGTTAATAAGGGCTAAATTATTAGTTCCTCCGCATTATATTTAGAAATGGATTTATAGCTATGGCTAGACCACGCAAGTTAACATTTAAGATGCTTACGTTAGAATTTGAGTTCATGGCCTGGGACGGGAGGCTCCTTTGTAGAAGGCCCGTTCCTAACCAGGGATTCCCTAAAGCACAGGTGCATAGGGATACATCTTTCCCAATAATTCAAATTAAAGTATAAGCCTGATATAACACAAACTACATTATCGGAGACATATCTGACGAGGTCTCTGATATTCTTTTACTTCTTGACTTTACCTCTCTATTTTAATTCTCCTCCTCCCCCCCCCCCTTTTTCTTTTTCTCTCTTATTTCTCTCTTACTCATTTCCTCTATTTTTTATCTTTATCTCTTTTCTCCTCCTCACTCCCCAGGGACCCTTACCGCCCCCGCAGTCGCTGGGGGCTTCCCTTTGTCTGGGCTAGTTGACGTTTAAGCTATCTAGATTGATCTGCAAGATTCAAAATGGATCAACTGAAAATGTGCTCCTATAATGTTAGGGGTTTTAATACCCCACAAAAACGTGTTCAAATAATGGAAGAAATGCATAAACAACATGTAATGTTATTGCTTCTACAGGAGACCCACTTCAAGACTGGACATATCCCTGGCATCGGTGGCAGACGATATAATGTATGGCTGCATAGCTCCAACCCGGAGGCACGATCTCGTGGAGTCTCTATAGCGGTACACAAATCTTTGACTCACACTGTACTTGATTCAGTCATAGATGAGGAAGGGAGGTTTATCTTTTTGAAAATAAGTATAAACTCTACCATTTTTACCATAGCTAATTGGTACCTCCCAAACAATAGACCATTAGACAAATGCGTGGCACTTCTGGAGAAACTGGCCTCATTCTCTGAGGGGATCTTGTTGGTGGGAGGGGATTTTAATTTCAGCCTAGAACCGCATGTGAGTAATGCCCCTGGGGGGCGGGGATTCCCTAGATCCAAGCTGAATAGGGTTAGGCGATCAATACAAAATCTAGGTTTAGTGGATGCATGGCGGGCCCTTCACCCTAAAGTTAGAGATTTCACCTTTTTTTCCTCTGCCCACCAGACATATAGCAGAATTGACATGATACTGGTGAGTCAGAGGGTCTTGACATGGGGAGTACAGGCATCCATAGGGCAAATCTGCCTATCGGATCATGCACCCATTTTCTGTAGCATGCAACTGCCGGGGGGACACAAAAAACAATGGACGTGGCGGTTAAACGATAATCTTCTTAATGACACAATGTGCAGCTCTGAGATTCAAACAAATATCTCTGAGTTCCTAGAAGTCCATGCGAATGATCCCACGCCTCTCCCAACACAGTGGGAGGCGTTGAAATGTGTGATTAGAGGAGTCTTGGTGAAACACGGCTCTAGGCTTAAGAAAGACAGATGGGAAAAGATTACAGCCCTCACCGGGAAGATAGCAGCCTTGGAGTGTATCCATAAGCAGTCTCTCTCACAACAGACGCTAGCAGAATTGGTGATCGCTAGAGACGAATTGAGACACTTGATCGACCAAAAATATTTACGGGGTAAAGAGAGACTACATAGATTTGTTTATGAGTATGGTGACAAATGTGGTAGACCATTGGCACGATTATTACACCCTAGGGGCACCCCGGGTAAGATTCCCCAACTTAGACGACCGACCGGGAAATGACTCAGAACCCAGATGATATCTTACAAATTCTCAGTAGTTACTACAGTCGATTATACGACATTAAAAGTCACTATGATGATATGGACCAAAGACAGGTTGAGGAGAAGATCAAAGACTACATTGAGATGACAGCACTACCGATCATAAAACCCAACGACGCTGACTCCTTGGAAGCAGAATTCTCTGAGACGGAAGTGACAGAGGCCATAAAAAGTTCTCCGGGAGGGAAGAGCCCAGGCCCTGACGGTTATACAGCGAAGTTCTTTAAACAATTTGGTTCCCAGATTACACCATTTTTAACGAGGGTTTTTAATTCAATATCCCCGGATGATCCGTGGGTTCCCCAGTCCCTAGAGGCACACATAAGTGTAATACCTAAGCCTGGAAAAGATCATACCGAGGCGGCTAATTATAGACCTATTTCGCTGATTAATATTGACGTCAAAATGTTTTCCAAATTACTGGCCAACAGACTGGCTCCTTTCCTTCCTTCAGTGATCCACGGTGACCAGGTGGGCTTTATAAAGGGAAGGGAGGCCAGAGACAATACAAACAAAATAATGCTGCTGATGACGCGGTCGAGGGCCTCGAAGATCCCGATGTGTTTACTATCGGTAGATGCTGAAAAGGCCTTCGACCGTGTTAATTGGAGATTTATGGAGGCCTCCTTGATACAATTGGGACTGGGCGAACGCTTTGTAAACAAAATAATGTCTCTCTATAGAGGACCAACTGCGAAGGTTAGAGCAAATGGAGGACTATCTGCTGCATTCCCAATTAAGAATGGGACACGACAGGGATGTCCCTTATCCCCATTGATTTATGTTATAATAATGGAACACTTAGCAAATGCAATAAGACAAAACCCAGATATCAAGGGCATATCATGGAATGCGAAAACATATAAGTCAGCTCTTTTCGCAGATGACCTCCTCCTTTGTGTCACGCAGCCTAGGACGTCCTTCCCCTCTATATTAAAGGTGTTTGAAGAATTTGGAAAGCTGAGTAATTTCAAAGTTAATGTAGCCAAAACAGAGGCCATGGATGTTTCCCTCACGGAGAACGATAGGACACACCTGATAGAGAGTTATCCATTTAAATGGAGGACTGATGCCCTCAAATACTTGGGGATCTTAGTTCCTAGAGACCCAGCTCGGTGGTACGAGTTAAATTATCTTCCCCTACTACAGAGAACCTCTGCAGACATACAGAAATACGATAAAAGGGGTATCTCATGGTTTGGCCGCATCAATGCGATAAAGATGGACGTACTGCCGCGGTTACTGTTTTTGTTTCAGACGGTCCCGATAGATGTCCCTACTTGTTTTTTTGATCGCTTGAAAGTTCTTCTCACACGATTTATTTGGGGTGGTCGCCGACCTAGAATAAGCATTAAAAATCTATATCGACATAAACTACAGGGAGGTGCAGGGCTACCTAACTTTAGGACATACTACAAGGCTGCAATCTTGATGAGAATGTTTGACTGGCAATTCCATCACAAATCCAAACAGTGGGTAGAATTGGAGCAGGGAAACTTGGAGGTTCCCCTCAGATACTTACCCTGGCTAAAGCCAAATGATAGACCCAAGATTGACTCAGATAACCATTTCATTCTGACAACTCTTAAAATATGGGACAGTGAAGCTAAGAAGGGTGTACTGACCAAACAACTGGGACCCCTAACCCCACTCTTCAAAAACCCTTCATTCCCCCCGGCTCTGCAAGCTACTTCGTTCTTAAAATGGAAAATTGAAGATGATCCTCGAATGTTCCAAGTTTTAGGTGAGGGAAGATCGAGGTCTGACAGAATAGTGACAGAATGCGATAGTGGGAGAACTTGGATAGAGGCTGCCCAGTTACAGTCATATGTGCTTAAGATGGGACGGGAAGGCAATTTGTTTGCTCAACGTTCACAGTTTGAGGTTATTTACACTCAAGAGTGCCCCCCCCACACATCTGGTTTCTCTCATTTATGCCACACTAAACAACAAAGATCCAGAGGATAAACCTAAGTATTTTGACAAATGGGAGATTGAGTTGGGAGAAGAGCTGACGGGAGAGGAGTGGAAACGGGCCTGTCTCTACACTCATAAGATGTCAATGGCTTGCTTGGCCCAGGAGAGAAACTTTAAAATTCTCTCACGATGGTACACATGTCCCGTCAACTTACATGCCGCTTTCCCCTCCACGTCTGACAGCTGTTGGAGATGTAATAGTTCCAGGGGATCTATGATCCATATATGGTGGGAATGTGGCAAAATAAAACCATTTTGGAACTCAGTGTTCAACTTCTACAAGGAAATGGGTGGACAGGATTTGGCAGTTTCTCCAGCAATGGCCTTGTTGTCTGTTCTTCCTGGATCGATAAAATCCCAGAAGTCAGACTTACTCCGATTTTGTCTAACAGCAGCTAGGACAGTTGTCCCGAGACATTGGAAAACCTCCCATACACCTACTTTGACTGAATGGTTAGAGGAAATGGGAAAAATCCGCAGAATGGAGGAGCTAACGGCGGAAGTCACCGATGCTAGGGATAATTACCTGAAGATATGGAGCCCTTGGGTCTTATTTTTGGACTCCCCGGGTTTTAGAGCTATTTTTCCTAGATAGAGGATGGATAAGATAGCCCTACGGAGCTGGTTCCTAGTGTTGCTGTATGGGTTGGGGGAAACCCTGGGGAGGGCCCCTTTTTTCTTTCTCTTAGATCTCCTTTCATACTAACTATTCGATATTTTATTATTTTTGCTTGTTCTTCTACTCTCTCCTTATTTCTACTCTTCCCTCTTTGTAGATAGCCCATATATAATAAGATCTTAAAAGAGCTCACACATGATAATAATCAATAGGAGCATACCTAGTGACGAATGTTACCCCACACTTGATTGGAGGTCACTGGAGAAATGTTCCTATACATAGAAGTATATAACATATTACGAATGAGCTATAGTCAATAGTTCATATCTTCTTTGCAAACCCAATGTTGGTAATTATTACAGAAATTCAGGATAAAGCTCGTATACAACGTTATGTTATAACAATAATACACTGTACGCGAAGGATCTTTATATCTCCACATTTTATTGATGTATGTTAACAATTTGATATACAATGTTACCAATAGGAGACATGTTGTCTCCTAATGTCTGTATGTTTGTTGGTATTCTTATGTTACCCTCTGTTCCCCTCCCTTTTGTTCAATAAAATCAGATTGACTATAAAAAACTCACGGTCTGTTTTGTCTATCCATGGGGCCATTTGGGTGTCATCCATTTGCTATCCTCGTGCCGTCTGCATGTCCATGTATGCCATCCGTGTCATACCCGCGGTACAAGTGTCCGAAAAAAATGAATGACACTGAATTAAATGTTTATCTTAAAGAGATGATAGATAGATAGATAGATAGATAGATAATAGGTACATAGCTTTCACAGCTATTTAGCCAAATAATTATGTGTAATCTAAGTTTATTGAGATAAAACAAATTCAGTACAACTCCGCATATATTGAATATATCAATACATATACAAATATAAAATCTTGAAAGCATTGGTCGTATTCCAGTTGAGGAGTAGCTTAAACCTTTGCTTTAAGGAACAAAATTGGACCAATGAGGCAGAAAATAATGTCCTTTATGCCCCCTGAACCGGGAAAAAACAGTCCTTATTTTATCGTATGTAACACGGAACTAATCAAACTATGGAGGAGTCCACAGATATAGACTCACATTACAACTTTAGTGTAAATCTCTTACTGATGACTCATCTTATATGCATATATCTTAAATATCGTTGAGATCACAAACTTCTTTTCAACTGAGCACAAGGAAATTGACGTATAAAGAACCAATGAAGAAAAGGGAGATGTACGAAGTAAGGAGAAGAATGAAGTAGTAAAAGAAAGAGAATAAAGAACGAAAGAAGAAAAAGAAGGAGGGGAGGGCCAGACCTCTAACTGAGGACTTCCTCCCTCCCCCCTCCCGCCCAGGTGCCTCACTGCCACTGGAAGACCAACTCTAATATTCTCTGTCCCTTGGGAATACATCTACGCAGGAGGGGAAGCATGTTAGGAGTCTACGGTATCGTCTCTGAATGTAGGAGCAAAACCTAGAGAGTCCAAGAACATTATCCATTGACTCCATAATCTCAGGAATTTATCCTTAGAATCTCTGAGTTCAGCCGTAAGATCTTGCATTTTATGGATTCTATACGTTTCTATTAGCCAGTCTGTTAATCTTGCACATTGTCAGGTTTTCCAGAATCTGGGTATGACCATACGGGCTGCCATTAAGCAGAATCTGAGTGTATCTTTTTTGTGAGCTAATCGAATCAGGGAGTACCGTTAGAAGGGCAACTTCTGGAGTTGCATTCATCCGGTTTCCTGTGATCTTAAAATATATATCAAATATCGATGTCCAAAAAGGTTGGAAACCATCTACAGCTCCACCATATATGTAATAAAGTGCCTTTGGCATTATCACACCTCCAGCATCTGTCAGATACGAAGGGGAATACTACATGTAGTGCTGCTGGGCAATGGTACCACCGGGACAATATTTTGAAATTTTTTTCCTGAGCAATGCACGCCATGGACATTTTGTGTGTCATTATGCATGCCTTGTTCCAGTCATCCTCAGATAATGTCAAAGTAAGATCTTCATCTCATCTCCTCATATAATTAGTCTTGTTAGTCTTGTCATCCTCTCACCTCCGACCCCTCCGGCCCAATACCATGAATAGTTTTTCAAAGTGCAATGGAAGGCTGGTCACCCTTGTCTAACCCCTAATCTCCCCAAAAACGACTTCAACTGGGATACCGCTAACCATGAGGAACTACTCCGCTCTCCTCTGCGCAGTTCTGCCGCCCTGGGGTCAACTTTGACTAGAATCTGACAAATGCAAGGATTCCCAGATCTCCTCCAGCCCAGAAAACCCTCAGCCCCCTCAGTAGGTGGGAAATCTGGATTTGAGAAGAGCTGGGTAAGCGGGTTCCATCCAGATGAAAGGCAGCCTGTCCTGTTTTTTATATCCCATACCTTATATAAAAGGAGAAAGAAAAAACCGGCTTCACGATCGCGCTGTCCTCAAAGATAATAAATCCACGTGCCTATGGACTCCGACTAACTCTTTAAAATTATACATGCGCGGACCTTTGGCATTAAACAATAAAGTTCAGCTCAATAGCGGGGTACACCCGCATGGTACACAGATACATCCACTGTTGCAATAATGTAGTGGAGGTATTTACACTGTCCCGTCACTGACCGCAGTCAGTATGCAACCCCCTGTCCCTGAGGTTACCTTTTACAGGTGAATGGCTGCTCCATATACTGTCTCCTGACAGTCCAGATATCAGGAACCAGCATCTGCTATAAACTTCCCAGCCTCAGAGCACACTGTAGCCACAACATGTGCTCAGCAGCAGGCTTTTCCAGCTCTAGGACCTGAACTGTACTCACAGACTGAATGGCCCTGTGCTGACCTCACAGCTGGGTTTCAGTGCTTTCAATCAGCACACACTCAGACCTGGAAGTTAACTCCTTGTGTACCGTTCAGGTCTAACAGGCTCATGTGAGTAAGGCCAGCCACATGCCATAGCGCCGGCATGCCTCACAATATATATATATATAGGGTTTTATTTTTATTTTTTTTCAATGAAACCCATTGATGGTATTGTGCCTCAGGGTTCTTTGGATCACTGAAATCAATCTCAGATATCTGTGATAATTAGTTTGGCAGGTGAGCCCAATAAAAGGAAAACTGGGTGTTCCACAATATTACGCAGGCCACAGTTTTCAAGTAACATGGGAAAGAAAAAGGAGGTCTCTGCTGCCGAATAGCAACAAATAGTGCACTGCCTTGGACAAGGGATGAAAACATTTGATATTGCACGAAAACTTAAGCGTGATCATCGTATTGTGAAGAGATTTGTGGCTGATTCTGAGCACAGATGTGTTCGTGCAGATAAAGGCAGAATGAGGAAGGTTTCTGCCAGGCAAGTTCATCAGATTAAGAGAGCAGCTGCTAAAAAGGCCTTACAAACCAGCAAACAGATATTTGAAGCTGCTGGTGCCTCTGGAGTCCCTCGAACCTCAAGGTGTAGGATCCTTCAAAGGCTTGCTGTGGTGCATAAACCTACTATTCGGCCACCCCTAAACAGTGCTCACAAGCAGACACAGTTGCAGTGGGCCCAGACATACTTGAAGACTAATTTTCAAACAGTCTTGTTTTCTGATGAGTGCCGAGCAACCCTGGATGGTCCAGATGGATGGAGTGGTGGATGGTTGGTGGATGGTCACCATGTCCCAACAAGGCTGTGACGTCAGCAAGGAGGCGGAGGAGTCATGTTTTCGGCCGGAATCATTGGGAAATAGCTGGTAGGCCCCTTTAAGGTTCCTGAAGGTGTGAAAATGTCCTCTGCAACGTATATAGAGTTTCCAACTGAGAACTTTCTTCCATGGTACAAAAAGCAAAAACGTGCCTTTAGGAGCAAAATCATCATCATGCATGACAGTGCACCATCTCATCCTACAAAGAATACCTCTGTGCCATTGGCTGCTATGGGCATAAAAGGAGATAAACTCATGGTGTGGCCACCATCTTTTCCTGACCTCAACCCTATAGAGGACCTTAGGAGTATAATCAAGCAAAAGATCTATGAGGGTGGGAGGCAGTTCACATCAAAACAGCAGCTCTGGGAGGCTATTCTGACATCACGCAAAGAAATACAAGCAGAAACTCTCCAGAAACTCACAAGTTCAATGGATGCAATAATTGTGAAGGTGATATCAAAGAAGGGTTCCTATGTTAACATGTAACTTGGCCTGTTAGGATGTTTTGGAGTTAAATAGCTTTTTATTTCAGTGGATCTGACCTCCTAATGCTGCAAATTCAACAAATCACCATTTTCAGTTCTTTCAAACATATCAAATGATTAGAAACTCTACAGTGCATAATAATTTGGAACAGTGCATATAGAGTTTTTTTAAATTTTGAAGATTATACTGTTATCATTGTGAAGTTTCTTCAATAAAATTCGATGTATACTCTAACGGGTGATGACTTTTATTATACTGACTGTCATTTGCACCGACCATTTAGGAAAATCAGAAAAAAGAACATTTGCATAATAATTTGGAACACAGTGTAATATATATATATATTATATTTCAATGCTGGTAATTAAGTAGGTACAGTTCACAGTTTGTCCATTGAGGGGAGACAATGCTTTAATTATTATTTTGTGGATGCATTTTACACTTTGGCCACTTGAGGAAGCCAATGAACCATCTAAACCTTTAGGGTATGTGCGCACTGGCCGGGTTATGGCCGTTTTATCAGCGGAAACTGCCGGTCGGTTTTCATTAGTTTTATGTAAATTTATGTTAATCCAAACCGGCGTTTGGATTAACATTAAAACCAATGAAAACCGACGCCCGCTGTGCACACACCGGCGGTTTACAAAGGCTCATCTGTTGCTAAACCGCAGGTTTCCCAGCGGTTTAGCAAAGAATGAGCATGTTCTATAAACCGCCGGTTCTTCAGCGGCTGCAAGCAGAATCATGTGCTGCTTCCAGCCGCTGTAGAACCGCCGGCGAGAACCCACTGTGCAACCGCCCGGCTCCCGCCCGTCACCCGCCGCATATACCCGCCAGGAAGCCGGTGGACGGCTCCGGAGCTTCCTGGCGGGTCCGCCCAGCTGCCGCCGACAAACCCGCCGGTGAGTGTGCACTTACCCTTATACACCTTTCTGGTGATGCAGTTTACAGTTTGTCCACTTGAGGGAGGCAGTGAACTTGTAAAGAAAAATGACCATTGATTGACATGTGTATACATCTGTCCATGTCTCCGGCATGTGGCTGCAAGGACGGCACATGTACTGGAAACTTGGATATGTGAATGAGGCCTAAAAAGAAAAGTGTTGGGCATGCTCAAATGTACTGGGGTGCTGCTGTTCTATCCTAAGGCCAGGGGCGTAACTACAACAGGTGCAATTGCACTTGGCCCCTGGAGCCTAGGGGGCATCAAAATTCCCTCTGGCCTATAGAAAAAGACTAATACTATTAAAAATGTGCAATAATTGGGGCCCTATTGGAGCTTTTGCGTCCGGGCCCATGAGCTTCAAGTTAGCCACTGACTAAGGCCTTGTGCCCACTGGGCTTATGTGTTGCGTTTGCAGTCTGTTTTAGTTCTGTTTTGTTTTTTCTTTAAAACTGGATCAGTTGCTGCATCTTCAGCAAAGTGAATGTGATTTTCTATTTGCTGCTCCGATGTCAGCAGTTCTGACAGCTGCGTTAGTGGTGCAGAAAATAATGAGTGTCAATTATTGCTCTGTTTTTCTGCTGCGCTTAGATCTAATATGTATAGAGGTCCCAATCAGCGCTCGTGGAGCTTCAGATACCCTGAAGATAGATTGGGTACACATATATACAATAGCCATCAGCCGCTTGGCATGTTCTAAAATCAACTTTCCAATCCTGAGTATCTCCATTTTACCACCAGATGGCAGTCACACCTTAAATTATTTTCCTGTGAGCTTTTACTATATATGATGGTAAGGCCTCGTGCACACGCCAAGTATTTGATGAGTTTTTTTACCTCAGGATTTGTAGACAAAACCAGGAGTGGAGCAATCAGAGGAAAAGTCTAATAGAAACACGTGACTACTTCTGTATTTAATCACCCACTCCTGGTTTTGTCTACAAATCGTGAGGTAAAAAACTCACCAAATACTCAGCATGTGCACGTGGCCTGAAACACAATTGACCTGACAGTTAGGCCACGTGCACACACTGAGTATTTGGTGAGTTTTTTACCTCAGGATTTGTAGCCAAAACCAGGAGTGGAACAATCGGATGAAAAGTGTAATAGAAACATGTCATCACTTCTGTATTTATCACCCACTCCTGGTTTTGTCTACAAATCCTGAGGTAAAAAACTCATCAAATACTCAGTGTGTGCACGTGGCCTTATACATACTCATCGCTCCACGCTCCCGTCCATTCCACCTCTCCCCAGGGATTCCTCACTCTAATCAGCTGATCGCTCTTTCCTGGGTATTGAACCTTAAGTAGAGAGAGAGAGAGAGAATGGTAAATCTTATAGAGAATGTTCCTCTAAAATGTAGGATTAATGATGGAATACAGCTCGGAGTCCCGCAGAGGTCGCTAAGTAATACAAGTCTATATATGCCGCCATACTATGTCTGAGTGCAGCAATAAAAGAACGTGCTTATAAAACATAATAACAAATGAATAACACTGGTCAACAGCATTTTTGGTGCCAAAGATATTTCATTGAATTTAGGGTAACTCTGGGGTGCTGATTCTGAATATGTCATCAGTTTTGCCAGATTGGCTCAAGTTTTTGAGATTTTTCGTAAAATGTGTAACAAAAAAGACGTTTTTTGCTACTTTTTTAACGAAGTCTGTTATGTTTCTTCTATGTTTTGTCAGTGTATATTCACCACAAATGTAACAGAATGAGTCTGGATCGTTAAGACAACTTCTTCTTGATGAGTTCATGCTTTTCACTGGACAACAGAAAACAACATAAAGTTAGTGCCAAAAACCAAGCTATGAACAAACTTTTAGAACACTAATTAACACAAAACTATATTGAGAACTGCTCAGTTCAAGTACTAATCCAAAGAAATTAATGAGATGATGCGTCGCATTTACGAACAAGTGCTATAAATAAGATACCAAAAATCTCAAAAACTTGAGCCAATCTGGCAAAACTGATAGCATATTCAGAATCAGCACCCCAAAAATACCCCAAATTCATTAAAATATTTTGGGCACCAGAAAAAAAAATTTTTTTTGTTGACCTGTGTAATCCTTCTCTATATATCAACACTTCTACTCCAGTCACTGAATATGCGTGACCTTTAAAATCAATGTCCTTAAAGACGGTCCTTAGTCAGTGGCGTAACTTCAGGCCCAGAGGCCCCGGTGCGAAAGCTCCAATGGAGCCCCAAATTTTTGCAAATCTTTAGTAGTATTAGTTGTTTTCTATAGGCCAAAGGGACTTTTGGGGCCCCCTAGGCTGCAGGGTCCAGGTGCGATCGCAACCCCTGCACCTGTTGTAGTTACGCCCCTGTCCTTAGTGATAGGTTTGTTTTGTCCCCATTAGACTGGAGCTGATTTACAGCTCGACCACTGATCTGTTCATTCCCTCAGTGGCTGTGAGTGCTGTGTTTGACTTTTTCTGGAAGCACCAAAGATGTATAATAATAATAATTATTATTATTATTTATATAGCACCAACATATTCTGTAGTGCTTTACACATCAGAGATTCATTTAATAAATCTGTTTTTATTGCAAAACTCGAAAACTTTACAATGAACCGTCCATCTCTGGACAAACAACATATGACTTCAACATACATTTTGTATATTAATCCCATATGGGTCATCGCTATACCTTTCAATTGTTATCCCATACCAGGGACATCATCTCTTAATATTCTGAGCAAAAGTCTATATTCGAAATATAAAAACTTAATAGACCATCAGGAAACCGCTCCAATTTCCTGCGTATCACTTGGGTAACCAGGGATAAAGAAAAAAAATATATATATAAGGAGAAAAAGAAATCATGACATCTAGAGTCAAAGAAATATCACACAGAGGACATACCAAACCGGCCCCCTATTAGAGAAAAGGGGACTGGATGGATCCGTGATTGACAGTCATTACCCTAAGCCATCCAAAATTTGACCTGGATCTAGCTTAATATAACTATAATATTTATTCATTTATTTAGTGCTATTAATTCCATAGCACTTTACATACATGAGTAATGCTGTCTCTCTTGGAGCTCACAATCTAAATATCCTATCAGTAGGTCTTTACAATGTGGGAGGAAACCAGAGTGCCCGGAGGAAACCCACGCAAACATGGGGAGAACATACAAACTCCTTGCAGATGTTGTCCTTCGTGTCCTTGCTGGGAATTGAATCCAGGACCTCGGGACCTCAGTGCTGCAAAGGCTGCAGTGCTAACCACTTGAGCCACCGTGCTGCCCAACTATCCATAGTTTCATAGGAAGAAAACTCATGTGAACAAGTCCTGAAAATTTGGCGCATCTCTGAATAAGACCCACTCCGCCCGTGTGAGAACAAAGATGTTCTGAGTACTGGAGAATTCGGCCGATAATTCCTCCATTCGGTAACATCCTTCTATCTCAGAGTACCATTCCGCGATGTTGGGTTGCACTGGTTCCTTCCAGTGGCGTGGAATTACTGTCCTGACCGCTGTTAAGCAAAAACATAATATATCTCTTTTGATAGATTTGGCCGGAGCAGGGAGCCTTGGTAGCACTGCGTTCACGCTGCCCATTTTCACCTATGGAGGCCACACCACTTACGCGACGTCAACGCTGGGATCTGATGCAACTCTCGTGGTATTTCCAAACGCGAGCAAAGATGCTGTCCACAGTGCGGCAAAACTAAGTGTGACCCTAGCCTTACTGCTTGAAAAAGTTGAGAAGAAAGTTTTTTGGTTTAAAATGTTCAGTGAAAAACAGAAACAGGAGGAAAAGCTGTCACATGACCATAGTATATGATATAGTATGAAAATCACCTATGCATGGAGTGGCCATGTGATGATTGCTGCAATCAGAGCTGAATCCTGACAGTGAGTATATTAAACACTGTTAGGATTGGGCTACAGGGCTTAATTTTATAATTAAAGGGCTTGTCCAGGTTTGAGATGAGTCTGTAGTCCCTCTAGGTGACTGCAGGCCTCTGAATTCTCACAGCATCTGGTGTGAGCCTTGAGGACTGGAGTTGGGGACCTCTGACATAGAGGGACACGTAGAGTGACTGCATACTCATTACAAACTTGGGAGAACCCCTTTAATGCTCCTAACAAATAAAAACATAGTAACTCCTAAATTGTCAGATGGCACAACACTTTATTAACATAGCCAGTACCAAGAAAGCTTACAAGTTATGGATTGTTAGATGTGTACAGGATCAGAACATATAACAGCACAAAACTACATCACTAGACCGACCAGAGGTACAGAAATACAGCCATGTAACTGTGGAGCCCACTGGGACGGGGTACTCGGTACCGGACCGAGTTGCTGCTGGGGATGTCACGGAGGTCCTGGTCCGGACCATGTCCTGGGTTCTCACAAGTAAAAGGGGATATATACAAAGGATACAGTTTGTCATGACGCCACCCACGGTTTGTGGTCAATGATGGGACCACCGCTGCAGCTCTTCTCTGCCAGGAGGATGGATGGATGGGCTGCGGCCAGATGGATGAGCCCCCACGGGTGAAGCTGCTCCTGACAGGAATAAAAGGTATGAAAACAGTTCTTTATCCCTGGAATCAAGCACGGACACACAGGCAGGGTTCACCGGGTTTACTTGTCAGTTCTCTTCAAGCGGTTACAGCAGTTTCTTAGTACAGTTCTCCAAAACAAGTTACAGTCACTTTACTCCGGTTTTGCTGAACCCTCTGCAGCCAGGTTGTCACTCCAAGGCAAGGCACAATCAGGCTCCTTCTATCCCGTGTGACTCCAGCTTCAATAGGGAAGAGTACTCCGTTAGTAGGTGGTCATCGCTGCTAAGTTCCTCGGACCCAGTGCTGCTGGTCCGTCTCTTTCCTCACACTCCCCTGGGATGCTAGCTATGGACGAGCTTTCTCTCCATGGTTTCTCTGACGCTGGGGATTCTGCATCTCCATGTAGCCCAATCCCACCAGGTCGTGTCTCTCTCTGTCTGTTCTTGTGTCATTGCTTCGCAGCCTACTCCGGCCTACTAACTCCTTCCTCCTCCTCTACTTGTACCTTCTGTCACCTGACCTACATGCATTCCCACCCACTGTCCTCTAAACTCACCACCCCTTGCCTGCCTAGAGTTCCGGGCTCCTGGTTGGGTGCTGCCTCCTAGTGGTGTGTCGGATGTCTGTGAGGATGTTTAGTATAAACTGTCTTTTCCTCCTACCTGGCTGCAGTCCCCTATGTGGCCACCCTGGTCGCAGGGGCGCCACATAACCCACATCACTACAGAAATACATTACCAGATCCTCCATCTGTACAGCAATACATCCATATAACCCCCATCAGTACAGAAACACTACGCCAAACCCGTCCTTGGTGTGTCCCTCCCTTTGATATGGAGTCACACTGAGCTCTCATCATTCGCCCCACATATCTGATTTCTCCAGCCAGCATGTTCAGCTAGCAGCCGCTGTTAACCCTTTAGATCACACTGTCAAGCACTGACAGCACGATCTATAGCGCCGCAGCAGGGATCGCGTTATTCCCCGCCACGATCACCGACCTCATGATGTGATCACGGGACATCAATGTGTTGCCATGACAGTGAGGGGGTCAGATGAGGACGTCTGTCGCTGTCATGACTCTCTTCCTATAGATACCCGGCGATCGCCTGTATCCATAGAAAGCTATGATTTATGCTGCAGATCATCACGGCTGTGAACAGGAGAAGCGATCGCACACTGCAGTGCTGAGGTGCCCTAAGGGGCCATGGAAAGTAAAGTTAAATTAAAAAAATGTATGTATATATATATATATATATATAAAAGTAAAAAATGTATTTTTAAAAAATATGAAAAAAATATATAAAGCAATTAAAAGTTCAAATCACCGCCCCTTATGCCCTATTGAAAATGAAACTATTAAAAAAATATACAATTTTGGTATCGGCAAATACAGAAACACCCGATCTATCAAAATATTAAATCAATTACAGGTAATCAGTTCTGTAAATAGCGTAATGCAAAAAACAATTCAAATTCAAATGACAAGATTACGTTTTTATGGTCGCCCCAACATTGCAATAAAATGCAATAACTGGCGATCAAAACATCACATCTACCCAAAAATGGCACCATTAGAAACGTCAGCTCAAAACACAAAAAATAAGCCGTCACTCGGTCCCACGGAAAAGTGAGCACGCTACGGGACACGAAAAATGGCCACAAAAATGAAATTCTTTTTTTTTTATTTCTGGTTTTTTTTTCACCACTTGGATGAAAGTAAAAGTAACATGTTTGGTATCTATAAACTCGTACCGACCTGAGGCATCATACTGACTGGTCAGTTTTACCATATAGTGAACACGGTGAATAAAAAAAACCCAGACCATTGTGGAATGTCACTTTTTTTGAAATTTCACAGCATTTTGAATTCCTTAACCATTTTGCAGTGCACTATATGGTAAAATGAAAGATGTCATTTAAAAGTACAACTCGTCCCGCTAAAAACAAGCCTCATATGTGTATATTGGCAGAAAAATAAAAAAGTTAGAGAGGAAAAAATGGAAAATCTCCCGGGGGTGAAGGGGTTAGTCAGAATCCCCCTTTATGAATACCATGCTACTATGGAGCCATTCATATGTTGGTTGGAGACATATTGAGTCAATTACTAAGAAATATTAAGTGCTATGTAACATAATGGCCACTAGAGGGAGCCCCTGCATAAGGATTTACACTGCTCTTATTGCTAATGATGATACACAAGATCCATGTGTGCGGAGCTCCCCCTAGTGGCCGCTGTGCCGTATCTATCAAACAGCTCCGTGGGATAACATTGAGTTAGGTCCCGCCCTCCTCCTCCGACCATGTGACCTCCCATCGTGTAGTCAGTCTGCTTCGTGTCACTGTCCGTCAAAGTCCTTTCAGGCCCTTCTCTCAGTGTTATCGTAGTACCTCACCTACGGGTTCGGTCTGGTCGTTGTGGACTCACGGGTGAATATATTTCCCTTACAGTCAGGGTCACCAGTCCTAGTATGACGGCTGTGTTCATAGTCCGTGGTGGAAAGCTAGGCTGCAGGTCATAAAGCACCTGCCCCACACTGGTGTGTCTCGTGATTAGGGCATAGAATCCACAGTCACCTCTTCAGAGCCGGTTCTCTGGTGTCGGCCTAGCCCTCAAGTGTCCCAGGTTCAGGTATTTGGGCACACCAGGCTCATTCTGTCTGTCACTGTGCTAAGGGTTCCTCCGCGCAGCACGGGTCTATCAGGCTGCCGGGCCCTTGTCCTCCCACCTTCCTTAGCTGTGGGGTCTCTTTCAGTCTTTCTCCTTCCCGTCACTGTGAAGTAGGCTTTCTCTCCAGGGGCCTGTGCCTCACAGGATTCTGTGTCTCCAGGGAGCCGAAACTGGGAAGTCACTCTCTGTTCTGTTCTCACTCTGCTGCAGCTTTGCAGCTCCCTTCTCTGTCTGCTTCTTCCTCTTTCTGCTCTACCCCTGTGTGTTCCTGGGTTTTGTTTAGGTCACTCAACCCACTTTGTCAGGTCCTCCTACATTCCACCCACTGTGCTACACCCAACACCCCTTGCCCATCCTAGAGTTCTAGACGTAGGGTCGGTGTTTGTGCGGTGTGGGTGTGTTTTGCAACATTGCTTACCTGGCTGCACTTCCCTCTCGTGGCCTCCTGGTCGCAGGGGCGCCACATTGGAGCTTTTGCATTGGGGCCCATGAGCTTCAAGTTACACCTCTGATACTGGAGTTCACTTTACGACATGGCAAACCGTATTCCCAACACTTACGACGGTGCTGAAGTTGGTTTTATTATTCATCCATTTTCTATTTTCAGGACGAATAAGAAACCAATTTCAGCATCATACACTTACAGTATATCCAGACAATAGGAAGTCCAGCGCCAGACGTTTAAAGGGAATCTGTCACCAGGTTTTTGCCTTCCCATGAGAATAGCATAATGTAGGGCTAGAGATCCTGATTCCAGCGATGTGTCACTTACTGAGCTGCTTGCTGTCAGTTTGCTAATACTAGTGTTTTCTGATTTAGCAGTAAGGGCAGAGACACACTATGTGAGCTTAATGTGAGTATCCCGCATGAGTCACCTGGCCCGTCCACTCCATAGAAACAAAAGCAGATTCACCCTCCCGTTCAGAGAGGCAGGGTTTGTGCTGGGTGACTCATGTGAGATGCATTAGAGACACTTGCAAGCAACTTGCATGAGTATGTCCCTATCCTTAATGAGTATGCTGGACTACCTGTCAGCAGGCCAAGTAGTCCTCTAATAATAAAACAACTGTTTAATCAGCTGGAGATTATCAAAACTACAATGAGCAGCCCAGTAAGTGACACATCGCTGGAATCAGGATCTCTGTCCCTACATTATGCAGCTCTTAAATTAGGTGGCAAAAACCTTCTGACAGATTCCCTTTAACATCTTCAGCATTACGGCTGAGCCCTGTGAGCATCTACAGCGTTCAGGTGTACTATAGTGGTGGAGCAGCGATGGGTGAGTATACTGGAATTTGTTCTTTTTAACCCCTGCACGTCTATGTACTAAATATGTAATTATTAGAAAACCCTTCAAGGGGATGTGTGGGATAATTTTAGAGCCATAAAAAATCAAAGACTCAAAGACACTCCCCTCCCCAGGTCCAGCGCTGCCTCTCTGCTGCTGCTCCAGGCTTTGTTGACAAGCTGCAGACACAATGTCACCACTACAGCGCACGTGACCTCGGCAGCCAATCAGCAGTCAGGGAAACATTGTATCTCTGAAAACCCTTTTGAAATGATAGTTTTGTGCAGGGCTGTGGAGTTAGAGTCTTGGAGTCGGAGTCAGATGTTTGGCTTACCAACTCCGCAGCCATGGTTTTGTGCTTGGAGCCTTTACAGTATGGTTGTAAAGTGAACCGGTCACCCCTTTTGTGCATTGTAACCTGTGCCCAGCACCTTAAACATACTGTAGTTGGGGTTCTGGTAACCCGTTTATACCCCAGACTGACCCGATTACCTCAGGAATTAACTTTGAATGTGTCCCGTGCTGTTTGATAACTATACGGTCAGGTGGGATGTGGCTCACTTCAGTCCGAGCCGCCCTGCCGCCTGTAATACGCCGCCCCTCCTGTGTATGTATGGAAGCAGTGACGGCAGTCGCGCCTGCGCAGTGGCGTGGGTCAATGTGCTCTCTTGAAGCCGCAGTGACCAAAGTCTGGCGAGATTTGTGACGCCTCACAAGACTTTGTGTGGCTGCAATAGAGCAGTGATCTGCCACTGCTTCCATACATACACACAGTGGCGTAACTACCGCGGTCGCAGCGGTCGCGGCTGAGACCGGGCCCGTACCCCGCGCTCCCAGCTGCCCGCCGTGACCGCGATAGCGCTGGACGAGGAGTGTATGGAGGACGGGAAGTGGGAGAACCAATTCCCGCAGCTGCGCATTGCCCGCCCCATTTCTCCTCTGTTCTCAAGCCGGCAGAGCAGGTAATCCCGCTAGCCGCCCCGCTAGCACACCAACCTTTCCCCCCCCTCTCCTCAAAATTTTCCAACAGCACCCATCCCCCCTCACCTAAGGGGCCCCGGAGTACATCCTGCACTGGGGCCCGCGGCTCTGAAGTTACGCCACTGCATACACAGGAGGGGCGGCATATTACAGGTGGCGGGGCAGCATGTTGCAGGTGGCGGTGCAGCATGTTACAGGTGGCGGGGTGGCATATTACAGGTGGCGGGGCAGCATGTTACAGGTGGCGGGGCGGCATATTACAGGTGGCGGGGCAGCATGTTACAGGTGGCGGGGCGGCATATTACAGGTGGCGGGGCAGCATGTTACAGTGGCGGGGCGGCATATTACAGGTGGCGGGGCAGCTCAGACTGAAGCGAGCCTCATCCCACCGACCAGGTAGTTGCCATACAGCACAGGGCACATTAAAAATTAATTTCTGAGGTAATCAGGGGCCAGTCTGGGGGTATAAAGGGGTTACCAGAACCCCAACTTACAGTATGTTTAAGGTGCTGGGCACAGGTTATAATGCACAAAAGGGTGACAGGTTCACTTTAAGGAGAATACCAACCAGTAATTACAAAAACCATCCCTGAATGCTGCAAAAAAACAAACAACCAAAAATGATTTACATTTCCACAATCCCCTGCTCAGCCTCCTCCTCCTCCCTGGGTTCCCGGCGGTCTCTGTGCTCCTCTTTGGTGGCGGTGACCCTCGGGGCCAGTGGTTGGCTGCAGTGGTCACATGGGCAGAGCGGGACGTGCAGAGTCTGGCAGAGAATCTGGTGATAATAGAGGAGCGACGGTGCGTTGTTGGTTGGGGGAATTTTTGCCTTTTTTAGCATTTCAGGCTTTTTATCTCATCAGAGGTGGAAACCCCCTTTAATGTACATGTGCCGCCCCTGCGGGCCGATTGCCACTAGATGGTGCAGCAGCTGGGATTGGTTAGGACACAACCTGGTTAGGGGTCGGAACAAAACAACAACAGAAAGGTCAGACAGAAAACACCAGGGAGGAATGAGTGAGTGTGGGAGGAGAGTGAGAGTGGGAGTTGAAGAGAGGAGTAGTAGTGCGAGTTGTGGAAGGAGAGAGAAGGAGCGAACACCAGACAGCCAAGTAGTCGGAGAGAACCCGGACCTGGCGCCTGTACCACGTATGGCTAGCCCGGATCCCAGGCTGAGAACCGAGGGAAGACAGAGGGGGTCCAAGGTGTGTCTGAGTCAGCAGGGACACTGAGGGACCGGGTTGGAACCAGAGTGCCGCCTCTGCTGAAGCTGCATGCCCAAACCAAGAACTCCGGCGGGGTGCGGGGTCTTTTATGTCCCGAGACCCAACCTTTGGTGCAGTGAAAGGAAGGCCATCGTATTAGGGCTAGGGGACCCGAAAAGTCACCCACAGAAAAGCCAGTGACCACTGGACTGTAGCTAGCATGAGGAAAAGACTTAGGAGGCTCGAAAGAAACATGAGAGGGGGTGTCGTAGACGAGCCGTCCCAGCTGCCGCACTGGAGCCGCTGATGTACTGAACTGTGTGTGTTGTAACAACTGACGAGCTGAGAGCAAACCCGGTAAAGCTCTGAACAGCGTGAGACTTTTGTGCGCCTTAGAGGTGGCAGATGGGCTGTGAGTGGGCAGCAGGAGGCTGCCTGAGGATACAGAGAACTTTACATCACACTTCTAAAGTTCAGAACTGTGTAAGACTCTGATTGTGCGCCTGAGCGGTGGCTGGCAGCAGGAGGTTGCCTGAGGGTACTGGGAACTTTACACTTCACCTACACTTACTACACGGTTGCCTGAGGACCAGCACTACCTGTGGAGGGCACAATATCTCTGCTGCAACCCCCACCATCCCTAGAGGTCCGACTGCAGCGATGACTATCTATGGCCGCAAACCACGGGTGGCGTCACGATAATTCATACACTGTTTTCCCAGTAGATCTTATTGACTCGCCCGGGACCATGGAGCCAGGTCACCACACCGTGACATTCTGCAGACCCAGATGACAACAGGGCCCAGTTACAAGTACCCCACGGCCCCGGTGGACGACTCATACTGTACAGACATTGTGTTCCCATGTCCTATCACCTGAATATATCAGCCATCTATGCCCACGACCAGTAGGGTAACTACAACAGGTGCAGGGGATGTAATCGCACCCGGGCCCTGGAGTCTAGGGGGCCCCAAAAGTCCCTTTGGCCTATAGAAAAAGACCAATGCTAGTAAAGATGTGTAATAATTGGGGGCCCATAGTCGGCAGAGGCCATGCTCCTGCAGGGACAGTGTCAGCCCTGGGCAGGTGCTCCAGCTCCCATGATGGCACCTCAGCTCAGCACACCTCCTCTCCCCTGCACACTACTGATGAGCAGCCCCTGACATTAACTCTTCCAGCGCCGCCTCCTCCGCACAGTGCAAGGGCACGGTCTGTCTGCAGCCTGTCACTGTCGCTTTAAGAGCAGCTTCCTGTGAGGAGAGTCAGGCAGTAGGAGCGGTCACATGACCCGAGTCTTGTGACTGTCCGCACACAGCACAGCACCGAGGAGTACAGCGCCCGGGAGTGCAGCGCCGAGCACACAGCTCCGCTCCGGGACAGCATGGACAGCAAACCGCTGCTGCAGGACCGACCCCCGGCATACAGCCCGGCCGGGGGCTACGAGTGCGGACCGCCACAGCCAGGCTACGGCACCATCCCCGGAGCCCCACACACTGCAGCCCTGCCCGGACACCAGCCCCCGCCATACCCGTACACACAGCCCTACCCCACAGCCACGGGCAGCGGTGAGTATACACAGGACAGCCGGGGGGACTACAGGATGGCTACATATATCTATGTGTATCTATCCCTCCATATCTATCTATCTATCTATCTATCTATCTATCTATCTATCTATCCCTCTATATCTATCTATCCCTCTTTATCTATCCATCTATCTATCTATCCCTCTATTTCTGTCTCTATCTATCCCTCTTTATCTCCTATCTATCTATCTATCTATCTATCTATCTATCTATCTATCTATCTATCCCTCTTTATCTCCTATCTATCTATCTATCTATCTATCTATCTATCTATCTATCTATCTATGTTTATCTCTATCTATCCCTCTATATCTATCTTTATCTACTCTATATCTATCTATCCCTCTATTTCTGTCTCTATCTATCCCTCTTTATCTCCTATCTATCTATCCCTCTATATCTATCTATATCTCTTTTATATCTACCTATCCCTCTTTATCTATCCCTATCTATCTCCTCTAAGTCTATCCTTCTATATGTATCGATCTATCCCTCTATATCTATCTATCCCTCTATATCTACCTATCCCTCTATATCTATCCCTCTACATCTATCTTCCTGTTATCTAACTATACCTATATATCTATCCCACTCTATCTATCCTGTCAGGATCTCTTCTCTCTATAGCTATATCAATCTATATTTCTCCATATAATATTATTATTATTATTAATTTATATAGTGCCATTAAATTCCATGGCGCTTTATATGCTAACAGGGCAGACAAGGACAAGTACAATAAATGTGGACAATTTGGCCGTACAGATAGAAGATGGGAAAAGATCCTGTCCATGAGGGCTGTGTATCTCTATGTCTCTATCTATCCTATCTATTGCTCTATGTATCTGTATCTATATATCCCTCTATATCTATGTATCCAGATCTATCTCTATATCTATCTATCTCACTATTTATGTATTCAGCCATCTTTTCCATTACCCCCTATTTATGTGTCCTGTATGTATCTAATCCTCTATGTATCCATTTTTCATCCAGCTCTCCCTTTCTCTGTGTGTACATAGCATTTCCCTGCCCCTGTATGTTTGTCATGGCTCTGTCCTCTATGGGTCGGTGTCATGGCTCTGTCCTCTATGGGTCGGTGTCATGGCTCTGTCCTCTATGGGTCGGTGTCATGGCTCTGTCCTCTATGGGTCGGTGTCATGGCTCTGTCCTCTATGGGTCGGTGTCATGGCTCTGTCCTCTATGGGTCGGTGTCATGGCTCTGTCCTCTATGGGTCGGTGTCATGGCTCTGTCCTCTGTGGGTCGGTGTCATGGCTCTGTCCTCTGTGGGTCGGTGTCATGGCTCTGTCCTCTATGGGTCGGTGTCATGGCTCTGTCCTCTATGGGTCGGTGTCATGGCTCTGTCCTCTATGGGTCGGTGTCATGGCTCTGTCCTCTATGGGTCGGTGTCATGGCTCTGTCCTCTGTGGGTCGGTGTCATGGCTCTGTCCTCTGTGGGTCGGTGTCATGGCTCTGTCCTCTGTGGGTCGGTGTCATGGCTCTGTCCTCTGTGGGTCGGTGTCATGGCTCTGTCCTCTGTGGGTCGGTGTCATGGCTCTGTCCTCTGTGGGTCGGTGTCATGGCTCTGTCCTCTGTGGGTCGGTGTCATGGCTCTGTCCTCTGTGGGTCGGTGTCATGGCTCTGTCCTCTGTGGGTCGGTGTCATGGCTCTGTCCTCTGTGGGTCGGTGTCATGGCTCTGTCCTCTGTGGGTCGGTGTCATGGCTCTGTCCTCTGTGGGTCGGTGTCATGGCTCTGTCCTCTGTGGGTCGGTGTCATGGCTCTGTCCTCTGTGGGTCGGGTCGGTGTCATGGCTCAGTGCAGTGTATATAATCCTTTACCCTCTGTCTCCCAGAGAGGACGATCACGCATAGACTGTGACTATAATCCGTGTTTGTAGATATCATGTATTTTTTATTATTATTATTATTATTATTATTATGGCACCATTTACTCCATGACACTTTACAAGTGAGAAGATACAGCTCTATATATGCTCTTATGCATTTTTCCAGTGTTTTCCCTGCAGGCAATCTCTGCTGTCTCTTCACAGTTTGGCTATGTTCACACAGGGTTTTTTTTTTTACCCATGGTATGTTAGTTTACAATAGATAGAATGCGATTTTTCACGCTGCGGCTATTCCAAAACTGAGGGAAAAAACACAACAAAAAACAATCTTCCGTTTCTAGCAGGAAATAAAAGCAGTGTGTGCACGACTTCTCCTGGATCACACAGGTTTTACTGGGAATGAAAAACATCGGCTTAGGGTACTTTCACATCAGCGTTTTTTGCCGATCGCGGCAGTTGTGGTGAAAAAACCGCAACTGCCGCGATTACCGCATAACGGCCGCACTTGCGGTTCACTTGCGGTAAACCCCATACAATGTCAATGGGGCTTGCGGTAAGTGTGCGGCAAGT
Source organism: Allobates femoralis (assembly GCA_033576535.1). Taxonomy (NCBI): domain Eukaryota; kingdom Metazoa; phylum Chordata; class Amphibia; order Anura; family Aromobatidae; genus Allobates; species Allobates femoralis. The sequence continues at coordinate 209,076,733 of JARQOC010000011.1, read as the reverse complement.
GCGGTTTCGGCACTTGCGGCAGGTGCGTCTGGGGAAAAACTGCTGATGTGAAAGGGGCCTTAGGCTGCTTTCACATCAGCGTTTTTTTTAAATCGCGGCAGATGCGGTGAAAAAACCGCATCTGCCGCGATTACCGCATAACGGCTGCACTTGCGGCACAGTTGCAGCAAGCCCCATACAATGTATATGCGGGCTTGCGGCAGGTGCGGCAAGTGCAGTTTTGGCACTTGCGGCAGGTGCGGCCACGAAAAAAAAACGCGGTCAGCCGCGTTTTTTCGCGGCCGCACCTGCGGCAAGTGCAAAACCGCACCTGCCGCAAGCCCGCATATACATTGTATGGGGCTTGCCGCAAGTGCAGCCGTTGTGGTAATCGCGGCAGATGCGTTTTTTTCACCGCATCTGCCGCGATTTAAAAAAAAAAACACTGATGTGAAAGTACACTTAGATTATCATAAAACCAAGGTAAAAACGCCCTGTGTGATCACAGCCTAAAGAGGCCGCTCGCTAAAAGCAGGGCCTGCTGACTTATTATTTCTTCTTTTCCGTGTGTTATTTGTATCGTCTGTACACAGTTCAGGTTTGATGAAGTTACCGTATATACTCGTGTATAAGCCGACCCCCCCCCCCCCCTACTTTTGCCCCCAAAATGTGGGAAAACCTATTGACTCCTGTATAAGCCGAGGGTGGACCCCAGCACAGGTATACAGCCCCCAGCAGTGTGGTATACAGCCCCCAGCAGTGTGGTATACAGCAGCCTCCCCAGTGGTACATACAGGCCCCAGCAGTGTTACAGCAGCCTTCCCAGTGGTATATACAGCAGCAGCCCCAGGGGTATATACAGCAGCAGCCCCAGGGGTATACAGGCCCCCCCCATCAAGGACCAAGCCCCCCCCCCCACCCTTGCCCGGCAAACCTGTAAAGTAAAATCCTTATACTTATCACTGTCCTCTCGCCGCCGTCCCGCCGCTGCCGGCACCGCGATCCTCCATCTTCATTCAGCGTCTTCCGGCTTCCTGTTGTCGCAGGCAATGACGTCATTGTCAGCGCCGACCACAGGAAGCCGGAAGACGCTGAATGAAGATGGAGGATCGCGGTGCCGGCAGCGGCGGGACAGCGGCGAGAGGACAGTGATAAGTATAAGGATTTTACTTTACAGGTTTGCCGAGCAAGGGGGGGGGCCCTGGATCTTGGTGGGGGGGTGCTGTATACTGATGCGGGTGGCGGGCGGGCGGTATATACTCGCGTATAAGCCGAGGGGGGACTTTTCAGCCCAAATTTTGGGCTGAAAAACTCGGCTTATACGCGAGTATATACGGTAGCTTCCTTCTCCAGAAATGCATGGCAGGTTTGTTTTTTTTTCTTTCTTTTTTTGTGCCCATGTAAATGAACAAGAGCAATAAAGAAAATGCTGAAAGAATGGACACACTGCAGATTTACAACTAAGGCTGGTTTCACACTAGCGCTTGAGAACGCTGCATATGGAGACGGCCAAACACGTGCGACAGCGCATGCGTGCAGCGTCCCTATGGTTACCATGGGGACACATTGTTCCTGCGTTTTTCCTGCATTCAGGCTCGGTTGCGTATATTTTCGGGGCCCTCTGAACACACTTGTTGCATTTTTTTTTGTGCATCCGAGAGAGATTGTTTTGTCCGCAAGCCTCCAGAAGCGCACAAATAAAGCATGTAATCCAATCCAGGAAAGCTCTGTCCCGCCCCGCTCTGTCCCGCCCCGCTCTGTCCCGCCCCGCTCTGTCCCGCCCCGCTCTGTCCCGCCCCGCTCTGTCCCGCCCCGCTCTGTCCCGCCCCGCTCTGTCCCGCCCCGCTCTGTCCCGCCCCGCTCTGTCCCGCCCCGCTCTGTCCCGCCCCGCTCTGTCCCGCCCCGCTTATCATGCATTCCTATGTACAGACACATTTATAATGGAGTCCTATGGACATTTCAGTGTGAATGCGTGCAGACAATCTTCGCTGTGTTCACATCCGTGTGTCTGCATTCAGCACTGCGTTTGACTCTGCATGCCAGACCTATACAGACCAAACGCTAGTGTGAAACCAGCTTTATTCTGCTTTCACACTGCAGAATTTATGATTTTTGTCTATCCATTTTAAGACTGAAAGCCAGGGAGCGGTTACGGCCTCCCAAGTATCCCTATGGGCACGGATTGGTCCTACATGGCCATCCATGTGTGTCAGTTATGTCACTGATATGTTTGTGTCAGTTTTTTTTTTTTTTCATGCACCCAGAATCAGAGATTGTTGTGATTTTGGGCTGCCTTGAAAAGAGCGGACACAAACGGTCAGACACAGGTCCGTAGCTGTCAGCATCAAATAACATGGGGGTCTGAAATCTCAAAGCTTTTGCTTGTGCTGTCAGGCTATGTTCCCACGATCAGTGTTTGCAGTGTTATGGACACAACGTGTTTTCCTTGTACAGTACCAGCACAGTGGATGGATTTCTAGATCTCCTGTGCTCACTGTGCTCCTTTTACTCCGCAGCGTAAACTATGATGCCAGGTGGCTTTCCGCGCCGCTCCTTCCCCGCAGCATGTCAGTTTATTGGTGCGGAGTCGGATGTGATCTCAACGGGTGAATGCAGGGAACATCCGCCGTACCCCAAACACTGACCGTGAGCACGGGCGGCTGCATTCACCCGCGAGATCACCACCTTCCCACAGGTCCGGAGACAGTGTCTCCAGATCGTCTGCAAATACCCTAAAAATCAGCTTTTAATTTACATAAAAAGCTCAATAGCTTAATATTAGTGGGTGTGTAATCACACATTGATTACATATGTGTTACACAAATGTGACTTACACTTTTTTTTATGGCAAATACCTGTTGCTGTTCTTAAGGGCACAGATTTAATAACCACTGTAGCAGGGCCGGACCCCAGACAGAAGAGGCCCCCAAGAGAGAAAAGTTTTGGACCTTTTGCAGTGTTGTATTCACCACATTACACCCTGTAATAAAGCGATGAATCCAGCTCACCCTCACAGGTCCGGCATGCAGGGATCAGCACACTGTTTTTGTACGTGCCCCTGCTGCGTATTAGGTAACATTTCTGCACCAAATATGCATCTTCTGGCAGAAAAAAACCCACTGTTTTTCTTTGCGTTTTTGTTCCCTGCGTGTTTTTTTTTTTTTTTTTGTTATTGATGTCAATGCCTGAAAGGGCTGAAAAAACACACCAAAATATGGATCAACAATTGACATGCTGCAGAATTTCTCTCTGCACCAAATATGCAAGGAAAAGATGCAATGTTGGCATGGCACTCTCAAGTCATAGATTTTGCAGGCTTTAAGGCTCCGTTACACGCAACGATATTGTTGCAACGTCACTGGTTTTGTGACGTTGTAGTGACGTCGAAACGACATCGTTGTGTGTGACGCTTATCAACGACAAATTCGTTGATCGTGGAAGAATGGCCAGGACCATTATTTTATCATTGGTCTCCCGCTGGGCGGCCAGTATCGGCATGTGTGACAGCAGACCAACGATCAACGACCTTCCAGCACCGTACAGTACACGCTAGGAGGCTAGTAACCAGGGTGAACATCGGGTATTAAGCGCAGCCCTGCGCTTAGTTACCCGATGTTTACCCTGGATACCAGCGTTCTTGCTGATCGCTGGTGAGTCTGCCTGTTTGACAGCTCACCAGCGGTCAGCTAATGATGTCCCAGCGACCCCCATCGTTGGTCGGATTGCTGGACATCTTACTGTGTAACGGGGCCTTTAGTATAGGCATGCAGATTTGTCAAAATATGCATAAAAAAACGCAGCATAGGTGCACAGTCTTATGGTACCTTTACACGCGGCAACATTTCTAGGGTGTCAACAGGTAACTTACTGGCTGCAGTGAAATCATGGAGACAAGGTTCTATCTTGTTGCTGTGTACAAATGGAATAATGTCTCCATGATTTCACTGCAACCTGTAAGTTACCTGTTGACACCCTAGAAATGTTGCCGCGTGTAAAGGTACCATTAGAGGTGAATGTTGGGCCCCCCTTTCCTCAGTCTCCTATTTTGCTCTTGGGCCCCTTAATATGTGACATGTTACTTATTGTAATAGCTTCTGTGTGAGAAGTCACGTACAACCATTAACTTGGGTCACATTAGATGTGCACTATCATATAAGCGGCCATATCTTCAGCTCCGACCCTAGGTCTCCTGCCCCAAACTGACAGCCTCATACCATGTGCAGCTCTTGATGAGCCACACTCTGGGCAAGAATTGCATCAGAAACGTGGACATGAAAATGCAGCTATTATACAGTTGTGTAAATCTAGCCCAAGGCTGACCATGCACATTCAGTAAGAGATGAGCGGGGCGGCCTAAAGGTTTCCTGAAAATAGATATTGAGAGGACACGGCTTTCTAATATATATGACCCAGTAGAGCACCTCTCGGCAAAGCATTTGTAGCTACGGTTTCTGTCCGGCAACAGTCAGACTGTTTTACAGTAAAGGCCCCGTTACACGCTACAATATCGTTGCAAAATCACCGATTTTTGTGCCGTTGCGGTGACCTCGAAATGACATCGTAGTGTGACACGTAGTAATGACCAACAATAAGTCGGTTGATCGTTGAAGAATGGACCGGACCATAAATTTAGCATCGATCGTTCGTTGGGCCTGCAGCATCGGCGTGTGTGACACCTTTCCAACGATCTCGTTTGCGACTTCGGCTATTCTGAACTGAAGCACGTAGGCGTCCAAATGATCGCAGATATCGGTCACTTGTCGCGGAATCGTTCAATATATCTGCATGTGTGACACCTCACCAGCGATCAGTAAACGATGTTCCAGCAATCCTGGCCATGTTGGATCGTGATAACATTGTAGCGTGTAACGGGGCCTTAAGTGCGATCAGAGAGTTAAGTCAGCTAAACCTACAAATTTTGTCAATGAGCCAAACTTCTAGTGTGTATGGGGGTCACCAGGATCCCCACCAAAACAGATATCTAGGGGATGAAGGATTGATTGGGCATGTGAGATTTTAACATGTCTGATCCTTTGTCATGATAGGAGATAGGCAGCCGGCAGAGTCTCGTCTTAATAATTTTATATGCTTGGTTAACAGCTGTCTTTAGACTCGTGTTCTTGGCATCTATCAGAGGTATACACCACTGACAGTGGACTTGTGCTGTCTGATCCACAGGTCGCATGAATTTGACACTGGCTGTGTTATTTTAGCGGTGTCTATTTTATTCTGAAAGCCACCCGATGATGAAGTGTCCAAAGAAGCCCCCCAGCGGTATCTCCTCACCTGCCTTCCATTGGCTAACTGAACTTTTCGTATACCCAAATATAGGTGATAACTAAGGGAGCGGGGCTAAGCCTTGGACTAGTCATTCAAGATGCACAATCCTTGGACAGCTGCAATTACCGTACACGACCGGTGACTGCTGACAGGTTCCCTTTAATTCCGATCTAGTGAAGTTGGCCCACTGGACTTCTCCTATTTGTAGGTGTTTTAGATTGTGTAAAATAATTACAGTAGTGTTAATGATAAGAAGTGGACTTTGTACTTCCTTAAACTCTTTAGTATGTACTTTGTATGTGTGGGGGAATTTGAGGATGTTCTCATGTCACCTCTGTAGTTATTTTGAAGGGTAATCCCCAGCCAATACCTCCAGAGAGGGAAAGACAGCTCTCCGCCACAGACAAGTGTTTAAGCCCTTTGGGGGTCTGGCCGCTCCTACCCTCATACATTACCTCTACATTGGCATGATATGGGGAGGTGGCTATCATGGAAAATCCTTCTTAGGGTATGTGCGCACTTGCCGGGTTAGGGTCGGCTTAGGTGTGTAAACCGCCGGTCGGTTTACATAAATTTCATGTAAATTTATGTTAATCCAAACCGGCGTTTGGATTAACATTAAAACCTATGTAAACCGACACCCGGTGTCCATACACCGGCGGTTTACACATGCTCATCCGTTGGGTTAGCAACGAGTGAGCATGTTCTATAAACCGGCCGGTTCTGCAGTGGCTGCAAGCAGAATCATGTGCTGCTTCCAGCCGCTGCAGAACCGCCGCCGCTAACCCGCTGTGCACCCGCCCTGCACCCGCCGCACATACCCGCCAGGATGCCGGTGGACGGCTCCGGAGCTTCCTGGCGGGTCCGCCCAGCCGCCGCCGACCAACCCGCCGGCCAGTGTGCACCTACCCTTAGTATCCATACAAGAGTAGGATGAATGAAATGTTTATTTCAGGAAGACAATATCCCAGAATCCACTGTAATTAGTAAGTTATGTGTTTCTGATAGTTCTATTAGCCACTGATCCATGTGTCTGCACGTGTCGGTGGCCAGTGGATAGCTTGGTTCAGTAGCTTGGTTAGCCTCCTTTGGCTTATGTGACAGTTGGGCCCCTTCATATATCGCTCCACTCATTAGGTGTCGCAGGAGACCTTATCCTGAGTCACGCTCGGAACCTAAAGCCAATCTGCCATGATCGTGTATGAAGCAGCCCCAGATACAGTTGGCCTCCACGAGGGTAAAAAGATTAAAAAAAATACAACTATGCCCTTCAACATCTGTATGGCATATCAATGCGGGCCTGAAAAATGAGAAGAGCTGTTGTGTCCTAAAGGGGTGAATGTTTCTTGGCACCCATGCAACTGGCAACATCATAGCAGACAGGTTGACGCTCGTCAAGCATTTATATGCACCGTGTATTTCAAAACGTTGTATGTAAAAGAAAAGAGACAGGGGCGTTATGCTGTGCGAGCCGGACTGGCATGTGGGAGCCTGATGCTAGAAAGGCTCACATAAGGTTGTATGTGAACACACTCCATGCAAATTCTTCCCTTCACGATAGTAGGAAATTTATTAGATCCAGTAGCTGAGATGCCCACCAAAGCCCAAAACAGGGGCCATTCATTTGGCAAACGCCCAAACCCTTCACTCCATTTAGGAACATACTCCACTTTCTGCCCCTGCCCTGAGACTCGCTAACCCTGTGAGACCTCATTCATTACATATACTGAGCATCTTCTATAAATCCTTTCACTTCACTTCTTGTTTTCGGAGCATTATCTCATGTCATGTGAACTTTGGCTATCACATGCTCAGAGGGCGGCTGACAGATAATCATACAAAGTGTAATGACTCTATGGTGCAACCGCTCTACTCATTGATTTCTCCTGATCTACGACTACTTTACACTAAGTATGTGAAGGTCCAGCGTAGAGCTGCACATCCACAAGCCTTTGGCATAACCATATGGGGTTTTTGCTCTCATCGCCTGCCTTAACTACTGGGATTATCTGAAGTATCCAAACTGCCCCATTATCCCCTCTACACAACATATGATCTCAACTTTGATGTTTCTGGGAAAATAAGCTTCCATCAGAAGTGTCCAGTATGTTAGGCTGCTTTTGCGGCAGATTGGGCAGTTTTGCCTGATCTGCCAGAAGCCGGAACACTTGTGACAAGACTGCGTTCGGCCTAATGCATTCCCTATGGGACTTGCGGACATGTGCGGCACTTGCGGTTTTGCGGCTTTCAGGTCAATTAGGACATTTATATCCGACACGTATAAAATAATTTTTTTTTTTTGTTAAAACATGCCTCTTTAGATGCCCTAGTGCCCCCTTCCCCCTATTTCAGTGGATTACATGCCTTGTTCATACATGACCGTGCTGCTCTTTATTACTTTACGTCTTCTCATCAGAAGTCCTCCACAATGCTGGGGCTGTAATCTGCAGGTGATTTTTTTTTTTTCTTTTCTTTTCTTTTCTTTTTTCCCTTTCCTGGAAAGTCTGAACTGTGTGGGCGTATAGTTACACACACCTGTAAGTTTAGAAGAAGCAAACATGACCTGTCTGGTGAGCTCCCAGTGAGATCGGCTCTCCGGTGCTTACATCTGTGATGTATGTATCCACTGGGTTTAGTTGTGGTTTTTTTTTTTTTTTTTTTTTTTTGGGCAGAATCGGATGACAGATCATTGTAAAGGCCGGGTTACACGTTTCAATGTGTCGGTGAACCGACCAACGATCAAACTTGACCTAGATCGCTTGAACGACGTTCAATGATCGCTAGTGAGGAGTCACACGTACAGATATCTTTAACGACGCAGCAACGATTCCACGACAAGCGAACGATACTTGCAGTCATTTGGTCGCCTACGTCCTTCAGTTCTGAATAGGCGAAGTTGTTAACACGTTATCGAGGTGTCACACACACACCGATGCTGCAGGTTGGAGGGACGATCATCGTTTGGTTTAAGGTCCGGTTCACCAACCTCCCATCAACGATCAGCCGACTGTACATGTCACACTCAACTATGTCGTTACGACCTCGTTTGAATGACTGCAAACCCGTGACGTTTCAATGATATCGTTGAGTGAGACAGGGCTTTAAGGTTTGTGGGCATTTCTTTAGTCAGTGGATATATCTGCCCATCTTATGACTTGCCCAGGACTGATGTCTCAATGCCAACAAGACTCTGATTTCTCTCCACTTGCCAATCTGAGTGAGATTCACTACCTGCCGTCATGTATCCCGGAGCGTGCATTTCGTTACCTCCGCCATCGTCATAAACTATTGGAGTAACACGTTGGCTGCGAACTGTTTGTGATGTTAATATTTAACTTCCTCACTCTGTCACTGGCAAATATATGGAAATGACAACTAATAGCTCTTACCGGCAGACAGGATAATAGGTTTATGCTTATGAAATGTTCAGATAATTCCCACACGTGAAGAATTGCAAATGAGCAAATCTGTGTTATACAAAGGGGTTTTCCAATACAAAGCTCGGTAGCCTATAAAAGGTGTGGTAAGCTGGATAACACCCCACTAATTGATAAAATTACATTGCCAACCCTCTGTAGAGTGCGAGCTTACACCGAGCGAGAGCATGTTCATCCTCTAGGAAGATTCTGTGTGAAATGAAATCTAGAACCCTGACATTATATTGTTTTATTTTTAGGATTTATTGCATCGCCGCAGATTGCCTACCCCTGCATTATCCAGCCGCAGCCAGCAACGACTTCTGTGGTGGTAGTCGGAGGGTGTCCAGCATGCAGGTAACGTATCAATCATCCGGTGATGTACACAAATGCTAGTGCTGTTGTCCATGGCAAATCCTTTCTTTTAGCTACTGGTGGAGCATGCACTCATCCACTTAACAGATGTTCCTCTGCTCTGAGGCACACCCCGATGCCCCTATTGCAGTTCCCAGTACAGCCGGGTCGCTGAAAGTGTAACTGTGAGCAACAACGGTGTTCCCATCATTTTTCTTTCATTGATACAATGGCAGAGAGCAGGGAAAACCACTGACTGGAATGTAGTTCTAGTTTCTTCAATCTCGGGATGTGTGTGTAATGCTGGGTAGTAGGCCAGCAAGCTCCGTGTACCAGTCACACTTTGCACTACCGCACACCCTTAAGGGTCAAGGTAGTTTTCAACTGTCTTCCAATACTGGAAAGGGGGACTTTCGCAGAGCCTTTCTCAGGTGGTTGAGCACACAGGCCACAGTCGGATCACACACCAGAAAACCAAATAATGAAGTGCTGGATAAAACCAAGTAAGAAAAGCTAGGGGCAGAGCACAAACCAAGAGAAGCACACCAACTACTAACCTTCACTACCCAAGAAAACCTGAAATAATCAGCACAGAGGATATAGCGGGTTTATATCTACCTCTCAGAGATCACTTGATACTGCTGAGGCAATGCCCAATGTCCATCCTCTGGCCAGGGACGCAAAGGAGGAGCGAGTCAGGTGGAATGTAAGGAACCTCCTAATAGCTAAACCAGCAGACACAGTGTCCTGTATCCTCTGGCAACAGCTGACTCTGGGGGACACGGCGTCCTGGGACCCCGAACAGCATGATCGCTGGGAGCGATGGTATCCAATCAACACCAGAAGTAATTCTTCAGAGCGCAATACACGGTCAGAGCGAGCAGCTGCCCTAGCACTGCCCTCGGGAAGCGACACCCCACCCGTCAAGGTCATTGAGGGGCGACGGGTGACCTTACAGAGAGCTTGAGTACGTCCAGATGTGAGGGGCTCGTTCGGGTAAAGAATCACCAGACCTGACAGTGTAAGGGCCACAAAGGTTGGACTTTAATAAGCAATCAGTAAGTGATGGTGTATCATAGCAGTATGTTGTCACTTACTGAAAAAGGAAAGCAGAGAAAATGCTCTGTCTGCGCTGCTGGGGAGAGCTTTTGCCAGGAAGATCCAGGACTCATCAAAGGCTGCATCGTGGCTTTATTTAACACGTTTCAAAGCTTCCTCGCTTCTTCATCAGGAGAAATATCCAGAATTTTTTGTGATGAAGAAGCGAGGCCAGTTCGAAACCCATTGAGCTAAAGCGCATTGCACCCTTTGATGTGTCCTGGCAAAAGCTCTCCCCAGCACCACACACGGAGCATGTTCTCTGCTTTCCTGGTTCACTCTGTACCTTGTTGCACACACATATTCATCCGCAGCAGCCATACATGTTTAAGCACTCTTAAAGCTGTGTGTAACACAACCATCTAAGGTGAGCACACCATTGATGTTATCCATTTAACTAATATCGGATAAGACCTTATTACTCCCCAGAACTTCTACCCATCACTTAATGAAATGCTAATACCCCTTTTAAAGCGATACAATCATCAGGATATTGGTATTGGACCATAATGGTTTAAAGAGCCTTTATTCCTTGATGGTAGAATTTTATTGTGACACCTTGAAATTCAAGGTCAGGGGGCAGATACTGCACATCCAGATTTCCTACCTCTCTCCCTTTTCCTTGCCCACCTCCGAACTATGATGGACAGATCGCTCTTCTCTCAGTAACCTGCCTGTGTTTTTTTTTTTTTTTTTTTTTTTTTTTTTTGCGCAATGGGGTTCTATGGTGAACAGATGGCCGTACCCGGACTGTGGTCAGTGTTGGCATACACATCACAAAGTGCCCGTAAATACTGAGCATGCTTAGGTCTGTTTCATACACCTGCAATTCATGGTCAATGTATGTACTGGGATGTTCAGGCCGGTTACGGATCTCCTGACCCAAACTCAACAGTCCCCAAATCGTATATGGCTTGGAGTTACTGACAAGTGAAGCCAGGCTCTACCTATCACTTGAGTCTTTCACATGAACTTACCCTAATAGACTAATTTAATTCCATAAAGATCATGCACATTCAGTTGTTTATCAACTTCCGCGTTCTTCTCATTATCTAAGTGGAGTCATATGTTAGAGGATTAGGACATCACTGGTCAGCAGTCACTAAATCGCCCATCATACTGTGTTCACATGTGCATAGTTATCAGCGTCCAATTGTTCCTGAAGAGTTACCCAATAAGTACTCAAATTCAAGTACTCGCTGTACAAATAAGAAAAAAATATGTATAATATTCCATGTATTCACCAATGCTGGCAGTCTACAGGTCTGATGCTTCACGGTTCTGTGAGAAGACATCGATTATGTATCTGACACATAATTGTTTAATATCAGAGTTATTCTCCCGTCCTTATTGATTCGAATTGCAAAGTGCTTGTAAAATCAGTAACTTTACAGTTCACCTCTTATTAAAGCGGTTGTTCTCTATGAAGACAACTTTTTCTCAGTTGACTTTTATATATGAACCCTGTTAAAAAAATAAACCCTGTACTCGTGTCTCGTGCTGCAGCCGTTTCAGCACTGTCGGTAACCTCAGCACGAGCCCCGCGTCTAATCACCGTCTGCTTCTCTCTCGCCACCCCTTGGACATCAGAGCATTAAACAGGAACTCAGCGATGCGCTTCTTGTTGATAGCAACTATGTCCGAAGTCAGAGAAGAAAGCAGGTAGGGACTGGATATGGGGGCCCGCCTGGCGTCACAATGTCACGTGAGCCACGGTTACTAGTGATGGGCAGTCCAGCTCTTTTTGATGATCTGACTCCCTAGGCTTCACTCACAGAAAATATCTTTTTGGATCTTAAACAGATCCCTATTAAATAGGTGTTCACCCCAGGTAAACACATATTTTAAGATGACATTGATGAAATGATGCAAACAAAACCACATCCACTTGCAGCAGACCAATTTTGAGAGGGTTGTGGGTGTAGAGGAAAATATGTATTTCTAGGGAAATGGGGGAATGGAGGCCACAGCAATAAATGGACACCTGTTAAGCTCTGTGTCACTGAGCAGAGGTCATCCTGGTCATAGGATCTGAAACCCCAGGTGGTCTTACTGGGAACACAATGCCTCCCACCTCTGAAAAGCTTCCAGTGGAATCAACAAGTCAACCATGACAGGGTCTTGCATTCCGTATTGGCTGTGGAAAGAAAATGCTTTAAGACAACGAGCATTTGGAAATGTAAATGCTAAATTAGTCATGGTCCAGTCACAGACCAGGAATTAGAATATAAAAATTGAAGGGCTGTGCTAGAAATTCAACCTAAACCTCAAAACTACAAAAAAGCTTGCAAGCCATTAGGTGTTTGTTCGCAGATGGGGCAGTTGAAGTACTGCTGTGAGCCATATTTCACCCCTCCTTCCCCAAGGATACAGAAACATTGGAATGTTTAGGTATTTCTGTAATTTTCTCCCTTTTACTTTTTTGCAAATCTGTAGATCCATTTTATTTTTATCTTTTATATGTTTTATATCTTGTATGGACTGTAACTTTTTCTATTGAAAGCTTAAAAGTTTTAAGTTTGACCCTTGTATGCTGTAAAAGAATCCATAGCCTAAGAAGTGTTTGATCCTATTGATTGGCTGACATTAGTATATTTCAGGGACTCCTCATTCTGTGTGCGTTGGTAAGTGGTGGCAGAGTGTCGTGAAGCTAGGGTGTGTGGTCTGTGTCGATGAGGGATTTATGCTCACTTTATAGCCTAGTATAGAGGCTGAGTGCTGGATTGAGTGAGAGGAGATAAATTAACCCTTTGCAGGCACACCCTACGTCACATGCTGAGCAGTGAGTACATGACACGGGGTTTTATTCAAATGGGCGGAGTTATGTTTCCCTCCTCAACACCAGAATTTTATGGAAAGTGAGAGCCATTAGGAAAATTTAGTGGCTCTCACTTGTGTGCCGGCTTCCATAGTTCCCATTAGAGAGTCAACTCTTTGTCAGATTGATTGCGACTCGCCACTAGCGGTTACTGACAGCGGTGGGACAGCAGGCGAGTACTAGGTCTTTTATTTTAACAGGGTGATACAAGTTGATTTAGAAGGGGTTGTCCTAGTAGTGGAGAACCCCTTTAAAGATCCTCTGTTCTCGAAAGTGCAGGGATATTATATTTTCTACAGCTTGGCCACCACTGCAGTGTAGCAGCACCTGCTGAATTTGTACAGTGTTTGCAAGCTCTTGTCTTGAGAGCCTGTAAGAGCCTCTCTGAAGCTGGCCAGGTTGCTGGAGCACATTTTTCGTGCCCGATTCAAGCCGGTTTTAGTGCATTTTTGCCTCTGTACAAATTGAGGCACAAAGTTCAGGGGAGTATGCACAGTTTGAGCCGGCAGCAAAGCAATGCAGCTGGGCCGACGTGTTAATGAAGCAGATGTGATCCCCCCCCCCCTTCCCTAGCCTGAGGAATGTAGGCATGATGAGTACTATCCATAGAGTAGGTTAATAAGTTATTATCACTGTGACCCCCAATGTTCCACAGAATGGGGCTTGGAAATATTTTATTGCAATAAAAAGTAGCTGTGTTACCTTATCGTCACTTCATTAATTGTTGGACTACTGGGGATTTAGCAGAGTATAACGCTTGTATTGTGGGGTCCCAGCGATCAAGAAGTTACCTGCTATCCTGTGCATAGGGGATAACTTTTAATGATGGGAATATTCCTTAATAAAGACAATCCTTCAAAATTGTTTGGTAACCCCTTCTGACTGGTAGCTTCTCATCGATGTACCACATTAAGTATTTCCTTCATGTCTGCTGCGATGTAATTGCATAAATATCTCATGTTGGCCCAATAAGAGCATTGCAGACCTCATGGGCCGTATGATCGGGGACCTTTGTTTCGGGCATTGCAGACTATCTATTTTGCGGGGAGGGGGAAGTGGTAAGAGTATGGGACAGCAGCACTGAATAAATACTGTCAAGAGTATGGTCATATGATGTGCAGATGAATTGCGTTGTAAGCAGACATGAGGAAGAGGTCATTGTGTTCCTTTTTTCATCATGTGAGTGCTTGCATTATGTGTGTGACATGCACACGCTGCTCGGTTTCTGGAGATGAGAACTATTTGAAGCACAACTCCAACAATACAATAAAAAAACACTTTGTAGAGCTTCCAATCTGAGTTCCCTATATGTACTCTTAGGGCCCCGTCACACCTGGCGACAGGGATGTTGTCGGCGACTGGCAGGTGCGCGCACGTTTTTGGCGCCCTGCCAGCGTCGCCGTCCCCTATTTACACGGGGCGACATCTCTAGCCCCGGGCCGGCGAGCTGTCAGGCGGCATCGCCGCTGGGGTGTCTGCAAACCCCAGCGGCGATGCAGGACAATGGGAGCCTATGGCTCCCATCGCCTGACAGGTTGCCGGCAGCCGGTTACATGGGGCGATGTATGCACATCGCCCCAAATCGGTCGCCTGGTTTCAGAGCACTGCTCTGAAACCAGGCGAACTACCGGTGTCGCCGACATCGCCCCTTTACATGAGGCGACGTAGGGGCTATGTTGCCACCGATAGGCCACTCCCCTACGTCGGCTATGTAATCGGCGGCGATCTCGCCCCGTGTGACGGGGCCTTTATATTTACCTGCTGTTGTCTTCACCCTTTGTTACTGCTGGTCCAGCTTGTGACTTACCGGATCTCTCCAGTGTTTCATAGAGCACACCGGAGGTCACTTTTCAATACATCTCTATGACAGCCTAATTCTGGTTCTCGTAGAGATGCATTGAGTACTTGGGCATCATGGTGTCTCAGTGGTTGGCACTGCAGACTTGCAGCCCTAGGGTCCTGGATTCATATCCCACCAAGGACAACATCTACAAGGAATTTGTATGTTCTCCCCATATCTGAGTGGGTTTCTGCTGGGTTCTCGGATTTCCTCCCACACTCAGACATACTGATTTGAGAACATAGATTGTAAATTCCATTGTGTGTAAATAACTGCGAAATATGATAACATCATATAATAAGATGACTACCGTCGGTGAGAAGGTGAATTTGAAGATCGCCAATGAATAAATAGAAATGGTAGACCGTTTCATCCTCGGGGTCCTTCATTGATTGGAACTGTGGCTCTATAGCTGACATCAAGCGGTGGCTTGCAATGAGTCATGCGACAATGATGAACATGGAGCAACTGTGGAAGTGCAAGGATATCTTGATATCCACCAAACGACGACTGGGAATGCAATGGATGTGACCAATCGCATTGTATGGGTGTGAGATGTGGACCTGGACATAGGGTGGTCAAAGAGTTTCCCACCCCTGATCAAGATCTACGGTGCATAGTGCAAGACTTGACCGTCATGTTAACTCCAAAGAGGGATCTTCCATGCAGCTCTAATGCGCGTTTCACAGTTGTTGCTTTCTCAGGGGGAGGGCATTGGGGCTGCATGAAGGGTCCCTCTTCGTCAGTTCTTGAATTCTATGTGCTGTACTAAGACCAATAAAGGGAACCCTTCACCTTCCCTCCCTCAAGACCTATGAAGGTAAAAGAGCCACCTTCAGCAGCACTGAGGCTGCATTCTTTGAAGGTGGCTCTTATGTGTAATGTCCCCAGGGACACTGAAATAATTACTTTTATAAATTTGGCTCCATACCTGTACTTGGACCGGTGGGTGTGTTCTTTACCGAGCTCTCAACCGCTTGCCTGCTGTCCATAATCACCCCCCCCCCCCCCTTCCCGTCCTAGGCTCCGGACGCCACCGCCTCTCTGCTCCTTACGTCCCCGGCGCCTGCGCTGTGCAATCATGTCTCAGGCATGTGCAGTGTGCGCTGCCTGACAACTGAGCTCACACGATCTCCTCACATCGCGCCTGCATATAGCGGAGGCCCCAGATTTCGGCCATGCAGTGTGAATACATCATAGCACACTGCAGGATCGGGATCTGTGGCCTCCGCTATACACAGGCGCGATGTGAGGAGATCGTGTGACCTCGGTTGTTGAGCAGCGCACACTACGCATGCCGTAGATATGATTTCACGGCAAGGTTAAAACAATGCATACTATAACGATAACACCAGTACAGGAAAAAGAGGCTGGACCCCTGATATAGTACTCAAATACTACACAATAATTGCTGGATTGCAAGAAGGCCTGGGCAAAAACTAAAATATAAAGTTTATAATTAATTTTTATCAGCAGTGGTAAATACTTACTGGTAATAAACCTTATTTAAGGAACAGGCTATACACTGGCGATCAAAATTAGAGAATACACAATTTCCTTACTGTTAAGGTCATTGTGTTGTCCTAACATGAGGAAATTAGCAGTAATTTAATACTTATTTCATAAATTGAATATATTCTAAAGCTCAGAATATAAAATATAAATGAGATAAATGAAAATGAACACTGATTAAAATTAGAGAGCTCTTTCAGATACATGCAAATTACTGGTGTTAAGCTGACACCTGGTGCTAATTTCCTTAATTATCTGACCGCCTATTTAACTGGCAGCCTAACTTTCCAGTTTGCACTCACTTTGCAGAAATAGTGTGCCGCTCCAAAGTGATTGAAACCCTCTGGCAGTAGGTTGTCCAGATGAAGGCCAAAGTAGTCCTCCTATCAGCCATAGCAAGAAAAGCTGGTCTTTCCAAGTCTGTGATTTCTAGAATATTGCATCTCTACAACATCACAAACTCTTATCAAGTCCCCCAAGAAGGCTGGTCACCCTTAAATGAAAATAGCAAAAGAGGACAGTATAATGCAGAAAATTTCCATAGGTAATCATTTTCAAGGCTGCAGCTAGAATGACTGGCCAGTTCAGCACTGAAAAGGGGTAAACATCTGTGTCATCATACAATGTCACGACGTTTAAGAGCATTTGGACTTGAAAGCCCACTCTGAGGTGACCAAACTTCTCATTAGCAGAAATAATTAAAAGGCTAGACCTCTCCTTTAGTGAGGAGCATGTTGTGTGGACAGAGAAGTTGTCCACCGTTTATTTTAGTGATTAAAGGCAAGTTTAATTTATTTGGTCTGATGGGAAACGGTATGTTCGTCATCAAACTGGGGAAAGACAAACCCAAAGTGTGTAAAGAAATCAGTGAAAGGTGGTGCAGGAAGTGTCATGGTTTGGGGAATGTTTTCTGCTGCAGGGGGTTGGACCTCAGATACAGCTATATGGCAAGTGTGTATCAGAACCTTCTTCAACAACACGTGGTTCCTTACTTGCATTCAGCACTCAATCAGCCAGCTATTTTTATGCAGGAAAATGCCGCCTGTCACACAGCAAAACGGGTAAAGTAGTCCCTTGAAACAGAAAACCTTGACACAATGAAATGGCCGCCCAGAGTCCTGATCTAAACCCAATAGAAAACCTCTGGAAAATCGTTGTTGAAAAAGATATGACCAAGAAACCCACACCAGTCACAGAACTGTGGAAGAGACTGGAAAAAGAGTGGACTAAAATCCCCCAGAGCAGTGTGAGAGACTATTGATGTCCCGTGGCTGCAAATGTGCTGAAGTCAATCACAGCAAAGGCCTGTACAAAGCAAAGGCCTGTACACTTCCTACTGATTGGTGACTGCTGTAACCTTCACAACATTTAGTTTTAACCTTTTTCTGTTCTACAGTCATTGCTGTTCTCTAACTATGATCATCACGTTTTGTATAAAATTAAAAGTTTTAAGTTGATAAACTTTGGTTAATTCGGAAAACATTGTTTTAGTGGCATGGTGCAGCACCCCTTACACAAAAACTGCCAAATGTTCATCAATGTAGGTTACATTCTGTCTGAAAAAAAATCAAGTGATCATACATTGTTCTCTAATTTTGATCGCCAGTGTAGATCAATAACAAGGGTTGCAAGGAGCAGATGGTCAAATACCTTTAATAGGAACACCTGTATTTAGCCCCAATAAATGTTTAATATATTGACACAGAAAAGTGGAAGCCTAGGTTCACTAAAACCCAAAATCTGGCAAAATTGGTTAGGTAATCATGTGCTTAAAATACTATATATTCTTGAACAAGTGCATCTTATCTGCCAAATTATTTTCTCATCAGTCTCGGAATCATGTGAGAAAAGAGAATAATTTCTTTTCAGATCTTGCATTGACAAGGCATCTTTTAATACAGCACAAGCCCTTTTATAATCTTGGGTCACGATACAGTTTTGTTATTCTTTATACATGAGCAACTTTATTTCAGAATTAAAACATAAGTTACTAAAATTGAATCCATTTGTTCTTGCATGTATCTACTTATCTCAAGCACGTGCAAATCTGAGGCTGTAAGCAATATTGTTATCTAAAACATTTTAAAGTACATTTTGTTGTAATTTTTAACTCGTATTTTTTTCGAACCCCTCTTAAAGGGAACCAACCACCGAAAAAAACCCTATCTAAGCTATAAATATCTGTCCCTGGAGCCTAAAATGACTATTCTAACCATCCCTGACTGACTAAATGTACCTAACTACATCATCTTGTATGATTCAAATTACCCGCCCATCGCGTTCTCGCAATGAGCGGGTCACGTGCTGCAGGCTCCGCGTCACTTCCGCCCGCCGCGTCGCCTGGTCTATGATGCGCCCATGCCATCTGTGCAAGCTGGCCTGGGTGTACCAGTGATGCAGCAGGCGGAAGTGACGCGGGGCCTGCAGCAGGTGACCCACTCATTGCGAGGACGTGATGGGCGGGTAATTTGAATCATAGAAGAAGATGGACAGCAGCGAGGCGGGTGCGAGCACGGCGAGGAGACCCGCCTCGCTGACTAAAGAGCTTGGAGGAATGCCCATCCGACAAGGATTTGGTAAGTATAAAAAGTGATTTATTGTGCATGTAGTTAGGTACATTTAGTCAGTCAGGGATGGTTAGAATAGTCATTTTAGGCTCCAGGGACAGATATTTATAGGTTAGATAGGGTTTTTTCGGTGGTTGGTTCCCTTTTAAAGGGAATCTTGTCAGGTCAAAAATCCATATGTAACTGATATAATATTCGAATTCCTCTATCTAAGCTCTCTCTATTCATGTGTTTCTATTATTTATACTTCCCTCCTATCCTGTGTAAACTTTAAAAATAAAATATTCGTTAATCACAGTGAGTGATCACTTGGTTCTCTGCTGCCCACTCCCCAAGGAATGAATATTCATGCATCACTGCTCTGCCATGCCCTCTGCTGGTCTGTATGCTGTGTGAGTCATTGCAGACAAAGGAGAAAGGGGAGAGAGGAGGTGTGTGCTCTTAGCAGATGCAGCTCTGAGACCTTCATTGTGTGTATCTGAAGCATGTGTGTAGTATGTGTTGTCTGAGATATTTCTTTGTGTTTGTATGAACATTTGATCGCATGTCTGCAGGAAAACCAATGTCCATACAAGCAGAAATCTCTTACAGACGGCACAGACTGTAGTGATGTTACTACAAGAGTGGTAGCACAAACACCTCCCCTCCTCAACCCCCTCCCCAGCAGCCTAGAGAAGCCTGAGATTTTCAGTGTCACTTCAGCACAGAGGAGAGGGAAAGAAGCCGCCCCACTGTTGACGTGACGTCAGCGGAAGCGGCAAAGTCGCCGACATGAGAGGTCTGTGACCTCTCCCGTCGGCGGTAAATGGCACAGAGCACAACAGGTAGGTAGCTGGCACAACCTGCCTTTTGGTGATTAGGCACAATTTTTTTTCCCCAGAATTCCCAGATAACCTCTTTAATGATTTTTACACATTCTAAAAGGTCTACCTGAGCACTATTCAAGGGTACTATTAGTATCAAACTGAAAAATGACCTGATAGAGTCCCTTTAATGAATTGGGCGAGGTGTGAAGTGGTGTACGCCTGGTACCAGAGACTGGAGTAAGATTTGTGGTGTGACAAACGCTGCTCCTCGCAGTGATGTTTCTGGAAGCCATGTGGCTTTCATTATAAAAAAGATCGCTGGAGGCAAAAGTGTAATTCTTTGCAATATATTTTCTTCAATTTGTCCCTCATGATACATTCCCTCCTAAAATGAAACCGGAATGTGCATGATATATGAACTGATACTGGGTCTGAACCATGTTTCTATTTGGTTGAACATTGCAGAAAACCATAAAGTTGAGTGCCCACGATCAGGACTGGCAGCATTTTGGACTCGGCGTGTTTTTGCTGCCTTGTACAGTACAAGCACAGTGGATGGATTTATAGAAACCCTATGCCCAGGGTGCTTCTCTTCTGTGCTGTGTAAACTGACATGCCTAGCGACTTCCCGAGCCACCGCATGTCAATTTATTCTTGTGGAGTCCTGAGTGTAGTCAGCGGGAGAACGCAGTGAAAATACGCTGTGCTCAGAATCCTGATCATGGACACTGACTGCCCATTGTCCCTGCAGAGAACACTGGCGTCTCAGGAAGAGGAATGACGCTGCGTGTGGCACATTCCTGATCATGGGCACTTAGGCTAAGGGTAACGGTATATTTACTACATTTTTGATATGGCATAGAAACCCATTAGAAGTTTGGATCGGTGGATTCCGATTGTTTAAAATGTGCATTCCATTACTAAAATGAAGGCAAACTTATAGACTTGAAAGAAGATCAGTCACCAGGTCGCAACTGCCCGGTTTTGCGTCTTATTTTATTCCCGCTACTCCACTAAGTATTTTGTATGTTTTGTTGTGTGTTGTGTTTTTTTTTTTTTTTTTTTTTTTTTTTTTTTTTTAAATCCATCATATGGTTCCAAAAATATGGGTCTTTTTATTTAGTGGCCAGGGTTACTGTCTTTACTAAGGGGGCTTTGTTCAAAGCAGGGCTGTGTAGCCCGTAAGCCAAACCTCCGACTCCTTCATAAACGGCTCATGTTTAAGTGATAAATTTATTGTAGTACAATGTGAACATCAGGCTTTAATCACAATTATGATACAACTAGCTGTGAGCCCGATTCTAAAGAATCGGGAGTCTAGAATCTGTATATAATTTTTTTAAGAGTTTTAAATAATAGACTTAAACACCACATATATGACTAAGTAGGCGAGGTAGGCAGAACTGTGAGGGTAGCAACATAGTGGAGGTGTAGAAAGAGTTAATGTCCGACTAACAGGACTATAACAGAGTAGGAACTTATAATGATATCAAAAATGTTATTGAAGGAGTTAATGTCCCACAGGCACTCCCACAACAGACTCAGCGCTGTAAATTATATCCAAAATGGTGTTCAAGGGGTTAATGTACCAGTGGCAGTAGTTATAAACACTACCAAATATGCAGTTAATGCTGAACTGGTATATAATGGGTTAATTTCGCAGTGTCATTACAACTATACACTGTGTAATAGAAATAACAACAGTAATGGAATATAAGGGGTTAATGTTCCTACTGGCAGTAGTAATAGAGACTACAAAGTATGGAGTTAAAGGCAGAAATGGTATATAAGGGGTTAACTTCGCAGTGGCAGTACAACTACACACTGTGCTATAGAAATTACAGAGAAAACGGAATGTAAGGGGTTAATGTTGCTACTGTCATGAGTACAGTGAGAGAAGCGCCTCACTGGCCATTGAAATACATTGAGGACTTTGAGTTTGACTTTGAGTAAATTTGAAACTCAAAGTCCTCCATGTATCTCAATGGGAAGTGAGGCGCTATTCTCATTGGTCGCTGTGTGCTGGCGCCGACCAATGAGAATAGCTCCTCACTATCCATTGAGATACAGTGGTAAATTTGAAACTCAAAGTCCTCCATGTAAGTGAGGCGCTATTCTCATTGGTCGGCGCCAGCACACAGCGACCAATGAGAATAGCGCCTCACTTCCCATTGAGATACATAGCGGTCTTTAGAGCTGTGCATGGCCAGGCACTTGGTTCTGTTTTCGGCCACGGCGCTCGGCTCTCGTCGGTCGGAGCGACGAAGTCTGTAGCTCGCCGGGGTGGGACACTCGCAATAGCCGCTGCGCAGGCGTTGCTGGCGAGGCTGCAACGGCCCATGGACACAACGACTGAAGTAGCGCCGAAACTTACGGAAGTGCGTTAGCTTGATTATCTAATATATAATTCCCCTATTTAGAACATAATTCATAATAATAATATTGACTATATACTGCTTTGAACTACTATACCCAATTTATGATCTATTTTAAGAGTCAGTGTCGGTCCATTTTCTACTGACTCTTGACGACACCGAAATGGACACCGACTCATACTCCACCGCCTTGGTTCAAAGTTTAATAATGCAGAACTGTGCGCTGTGAGGATTTTGCGGTGCTGAGAGTCATGACCACAAGTATTTGATTCAATTTTCATACTTCTAGATCACCAAGCTATGACTTGCCTACTTTGTACACTTAATATGAAGAGAGCAATCGCTGGGGAAGGGCATCATGGTCGGAAGAATAGAAGGAACAAGGCGAAGCGGAAGACCAGCAACCTGATGGCTTGATATAGTCAGGATAACTGTGGTGAAGACCCTGGTGGACCTATCTAGGCTGTACAAAATCAATCCTCATCTAGTCGCTATGGCTCGAGATTGAGCTGAAGGACGTTAAAATAAATACTTCCCGCCACATTCCAATTAGACTGTCCCGCTTCTCCCCATACACTTGCGTTGTGAGAGGCTGCGCCTATCGCGTTGGCCGTCACTTCATGTTTGCAAATCATATACCACTCCTAGCACCGAAGACTCCTCATAGCACACTGAGGATTTGCAAGAATGCAGTCAAATAGAATGACTGCAGACTTGTCTCCTAAGGCCGACAGATCGCTTCTCACTAGATAAAAAGCTCATGTCTCTAGACCCATATGGTGGATTTAAAAAAAAAAAAAAAATACATATGACCTGTGCTTGCCAACCGTATACCGGTATTTTATTTTTCACCTTCGAATGGACCTTGGCATTGTGAGAATTAAAACCGTCCTTATCTTCTATATTACCTAACATTGTGTTTTATGTCTTTATCTCCCAGGGTTGGCGTTTTGGAGGATTCCTTCACCTGTCTGGGGATTTTCTGTGCCGTGTTTTTCTTCCCAATCGGAATCCTGTTCTGTTTTGCTTTGAGGCAACGAAGATGTCCCAACTGTGGAGCCACGTTTGGTTAAGAGGATCAAAAGAGACAACACTTTCTATATCCTACTTTTCTCAATCCCTTAAAAATGCACAATCCTTTTCTTTAATTGAATAGCATCATTGTATGTGGGTGGTGATACGGTATATCTTTCTGTTCAGCATAGGGTGGGTGGGGGGGAGCTCTGTGCCATAGAGACACATGGAAGTGTGCGGCTTCCATACACCAGTGCCTTCAGAGACTGTACCAAGATCCCGGCTCTGCCCTGTGTTCATGTCATATGAAGACAAGTCCCCGTCGCTTGTGTTCACCTATTTGTATATATGTTAAAGTCGGACAAATTTCAATCTATAAAATGTCTTTGGAAACAAAAAAATATTTTCTAGTAAAACAAGGCAGCACTGTGATAATTCTAAAGTTTGTCATTGTTAAAATGAATAAATAATCTATGAACCCTATGTATCCCCAAATCTGTACTGCCATACACTGCAATTACATCTGTATTTACAAAAATCTGCATAGTAATCAGGGCTGTGGAGTCGGTAAGCCAAACCTCTGATTCCTCAATTTCCTTGAATCCAACTGCACCAAAATAGTCACTGACTCCGACTCCAAACCCCTGGTGTGCAGCAGGCAAGTATGGCCCTGATGATGATGATGATGGGCCCTTGACTCGCGAAGAGTTGTCCTTCAGCACGCAGGAGAGGAAAAACCTCCAATGGAGGAAATCTCTAGGCAACTATGGCTAAAGGATTGCCCTTCCGTTGGCGTGTGGATGGCTGAGAGCAGAGACCGAGCCCTGAATCTGCCACTTCATACACCAAGTACCTCACTTGTCTTGTGAGTGCCCTTGACTGTGGAAAGTCCGGTAAGTGTTATATCTATGGGTGAGAGCAGAGACCGAGCCCAGAATCTACATGTTCTTTCTTACTCCCAGGTCACCTGATCTTATCATGGTGGCCCCCATGTAATGGAGTTGTAGTTGAATGGTCACTGGTCACCTCCGCCTGGATTCTTCGTTGGAAGTCATGAAGCATCCACTCTTGGTTTTTCTGCAGGAACATTAAAGGCCCCGTCACACCTGGTGACGGGGCTGGAGATGGTGGCGACTGGCGTGTGGGTGCATGTTTTTGGCGCCCCGCCAGCGTCGCCATCCCCCATTTACATGGGGCGACATCTCCAGCCCCGCGCCAGCGAGCTGACAGGCAGCATCACCGCCGGGGTGTCTGAAAACCCCAGCTGCGATGCAGGACAATGGGAGCCTATGGCTCCCATCGCCTGACAGGTCGCTGGCGGCCCGTTAAATGGAGCGAGGTGTGCACATTACCCCAGATCGGTCGCCTGCTTTCAAAGCATTGCTCTGAAACCAGGCAACCTCCCGGCGGCGCCGACATCGCCCCTTTACATGAGGCGACGTAGGGGCGATGTCGCCGCCGATGGGCCACGCCCCTACGTTGCTCATGTAATTGGCGGCGATGTTGCCCCGTTTGACGGGGCCTTAACGGATTATGACTAAACATGGAGCAGCGGATTACTAGGAAACATACCATGTACAGCATGGGTTGCAATTGAATCTGGAGCCTGGGGGCCCCATAAGTTTCTTTAAGCCTATAGAAAAAGACTAATCCTATTAAAGACTTGCAATAATTGGGGACCCCGATGAAACTTTTTCATTGGGGCCCATGAGCTTCAAGTTATGCCATTGATATACGATTTATTTTTTTACACAATATCCCATTAGGAGAATCTAGATAATGTTACAACACTAATCTATGAGCCTAATGCAGGATTCAATTTGATTTAAATAACAGTTTATATCCTACACCTACAGATAAGACCTTTGGGCTACTCTATAGAAAATAAGACTTTTATACATAACCCCTTAAAGCTAAGAATTAGTTATTCCCATTTCGTCTGTTGATGGCATCTCTACTGGATAGTTTGTAAGAAGAAAATCACCATATAAAAATAAAATAGGATGAAGTACATATTGCATAGAAGGAATTGGGAACTAACTTACTATATCCCTTGTAACCAGTTGGAATGGTAAAGGGATGGGGCAGCGACAACTGTATCCTATGTGAAACGGTACACATCAACCATGTAACAACTGATAATGTTCTTAGGACAGGGATCTGACCACCCTTGACAAACAACAGTTTCGCCTCCTCGGTGTCTTATCATGGGGAGGATCATTAAGGACAATCCTCCGATGAGGTCCCTCAGTCTTCTAATTTCATGCCAGATAGTGAGAAAAACATACAAATATGTCTTATGTAGTGTATGGTAACTTTTGATTTCAACTGTATGACCAGGTCACTGCTTCTACAATACCTAACAAAATTCTCTAGATTGCAAAGCTCATTTTCAATTCTCATATTATGGAATTCTGAGTTAAAGAAGTGTCCACCTTTGGAAATATACAGTGGGTGAGATAAGTATTGAACACCTCCCCAATATTCTAATTTATTATATTTTAAGGGTGTTATTGACATGCATTTTTCACCAGATGTTGGTGACTACCCATCTAATCCAAACCGGAAAATAAATCAAACTATTGATGTCCACAAATTAAGTTGATGAGAAATGACACAGAGTATTGAACACGCTTATTAAAATTCAATTACTACTTTGTACAAAAGCCTTCAAGATGCCTCCTGTATGGAGAAGCTAGTGAAATGTATTGCTCAGGTGTGATTTTGGGTACCGTATATACTCGTGTATAAGCCGACCCGTGTATAAGCCGACCCCCCTACTTTTGCCCCCAAAACCTGGGAAAATCTATTGACTCGTGTATAAGCCGAGGGTGGACCCTAGCACAAGTATACAGCCCCCAGCAGTGTGGTATACACCAGTCCCAGAGGTAGATACAGCAGCCCCAGTGGTAGTATACACGCAGCCCCAGTAGTATATACAGCCCCAGTGGTAGTATACAGGGCCCCAGAGGTATATACAGCCCCAGTGGTAGTATATACAGCCCCAGTGTTAGTATACAGGGCCCCAGAGGTATATAGCAGCCCCAGTGGTAGTATACAGGGCCCCAGAGGTATATAGCAGCCCCAGTGGTAGTATACAGGGCCTCAGAGGTATATAGCAGCCCCAGTGGTAGTATACAGGGCCCCAGAGGTATATAGCAGCCCCAGCGGTAGTATACAGGCAGCCCCAGTAATGCAGGGCCCCCCCAGCGTCTCTCCGGTCACCTGTAAAGCAAACTATACTTATCAGTGTCCCGCTCGCACCCGCCGCTGCCGACATCCGCGATCCTCCATCTTCATGCGACTCCTTCCTGTTTCCTGTGCGCGTCGCAGGGAATGACGTAATTGCCGGCGACGCGCACAGAAACAGGAAGGAGTCGCATGAAGATGGAGGATCGCGGATGTCGGCAGCGGCGGGTGCGAGCGGGACACTGATAAGTATAGTTTGCTTTACAGGTGACCGGAGAGACGCTTGGGGGGCCCTGCATTACTGGGGATGCGGGGGCTGCTGTATACCGATGTATACATCGGTATGTACCGATGTATACATCGGTATACAGCACTGACTCGCGTATAAGCCGAGGGGGTACTTTTCAGCCCAATTTTTGGGCTGAAAAACTCGGCTTATACGCGAGTATATACGGTAATTCCTTCACACAAACACTATGCAGATCCCGAAGGTCTTGTGGATCCGTCTTTGAACTCTGAGCTCTTTATTCTCCTCTGTAAATTTTCTATTGGATTTCAGGTCAGGTGCTCAGCTCGGCCATTCGTCCTCTTCAATCACATGAAGTTTGTCAGTGTCTTATGCTAAAAAACAGACCCACATGATGTTCCCACCTCAACACTTTATTGTAGTTGGTGTTTTGGGGGAGATATGCAGTGCCTTTTTGGCCTTCGAACATGGTGTGTATTAGGAGTTCAACTTTCATCTGACCAGAATATATTCTCCAGTATTTCACAAACTTGTTTTAACGTTGTTGGTCAAACAATAAATACGCTTTAACATGCTTTTTATCCAACAATGGAGTCTTGCGTGGTGAGTGTGCATACAGGAGCGTGCATACAGGCCATGGAGGGTGAGTGCATTACTTACTGTTTTCTTTGTAACAATTATACCTGCTGATTCCAGGTCTTTCTGTAGCTTTTCACAGTTGGTCCTTGGCTCTTGGACAACTCTTCCGATAATTTTCACTCCTCTGTCTGAACTATTGCAGGGAGTACCTGGTCATGACCAATTCATGGTGACATTATGTTCTTTCCACTTCCGGATTATGGCCCTAACAGCACTCACTGGAACTGTCACTTGTTTACAAATTCTTCTGTAACCAATGCCATCGCTATGTTTTGCAACAATTAGGTTGTGAAGGTCTGTAGACAGCTCACTGGTTTTAGCTAGCATGAGAGGTTTCTTGTGTGGCACCATGGTAACGAGACACCCTTTTATAGATCATCAGTTGAACCAGCTGATATTTTTCACTGAGTACTGGGATTACTTTCTAATTACTGATAGATTTCCTTGGCTTCTTACACCTCTCTTTTCTTTAGATGTACAATAGTTTTTCCCTATGTGTAAAAATGAGAAATGACAATTTATGGATATCTTTAGTTTGATTTCTTTACCTGTGTGGATTGGATGGGTTGTTCCCAATATCTGGTGAGAAACTGGTACAGGATTGCTGCTCAAAATAGCCTTTGTAACATTCTGTCAATACTTGTTACTGGCACATTAAAATAATTTCACTGTGCATGTATATTAGCAAAATACTTTTGGTAATTCTGGGCTGGAGTGTTTTGGCCACCTCACCAAGATTGGGATGGGGGCAGGGGGAGGACCGAGGACCCCACTATCTACCGAACATTTATGGTATTTTCAGAAGTTATACCAGAAGAGTCAGGATATCCTTTTTAATAGACAATTCACTTCTGAGGGAAGGGAGAACAACTAACTTTAAAAGTTGCTATTCTTACCCCCACTAGGTCCATGACTCCCACTGTGACCTCTGTGTTCTCCACTGTGACCTCTGTGTTCTCCACTGTGACCTCGGTGTTCTCCACTGTGACCTCGGTGTTCTCCCACTGTGACTCTGTGTTCTCCACTGTGACCTCTGTGTTCTCCACTGTGACCTCTGTGTTCTCCACTGTGACCTCTGTGTTCTCCACTGTGCCTCTTGATCTCCCCTGTGCCTCTGTGTTCTCCACTGTGACCTCGGTTCTCCACTGTGACCTCGGTGTTCTCCACTGTGACCTGCGGTGTTCCCACTGTGACCTCTGTGTTCTCCACTGTGACACTCTGTGTTCTCCACTGTGACCCTCTTGTTCCTCCACTGTGCCTCTGTGTCTCTCCACTGTGACCTCTGTGTTCTCCACTGTGACTGGTGTCTCCACTGTGACCTCGGTGTTCTCCACTGGACTCGGTCTCCACTGTGACCTCTGTGTCTCCACTGTGACCTCTGTGTTCTCCACTGTGACCTCTGTGTTCTCCACTGTGACCTCTGTGTTCTCCACTGTGACCTCTGTGTTCTCCACTGTGACCTCTGTGTTCTCCACTGTGACCTCTGTGTTCTCCACTGTGACCTCGTGTGTTCTCACTGTGACCTCTGTGTTCTCCACTGTGACTCTGTGTTCTCCACTGTGACCTCTGTGTTCTCCACTGTGACCTCTGTGTTCTCCACTGTGACCTCTGTGTTCTCCACTGTGACCTCTGTGTTCTCCACTGTGACCTCTGTGTTCTCCACTGTGACCTCTGTGTTCTCCACTGTGACCTCTGTGTTCTCCACTGTGACCTCTGTGTTCTCCACTGTGACCTCTGTGTTCTCCACTGTGACCTCTGCGTTCTCCACTGTGACCTCGGTGTTCTCCACTGTGACCTCGGTGTTCTCCACTGTGACTTCTGCGTTCTCCACTGTGACCTCTGCGTTCTCCACTGTGACCTCGGCGTTCTCCACTGTGACCTCGGCGTTCTCCACTGTGACTTCTGTGTTCTCCACTGTGACCTCGGCGTTCTCCACTGTGACCTCGGCGTTCTCCACTGTGACTTCTGTGTTCTCCACTGTGACTTCTGTGTTCTCCACTGTGACCTCGGCGTTCTCCACTGTGACCTCGGCGTTCTCCACTGTGACCTCTACTCTATTCCATGGCTCCATCTCTTCCTCTATCAGGAGGGCCCCCCTCGCCTCCTCTTCCACATCTCACTCGGTATTCAGGCTCCCATCCTCTGCTTCCCCCTACATTAGAGGAGT
This sequence comes from Allobates femoralis, assembly GCA_033576535.1. Classification (NCBI taxonomy): domain Eukaryota; kingdom Metazoa; phylum Chordata; class Amphibia; order Anura; family Aromobatidae; genus Allobates; species Allobates femoralis. The sequence continues at coordinate 209,047,432 of JARQOC010000011.1, read as the reverse complement.
GGAAGAAGGGGTGCAGGAGGAGCATGTCCTCTGTCTCCTCTCATGGAGATAGAAGCCTACATGTGCTTCCCAATACTGCCCATAAAATTAATGTGTGAAAAATACCATTAGGCTGCCTTCACATTTGCGTTCCCCTCCGCAGCGTTCTGCGGAGGGGATCCGCAATGTGACCGCAGCACCGCAAGCCCCTATCTTTATAATGGGAGCGCACGGTGCTGTGTATGACAGTGCGCACCCATTCACTGCCATATGTGATCTGTGTGCTAGCGGATGCCTGCGCACAAATCACCCAGTCTCGTCCGCACCAGAAATGCAACATGTCGCGTTCGTGGTGTGGACGAGACTGGGTGATTTGTGCGCAGGCATCCGCCTGCACACAGATCACATATGGCAGTGAATGGGTGCGCACTGTCATACACAGCACCGTGCACTCCCATTATAAAGATAGAGGCTTGCGGTGCTGCGCTCACATTGCGGATCCCCTCCGCAGAACGCTGCGGAGGGGAACGCAAATGTGAAGGCAGCCTTACACCTGCTTGGGCTGAAGTGGCCAAGGTGTCTTTATTGAGAATTGCTTAATAAGGAGCTAAAATATTTGTTAAATGGTAAAACCTCACATGAGACTAAAATCCGCACAGTGGAACAAACATCCGTGCCTCCAGCAATATTAGTTCTTCAGTACAGCAAACAATTTCATTCTATTAATTGTTTTTAGTAACTTAATATTGTTGACTGAGGATCCAATGTTAAATAAAACAATAAAAGATAAATGTGTAGCTTTAGGTGAAGCAGCCTCATTGGTGATATTGTGGTATCCCAGACCCAGTCTACTGCTCCTGAGTGACACAGTTGTGTGGCAGCACATTTGTTCCAGTGTGACAGAAATACTTTGGGCGCTTTAGGGTATGTGCACACGGTGGGCGGGTTTGTGTCGGCGGCGGCTGGGCGGACCCGACAGGAAGCTCCGGAGCTGTCCACCGGCTTCCTGTCGGCGGGAGACGGGCGGGTGACGGGCGGGTTAGCGGCAGCGGTGTTGCGGCGGCTGGAAGCAGTACATGATCCTGCTTGCAGCCGCTGCAGAACCGGCCGGATTATAGAACATGCTCATTCTTTGCTAACCCGCTGGGAACCCAGCGGGTTAGCAACGGATGAGCATGTGTAAACCGCCGCTGTGTGCACAGCGGGTGTCGGTTTACATAGGTTTCTATGTTAATCCAAACGCCGGTTTGGATTAACATAAATTTACATGAAATTTATGTAAACCGACCGGCGGTTTAGACTGCTAATCCGACCCTAACCCGGCCAGTGCGCACATACCCTTAAAGTTAGGAAATCTGTGATATATATGATGTCCGTACAATGAGGACTGATATGTACATTATTCATTGTACTCTGCTGCCATCTACTGGTCAATATGTGTATGACAGATGATTCTCATCATGACTAGCTGCCATAGCAATGGTGGGAGGGGCCTCCACATCAGGTGTGTAACACAATTCCTGTAACTGGTTCAAATAGTTTTTTGTTCAGTCACGAGAGAGGGAGGAAACACTACTGAGTCACCCACCGGGGCTGTGGGGTACTCGGAACTGGGCCCTCTCATCCTCATCTGGGGCTGCAGGATGTCATAACCTGGCTCCGTGGTCCCGGGGCGAGTCAATAAAAGGGGAAAAACAGTTTTTAATAAATTAAATCGTGATGCCACCCGTAGTTTGCGGCCATAGGTAGCCACCGCTGCAGTCGGGACCTCTGGGGATGATGGGTGTTTGCAGCAGAGATGTTGTGCCCTCCACGGGTAGTGCTGGTCCCCAGGACAACCGTGTAGAAAGTGTAGGTGAAGTGTAAAGTTCCCAGTACCCTCAGGCAACCTCCTGCTGCCAGCCACAGCTCAGGCGCACAATCGGAGTCTTACACAGTTCTGAGCTTTACCGGGTTTTTACTTCCTTGCTCATCAGGTTTTACAACACACACAGTTCAGTGCAATAGCGGCTCCGGTCTGGTTTTAGCAGCTGGGACGGCTTGACTGCGACACCCCCTTTTATGTTTCTTTCGGGCATCTTCAGTCTAATCCGCACACTAGCTACAGTCCAGCGGTCACGGGCTCTCAGTGGGCAACCTTCCGGGTTTCCTAGCCGTAGATCAACGGCCTTCCTGTCGCTGTGCTGGAGGTTTGGTCTTGGGACATAAAGACCCCGCACCCCGCTGGAGTTTGTAGTTGGGGCATGCAGCTTCCCTGCCACTTCAGCAGAGTCGGCACTCTTGTTCTGGCCCGGTTCCTCGATGTCCCCGCTGACTCAGACACACCTTGGACCACCTCTGTCTTCCCTCAGTTCTCAGCCTGGGACCCAGGCTAGCCATACGGTGGTACAGGCCGCCAGGTCCGGGTTCTCTCAGTCTGGTCTCTCTGACTACTTGGCTGACGGGTGTAACTCTTGCTTTCCTTCACTCCTTCTCCACTCTCCTCTCCCGGACTTAGTGGTGTCCGTTCGTTTTTTGTTGTGTCCTCCACCCCTCACCGGATTCTGTCGTAACTCTCCACCCTCCACCTGGCTCCTCCCACTATCCCATTGCTAGACATAGAGTAACTTAGGGTACCTTTACACGCGGCTACATTTCTAGGGTGGCTACAGGTAACTTACTGGCTGCAGTGAAATCATGGAGAGATTATTCCATTTGTACACAGCAACAAGATAGAACCTTGTCTCCATGATTTCACTGCAACCAGTAAGTTACCTGTAGCCACCCTAGAAATGTAGCCGCGTGTAAAGGTACCCTTAGACTTGGGTAAGTCGGTCACCCTACATACACATCCAACACATCCCCTTATCCCATCACAGCTGCTGCGCCGTCTAGTGGCGAGCAGTCTGCAGGGGTGCCACACTACCACTCCCAGCATCTCTACCCCAGTTCTCGCTGAGGGGACGTCATTCTCTTGTGGCACCCCTGTGGCACCCTGCATCCACAGGTACCCACAGGCCTTCCTAGAATACAGGTGAAAATCCACAGCAGGTACACCAGTACATCCAACAACGTCCACCCCAGCACAGTAGGGGGAGCTCCACTTGCTGCCCTTAGGCAAGATCCCCTTCTGCGCAGACGCTAGGAGAGCTGCAGATACGTCCTGGTGATCGGTGCCGTATTAGGCCTGAACCGGTGACCCTGAACAGCCTCAGAGGAGTCCTGCCAAGCCAAGAGTGGGTATGGAAGGCAAGGAGAGGAGGAAAAGTGGGGACTGAGAAGCCAGAGTAGGTTCGCCCAAACAGCACACCGGACACCGGGGTCCGCATCTGCAGGAGAGCTACACGCCCAGCAGAGAACCTCGGCAAACCGCCGAGACTTCAGTCACCCGGTCACCTGCTAATCACTGTTCAGGGAGCCAGACACCATGGAAAAGGAAATGTGGTAGTCATCAGAGGTTGCCCGTCGACAGCGCAGGTGGAGAGAGAGAGAGAGAGAGTAGTGGAGCCCAGCCACGTTCTACATGGGGCAGGGGCTTCAACACAGGGAAAAGAGGACACGAAGGCCTTACGCCCACTTGCTGTGGAAATTCAACTGTGTTTCCTGGTCACCCGACAGTGGTCCGGACTTTTACCTGATATACCACCAGTAAAAGTAAAGAGTCATTCAGCGTGTGTGTGCATTCTTCACCCCTTGTCCCCGCAGAGACTATCCCGTTAACTCGCAACCTGGCCAAACCCCAGCTCCATCCCTTACAATCAACACTGCCCCAGAGGATTAGCTCTACCTGTAGGGAGCTGCTGCACCCTAGCCGCAATACCACTACCCTCCAGAGGACTGTGGCAGCGCTAGTCACCAGGCACTACAGGTGGCGTCACGTGATAAAGACTAAAAACCCCTTAAAAGGTGACTGTCCCCCCGCCCCCCCTCGGGACCACGGGTCTGGGCAGGCCACCAGTGAGATCCCCCACGGAAGCTGAGGGCCCAGACATCCGAGTTCCCAAACCCTGGGGCAGCACACCCCACTGGTCAGGACGCCAAGCGGGGTACTGCACCCAAACCTCGAGTGTGGTTCTCCTGTAGTCAGGGGATGGGGGATGGTAGATATGGGATCCTCAGCAAACACCCAACACGTAGACCCTAGTTAGGGACATGGGTGGACCCGCAGTAGGGAAGACCCAGTCCAAGGGAGGAGAATAGGGTAGAGAAGTGTGAGTGCTGTAATGTAGATGCAGTATGAGGAATTCACAAGCATAAACTCTGTAGGCCAGTTTACACACACCAACTTATCTGTCCAACTTCAAACCAACTTGCTGGTTGCAGTGAAATCATGGACACATTGTTCCATTTGTACACAGCCACAAAATGGAGCAATGTGTCCATGATTTCACTGCAACCAGCAAGTTGGTCTGAAGTTGGACAGATAAGTTGGTGTGTGTAAACCCACCATGTGTTTTATTCTTTTCTCTCCTCTTTCTCCAGCATACAGCATAACGGTCATCATCAGCATGCCCCAAAACGAAACTAAAAACTCCACTTCCCACCCCTTTCTTCTCTCTACCCATAATCCACCGGACCTAGTCTTCTTAAAGAGAAAGATCTAATTATTGTACATTACAAGTGGGAGAAAAAAAAGAGTAGTGCAGTTGCAGTTTGGAGTGGTACAGAGAACAGCTAGAATGTAGAACACAGAAAGTGAGAAGTCGAGTTGAGTGAGTAGGAGAAGGAGAGACAGAGAAGCGGTGTGAAACTGAAAAGCAGGGGACTTGAGCAGCTAAAGGCTGGTCCCGGGAATGGAAAGGAAGGAACCCTAGGGGCACCGGTGGAGCTGAAGTGGCCCGTGCACCCAAATCCGGGACTGGTGATACCAGACGGAGGGGTTTGGTCTAGAAACAGGGACCGGACCTGAACTTGGCAAAGGAGTCCAATACCCGAACCATTGAACCGGAGGCCACAAGCTTCATAGGAGCTGTGGCTCACACCTGGTGCATACCCTGAGAAAGCAGCCGGACAAGGGTCCAGGGACAAGGTATCGTCCCCCCGCCAAGACCTGTGGCTGCCGAATCAGGGCTCTGTGGTGGTGCCCTTTAGCAGCCAGAGGGCCTAGTCTTTGAACTCTGTAAAGTCTATTCCAGGGTGTTGCATGGCCAGGGCCCGTAGCTGGACCTTGTTGGCCGGGTCCCGAAGGCCCTCGATGAATTGGCCGGTCAGCAGCTTGTTCTCACCCTGTGCACTCTTGGGGTCGGCCTTCTTCATGGCCCTCAGCGCCTCTTGCAGGTTCAAGGCATAGCTGTGCACGCTGTCCTGCACCCCTTGCTTGCGCCTCAAGAACAGGACTTTTAGTTCTGTGGCTGTCCGTGTCGGAGGTCTCCTTTAAGTTTAGCAAAGATCTGTTTTACAGTCTGTTTGTCAGTGCTGACCAGCACTTTGCCTTGTGCTGGGCCTCACTAGTCAGCTGTCCCATTAACATGGTCACTCATTGCTCTTCTGTCATGGGGTACACTCCGAACACACTTTTCATCTGCTCTCGAAAGTTGCTGAGGGTGTCGGGCTTCCTGGAGTACTGTGGGAGCCACGGCATGATGAAGGGTCGGATAGAGGTGGTCGGTGGCGCTGCAGCCTCTTCCCCAGTGGCTGCATCGCGGGTGCTGCGGTCTGCTCTACCGCAGGCTGCTGTTCATCTGGGGTGGACATTGTTCTCCCCCTTGGTGAACCGCAGCCCAACCTCTGCTTTCGGCCAGCAGGTAATTCAACATGTGTTGCGGGGTTTGCGATATAGGCCTTCCTACATGGGGACTTCTGGTGCAGGACTTCCTGCAGGGAGTTTCGGGTTCCGGACTTCCGGTGTCGCGTGGGCTGATGTCAGGTTGTGGGGCCTTTGTCTCCGTTCGTGCCCTTTCTTCGGCCCCGCCCCACAATGCTCCCCCTCGCTTTCCCGTGCACCACGAGGGGCGAAAAAAAAAAATGGCGAATGTCCACAGTCCAATACAGTCTAAGGCACACAGTACCCGTCAATTTTGGGCATGATATCCTGTTGTGATGCCAGGTCTGACTCACCCCAGCGGGGGCCGTGGGGTACTCGGAACCGGGCCCTCTAAAGTTGTCGGGGCTGTAGGATGCTGTCACGGTGGCGTGACCCGGTCCGTCGTTTGCTAGTAAAAAGGAGGATTTAAAGGGAACCTGACCCCTAAAAATTAGCCCCCAGTGTCTTAAGACCTGTTCCTGCACCATTCTTAGATATTTCTAGCCATCCCTTTGTGCTAAAAAAGTGTATTTGTAAATTCATATACGTGACTTTATTACCTGCACCCACTGCGGCTTCTCAGGTTTTGAGAAGCCGCAAAAGGCGTTGCTTTGTGCTTCTCCTCGCCGTCTGCACGCTAATTATTCACACCCCGATTGGCGTGCTAATCAGCAGAGAGCCGCTGCGTCACATTACATAGGCGGTATAGCTAAACGTGTCATGGCGGCTATACCGCCCATGTAATGTGACGCGGCGGCTCTCTGCTGATTAGCAGCCTATTGGGGCAAGAATAATTGGCGTGCAGGCGGTGGGGAGAAGCACAAGGCAATGCCTTTTGCGGCTTCTCAAAAGCTGAGAAACCGGAGTGGGTGCAGGTAATAAAGTCACTTTTATGAACTTTACAAATGCACTTTTTTAGCACAAAGGGATGGCTAGAAATGTCTAAGAATGGTGCAGGGACAGGTCTTAAGAGACTGGGGGATAATTTTTAGGGGTCAGGTTCCCTTGGGATAAAAAGGAAAAATAAAAATAAAATAAAAATGTCGTGACGCCACCCATTGAAGGCGGCCGGTAGGGGCTGCTGCTGTCCGGGATCTCTGGGGATAATGGAGTGGCAGCTGTGATGGTGTAGCTCCCCACGGGAGCAACGGGTCCCAGGGCAACCGTTAGAGTCTATGGAAATAGTGAACTGTTGGGGTGCAGGACTTAGCGCACGGAATAACCGACAGACACAAGGTTGTAGTCTCTGTTACCTTTACTGGTAGAAGTAGCAGGTTCGTCCAGGGTACTGTCCGCAAGAGGTGTTAGGGGTCCAGAGCCCAGGAGAAGGTTGGGATCTTCCACACCTGGCGAATTCTGAGGACTCCCTACTGCGCTACTCTTGGCGGGTCCTGGCTGCCTGTAGCTATGCTGCGACCCTCTCCTCTCCTGTGTGCTGTCTCTGGCCCGTATGACAGGTGCTTGAGCTCTTCTTGGGTTACTCTCCACTGGCTACTTCTCCCTGAGCTCTCTGGTGCAGCTGTGTCTCATGGGCAAGCGACTTGGAATCTCTCGTCCTCCAGGGTTGGCTGCTAGGCATAGAGTCCCTCACAAACTCGGGACTCCAGTGTCCGCTCCTGGGCTGGGGGCTGGGTACTGGGGTTAACCGGCACTGGCTCACTTCCCAGACCTACTTCTCCACTTCCTCAGACCCTCTCCTAGGGGTCCCTCACGCTGGCTAGTCTATATGAGCCTTGCTCTGCTCAAGTCCACGGGACTTCTTCACAGTTCTCCTAGGAACTGAACTGCCTAACCCTGCCTCCATCCCAGAATTTATAGGAGGGGACCTCCCCTTAGGTCAGTCTTCCGAGCTCCCCCTTCTGGACTGGCACTGGAAAGGTGTTGTGTGTGTGGTTCACCTGGTGTGAGTACCTTCCCTTGCTTCCAAGCACAGCATGATCCCCCGGGGAGACAACGCTATTGTGGCAACCGGACCCTGGGTTCCACACTGCCCTAATTAGATATTCTTTTAAAAGTTAGCAGCTCTTTTTAAACAAAACAATGACAGTCATATTATTATTATTTATTACATAGCGCTTTACATGCTAAAAGGAACATAGGACCTTGCAATTGCCATCAAGTGGCTGCTAGCGATCACGTGTTGTGACGTGTCGCCATCTGATTGGCAGATCGCTACTGGCCATCTCATTGGCTGGGAGTCACAGGTCCTTGTCCGGTGATCGCAGTCTTCTGGGCGGTCCCTGTGCAGGCGTCGGACAGGTGAGTATGTAATTTTATTATTTTTAACAACTTTTATTCACTTTTAGGGTACTTTCGCAGTGTATCTATAGATACAGGGGATCAATTGGTTAACCTGTTACTAGGGAACCGATCCCGATGGGTGGAGTTAGGTGGGTAGTGAAGAGCGGGAAGAAGTTAGAACAGTTCAAGCGAGGAGAGAGAAGAAGTGGGACCCTGCGAGTGGCGCAGATGGAGGGCACCTAAAGGACGGTGACACGAGCGACCTAAAGAGAGTCGTGCCCTGCATACATCCCCCAAAGGCCCCCGTATAGGGTTATTAGTCCTTCAGTTAAGAGATAACTCTAGTACAACCCGTGGGGACCGGGCTCTGTGCAAGGGGAGAAGCGCTAGGAAGGACAGAAGTAACAGCGCAGTGTGAGGACAAAGGGAGAATCCGGAAGGAACATTACTGAGGGCTTCAAAGAGACATTTCATCCTCCTGTGACTACCCAGGCCAGCTACCTGTGATAGTACACCTGTAAGCTGCCTGAAGGTTACCAGTAAACCCGTGCAGAGCCTAATCAACGTGTGGTGTCTTATTCCATCGCACTGGGGAAAGCTGCATTCCAGTCTCCTCAGTCACACTGCATCCAGCCTCCACCTGCGAGCCGCCTTCTTGTGTGAGTTCTCCATTTTCATCACTGCCCCTGGGATCCCGCTCCACCTGCGGGGACCATTATCATCTGGCTGCCTACCATCATCTCTGGAGTTCTGAAGCAGAGCTGGTAACATTACCAGGTATCGTGGGTGGCGTCACGAACATTTTATTTTATTCTTTTACTTTTACACATTTTTCAGTGACCACCCGGGCCACCGGTCTGGGCAAGCCACCATTGACATCTCCACATCGCAACCGCCCAGGACCGGATTCCCCATGGCCCTGGTGGGGGTCACTGGGAGCCTGGCAAATTCAAACTCTGCTGCTTTGACAGCAGCAGTGGTAAGTGCGGACAGTGTAAATATCGCACACACATGCTACTATCGCACAGTGTGGTGTATGGGTGCAAGATTTTCGTGTATAAGCCGACCCGTGTATAAGCCGACCCCCCTACTTTTGCCCCAAAACCTGGGAAAACCTATTGACTCGTGTATAAGCCGAGGGTGGACTCCAGCACAGGTATACAGCCCCCAGCAGTGTGGTATACAGGCCCCCCAATGGTAGTATACAGCAGCCTCCCCAGTGGTAGTATACAGCAGCAGCCCCAGTGGTATATACAGCAGCAGCTCCAGTAGTTAGTATACAGCAGCCCCAGAGGTATATACAGCCCCAGTGGTAGTATACAGCATCCCCAGAGGTATATACAGCCCCGGTGGTAGTATACAGCAGCCCCAGAGGTAGTATACAGCAGCCCCAAAGGTATATACAGCAGCCCCAGTGGTAGTATACAGCAGCCCCAGAGGTAGTATACAGCCCCAGTGGTAGTATACAGCAGCCCCAGAGGTAGTATGCAGCAGCCTCAGAGGTATATACAGCCCCATTGGTAGCATACAGCTGCCCCAGAGGTATATACAGCCCCAGTGGAAGCATCCAGCAGCCCCAGAGGTATATACAGCCCCAGTGGTAGTATCCAGCAGCCCCAGAGGTATATACAGCCCCAGTGGTAGTATACAGCAGCCCCAGAAGTATATACAGCCCCAGTGGTAGTATACAGCAGCCCCAGAGGTATATACAGCCCCAGTGTAGTATACAGCAGCCCCACAGGTATATACAGCCCCAGTGTAGTATACAGCAGCCCCACAGGTATATACAGCCCCAGTGGTAGTATACAGCAGCCCCACAGGTATATACAGCCCCAGTGGTAGTATACAGCAGCCCCAGAGGTATATACAGCCCCAGTGGTAGTATACAGCAGCCCCAGAGGTATATACAGCCCCAGTGTAGTATACAGCAGCCCCACAGGTATATACAGCCCCAGTGTAGTATACAGCAGCCCCACAGGTATATACAGCCCCAGTGGTAGTATACAGCAGCCCAGAGGTATATACAGCCCCAGTGTAGTATACAGCAGCCCCACAGGTATATACAGCCCCAGTGGTAGTATACAGCAGCCCCACAGGTATATACAGCCCCAGTGTAGTATACAGCAGCCCCACAGGTATATACAGCCCCAGTGGTAGTATACAGCAGCCCCAGAGGTATATACAGCCCCAGTGTAGTATCCAGCAGCCCCAGTGGTATATACAGCCCCAGTGTAGTATCCAGCAGCCCCAGTGTAGTATCCAGCAGCCCCAGTGTAGTATCCAGCAGCCCCAGTGGTATATACAGCCCCAGTGTAGTTATCCAGCAGCCCCAGTGGTATATACAGCCCCAGTGGTAGTATATGCAGCCCCAGTGGTAGTATATACAGCCCCAGTGGTAGTATATGCAGCCCCAGTGGTAGTATATGCAGCCCCAGTGGTATATACAGCCCCAGTGGTATATGCAGCCCCAGTGGTAGTATATGCAGCCCCAGTGGTAGTATATGCAGCCCCAGTGGTAGTATATACAGCCCCAGTGGTAGTATATGCAGCCCCAGTGGTAGTATGTACAGCCCCATTGGTAGTATATGCAGCCCCAGTGGTAGTATATACAGCTCCAGTGGTAGTATATGCAGCCCCAGTGGTATATGCAGCCCCAGTGGTAGTATATGCAGCCCCAGTGGTAGTATATGCAGCCCCAGTGGTAGTATATACAGCTCCAGTGGTATATACAGCCCCAGTGGTAGTATATGCCTCCCCAGTGGTAGTATACAGCAGCCCCAGTGGTAGTATATGCAGCCCCAGTGGTATATACAGCCCCAGTGGTAGTATATGCAGCCCCAGTGGTAGTATATACAGCCCCAGTGGTAGTATATGCAGCCCCAGTGGTAGTAAACAGCCCCCCTCCTTATTATGGGTCCCCCAGCAGAAATAAACAGCCCCCCCTCCTTATCATGTCCCCCCAGGCTGCGGCAACTGTGAAAATAACAAACACTTTATACATCACCTTCCGGCGCAGCTACTCCGCTCCTCCGGTCCTCCGCTCCTCCGCTCGCCGGCTTCTTCTTCTTTCTTGTGTCGGCTTCTGTGACCGCGCGCAGGAAATGACGTCATCTCCTGCGCCCCGGTCACATGACACCGGCACAAGAAGGAAGAAGCCGGCGAGCGGAGGAGCTGAGGACCGGAGGAGCGGAGTAGCTGCGCCGGAAGGTGATGTATAAACTGTTTGTTATTTTCACAGCTGCCGCAGCCTGGGGGGGACGTGATAAGGAGGGGGGGCTGTTTATTTCTGCTGGGGGACCAATAATAAGGAGGGGGGGCTGTGTATTGCAATATGCACGGCATCCCCCCGCCGCTGATGGACGGGGGGATGCCGTGCATATTCATTGCACTAATGAGGCGGCCCCACGTGACCGCCTGCGGTCACTGCGGCCCCCTCCTGCCTCCTCCAGCCCCCGGTCACAGCCCTTCCCCCCACAGCATACCATATGACTCGTGTATAAGCCGAGGGGGGGACTTTTCAGCCCAATTTTTGGGCTGAAAAACTCGGCTTATACACGAGTATATACGGTACTTTAAATGGCCACTCGCTCGAGGAAATCACGTTTATTCACAGCATGCTGCTATTGAACTCGCATTTCACTCGCAATGTGAGTTCAATGCGTTGAAAACACACAAATATGACCAGTAACATTTAGGCCACGTGCACACGCGGAGTATTTGATGAGTTTTTTACCAAAACCAGCAGTGGGTGATAAATACAGAAGTGGTGACGTGTTTCTATTAAACTTTTCCTCTGATTGTTCCACTCCTGGTTTTGTCTACAAATCCTGAGGAAAAAAACTCACCAAACACTCAACGCGTGCACGTGGCCTTAGTTATACTGGTCTAAGTGCAATGTGAGTTTTTCTCACATTGCACTCGCGCGATTCTCACGCCAGTGTGCCTCCACCCTAAACAGCATTTTATCCTGGAGCAATATGGCAGTGTAGCACACACGATGAGTCTCTCCAGAGTAATGATCTCTGCAACATCCCTCATTATAACCACACATCACAATTGGACCCAATTGTAACATTACAACATGGATGATGTCACAAATGGGGCTCAAACACTAATCATCTCTGGATTTTTTCCTGTCTTGTCTCTTGATCTCTGCTCATAAAATATTACACAGGATTAATGCTACAATATGAGCCCGATCAGGGATAAAGTCTTTGACCCGCCCCAGGGTCGTGGGGTACCTGGTCCTGGGCGTTTGGTTTCACAGGGGATGTCACGGTCGACCTGTGCCAGCTCCCGTGGCCCTAGTGGTCACTTAAAAAGGGCGGTAAAAATAAAAATGATTTGTGATGTCACCTACGGTTCCGGTAATGTTACCGGCACTGCGGGACAGTCCTCCGGTGTGATCGTGGAGCAGCAAGATGGTTATGCTCCTTGTAGGTGGAGCGGGATCCCTGGGGCAGTTATGAACAGTTTGTAGTTGCAGGACAGTCTATGGTGGGAGCAGGATCAGGGGCCGCAATAATAATCACACACAGGGTTGATGTTTCCGTACCTTTTACTGATGGTTCAGGTATAGTCCAGGGTACAGCTTCTGATGGTACAAGTCCGGGTCTCTGGTAACAGTTCAGGATCTCCACACCGGCGAGGTATGAGGCCTCCCTGTTGCGCTGTGTGTGCTTTAGTCCTGGGCTGTTTGAAGTTAGGCCCTGACCCTCTCCTGTGGTCTTCACTTGTATGGCAGGCGGTGAGAGCCCTGCTGCTGGGCACCGCTGTGTCAGCTGCGGTCCCTGGCTCTGCTAGGTAGCTGTGCCAGGAGACTTGAAGTCTCCCTGGCCTCCGGTCTTTACTGCTGGGATAACAGGTCCGTTGCAGTCACTGACTCCAGTGTCCGGTTTCAGGCGCTGTTCCTCCGGGGTGAACCAGTATGATTCCACTCCCCCTGCTACTACTACACCTCGCTTCCGACCCTTGCTCTAGGGTCCCTCATGCAGGTTAGCAGTGCTCACTAGTATGGGCTTAGCACAGCTCCGTCACCAGGATGTCTTCACAATCCTCCCCTGGAACTGCACTCACTAACTCCGCCCCCAGGCCTGAATTTATAGGGGACCTTGCCCGAAGTCAGCAAGTAGAGCTCCCCCTTCAGGTCTGGGGTGGAAGGTGTTGTGTGTGGGCTTACCTGATGTTGAGATCCTTCCCTGCACCAGGTATTTCTGTGGCAACCGAACCCGGAGGTGCCATATCTTCACTGCTATAGGCCGAGTATTACTGGAGTAATGATGGATCCTCATACTACGAATAGCGTGCCCCTTACATGTGTAGGACCTGAAGGATTCACTGTCACAATGAAATGTCTATTGCTATGGGAATCTATATTATGGATATAATATAAAAAACATCCATTACTATTCGTTATCTTTCCACCAGGACCATTGCCCGTTCTTCCTGTTTTCATTAAAATTAATATTAATTTACTCCTCTGAAGAACAAACAACCCTTACACTATTTTTATATTTAATTTGGGAAAATCTATCATTTTTAATATTAAACACAATAAGGTTGCTAGTTGTATCAGAATTGACTCCAATATAGAAATATTTCCCAAATATTTAATATTGACGCCTTCATGCTTGGAATGTGTGTGTGAATGGGGCTATATTAAATATGGCACAGATATAGATGTTAGCATCAGACATAAGGTACAATAAATGTGCCATGTGTGCCGAGCCCAGACACAACCTCTGCCAGGAACAAACAAGATATGTCATATTACATAAGAACATTTGTAAAATTACAAGTTTATAGCCCAGGATCTAATGAGAAATCACCCATCACATTCTCTGTGTGTACTTATAAACATTATCCACAAGAGGGCGCTGTCATCAAGTCTTGATTTTGCACTGGCAAAACTTTACTTGGTTTTAAAGGGATCCTGGACTCGACACCGAAACCACAGGCAGCATGAATCAGAGCCTGGTTGCACGATTGAAGCCAGGTATATTTTCTCTGAAATGATCCTGCATAAATATAGTTTGAAGATCCAGCAGGAGACCAAAGCCAGATACCAGACTAGTCCAGCTCCTCTGCGCGCCCTTCCTGGTGATTGACAGGTCTCTGACTTTGGGGACGAATATTAATTGCCTGGAGCTCCACTGGTAAAAGCCAGACTGATCTACGGTTCAATGTTAGAGCTTCAACCTATATTTTCCCTGGATCATTTCAGAGATAAATATACCTGACTGCCATCGTGTAAGCAGGTTCTGATTCCTGCTGCCTGATGTTTGGGCCGTATGCAGGTTCCCTTTAAGAATCTCTGTATGTTAAAATAACTTGATTTCATTAGATATGATAAGTGGGCAATCTTCAAAAGACTGTGTCCAAAAATGAGGTTGTCAACCTAAGAAACAGAAATTTATTTTAATATAGAATAATTATCATTGCTTACGGTTGCTGTCACTGGTGGCCGGTGCTTGGGTCATTTGCCCTGGTGATCTCTGAAAAGTGTAGAAAATAAAATAATAAAAGTGTAATGTTTGTGACGCCACCTATGGTTTCTGGTGAACGCACCGGCGCTGATCTCAGACCTCCGGGAATGATGTTGTTGCAGCCAGATGGAATTGTTCCCCATAGGTAGAGGGAATCCCCAGGGCAAAAGCTGTAGTACTTGTTGTCGTGGTCGTGTTAAGGAGAGCCTTAAGATCAAAATACTTTATTAAGCTTAAGACATAAGGGCATGGGAGAAATGATATATAGAGTGTATTATTTTACATTGTATAAGTTGTGATTTAAACATGGCTGCCATTTCCTGCCACATCACACCATGTGCTGAGAGCAAGATGGAGTCCAAAGAAGACTGACCAATCACCGAAGCTGGAGGTCAGGAAAGACTGACCAATCACAGAATAACATACTCGATCAAGACCACACCCCTTGATGACCTCATGGATCCGCCCATGGACTAACCCACTGACCAATGAATACATCTGAGTAGGGCTGACCGAGCCCCTTTTTGAATGTCTTATAATAAACAGGCACTTGGAGCTTGGGTCTGACCAAGGAAGGGTGTACATCTGACTCACTGTGTCTGGTGTCATACTTTTCAATGCCGGTGCTTGGTCTATATAAATTTGGTCAGGGGCAGGCAACTTATTAATATTATTATGAAATATTACCTTTACAGTTGCAGGCGCGGGGAGGCAGCTCTGCAGGCGAGAGGCTGAGTGATTTCTCACAGCAAGAAAAACTAACACACCACACGTTGCTGAGTCTCTGTACTGGTTTACTGATATCCATGAGGTACCAAACAGGTTTACAGTCTCGGGTAGCTGGCCAGGGTAGTTACCAGTGGATGAGGTGTCTTACTGTGGCTTCCAATGGTGTTTCTTTTGGCTTCGCCCTCTGTCCTCACTTTCTTTATCTGTGCTGCTCCTACCTCCTTAGCGCGGCCCTGCAGTGATCCACTTGTTCTGCACCAGGCCCACGGGTCTGCTAGAGGTTACCCTTCTCTCTCTGAGGGAATTGTTAACCTGGAAGGGGCTCAAACCCTGGACGGAGATCCTGGTGGGGATGTGCGTTGGACCCGGGTCGCGTCTGCCTGAAGGCCCCACGACCCTCTGGTGTTGGCGGCTCAGAGCTGAACTGCACCGCGCTCAGAGCCGGTTCCCGGCTATTTGGACTGGGATACCCCCCAGAACTGGTATTAGGACAGTCTGACCCCGGGTGTTCACCGACACCCTCGGGTTCCCCCTTCTGTCTGGGTCACGACTCTTCCTGTGTGCCCTCCTTTAGCATCCCTTGAAGGGTCCTCCTCGACTTGCTCCTCACTACTCACTCACCAGTCTCCCGCTCTTCACTACCCACTTATATAACCTCCCACCGGGACCGGTTACCCTAGTAACAGGTTTAACCAATTGGCCCCCAGGCTCCAAGTGTGTGAATGCGTACATGGAATTCATACTGGTCACTGGGATACCACACACACTGGTCTGGGTGCAGTACCCCTTTGTGGCGCACCGACCAGTGGGGCGCCACATATGTTAATATTAATATTGAGCAGAAATTGTTTTAGATTGTTAGTTCATCCCTCTCATGCGGTCCCTTGAGAAAATGAATTTCCCACCCCTGCGTATAGCGCTGTACATCTCTCATTTTGCATCTACAGATGTGCACCAGGCAGAATTGGATCATATGGCATGTCACATGGTACACTGGGCTGGGGGACACCCTTCCAAACTGTCCGGGGCCCTGGCTACTCTTAATCTGCCCCTGATTGGCAGCAAGTGAGTGGAGTTCAGCAGGCTGACATTGGTATCATTATGTGGGATACAACCCAGAGCTGTGTACCTAATCCCAGCGTATGATAGAATCTGAGCATCTAGTCCAATTACACTACTGCTCTCGTAGAGGTGGACAGAGCAGGGTCACATTACACTACTGCTCCCATTGAAGTGGATGGACCGGGGGGTTCACATATTACACTACTGCCTTCTTCAGAGAACACGGAGTGGGGATTACACATTACACTACTGCTCCCATAGAGGTGGATGAAGTGGGGTCACACATTACACTACTGCTCTCATAGGAGAAGACGGAGTGGGGACTACACATTACACTACTGCTTCCATACAGGTGGATGAAGTGGGGGTCACACATTACGCTACTGCTTTCATAGAATTGCACGGAGCGGTGTCACACATTACACTACTGTTCCTATGTAAGTGGATGGAGCGACACTATGCATGTCTAATCCCATTTAGACACTTGTTCCCCATGGGGGGTAAGACTTGTTCCCCATGGGGGTCATTCTTTTTAATAATGAAGAATAAAGAGATGTTTTTATTTTGAAAAGAATCCATGCACTACCGCCCGTGAATTTTTTCTTTTGCTGTCTGTAATCAATATCCTCCTTCTCCTCCTCTCACTTTCTAAAGCTCAACATAGACAAAACAGAACTCATCATCTTTTCTCCATCCCACTTACCTTCCCTTTCTGATCTATGTATCACAGTAAATGACATAGCGCTCTCTACTGTACCGGAAATCCACTGGCTCAGAGTGACTTTGACTCTTGACTCTGCTCTGTCCTTCAAACCCAAATCCAAGATCTCATCACCTCCTGCTGTTTACAACTCAAAATTATTTCCAGAATCCATCCTTTTCTCATCCCTGAATCTACTAAAATGTTGGTGCATGCCCTCATCTTCTCCCACCTTGACTACTGCAACATCCTCCTCTGTGGCCTTCTTGCCAACAGAATCCATCCTTTTCTCATCCCTGAATCTACTAAAATGTTGGTGCATGCCCTCATCTTCTCCCACCTTGACTACTGCAACATCCTCCTCCCGTGGCCTTCTTGCCAACAGTCTTGCACCTCTCCTTAACGCTGCTGTCTAATCCACCTCTCTCTTCACTACACCTCCACTTCTCCCTTCTGCAAATCTGTTCATTGGCTCCCAATCTACTAACACTGACCTACAAATTCTCTCCAAACTAATCTTCTAATATCTTCCCACAAGTAATCTCTGGTCCTCCCAAGACCTCCTGCATAGTGAACAGCGCAGCAGAACAACATTGATGGGATAGCTGGTCTGGATCACTTCTAAATTGAAATCGATTAGAGGAGCAGCCGGCTGGAAGAAGGAAAATGTTCTGTTCTACGGCTGAATGGATTGAGAATACTCTGCAGACGAGCCAACTTCCCACGGTAGCGTGCCAAAATAACTCAATGACGCTTTTGGTGCAAAACACTAAATAGAAATTCACCTACAATACCCAATTATTCCTCAAGAAGGTACAGAAAGAACCCACAAAGGGCACAAAAGTCATCTGTTCCCAGTAGTTACCTAAGGTTTAACTCAGTAACTTATTTAACGTAGAAAATGCATAGTCAGCATTCTGCAGTCTTATTGTAGGCCTCATTCAGATTAGTGCAGCTGCCAGACATCTCTGGGGGCTTATCATTTAGAGAATATAGGGATCTTAGGCTACTTTCACATAACGATTTTGCAAAATCCGATGCTGTCCGATATAAATCGGACAGCATCGGATCTAAACTGATCCCTGCAGTCGGATACCAAATAGGCATCCAATCCGACATTTTGCAGGATCAGTTGCTGTCACCTGTCACAGCTGTTCTCCCCTGTGTGTCCCCCTCATCTCCCCTGGTTCTCCCCCCTCTTCTCCCTTCTGTTTCCCCCTCTTTTTCCCCCTCTTCTCCCCTGTACTCCGGAATAAAAAATAAAAAAATGTTTATTCTCACCTATCCACGAGTCCAGCGGCGCTTCCAGCGATCTTCTTCTGATCCTAGGACCTCTCGTGATGTCACAGTCACATGACCGGTTACCGCAGTAACTGGTCATGTGACTGACATCACGGCAGGTCCTACAGGCAGGAGATGCTGGAGACGCCGGGTGGATCGTAGTAGACAGGTGAGCATAGATTGTCTATTATTTTTAACCCCTGCCTTTCTTAATTTTACTTCCGCAATGTATATAGATACATTGCAGAAGTTAAATTAGGCGGCACAAAATAGGTTTAGTGCACTGAGCATGTACTGAGCATGCTCAGTACAGTAAAATCGGGTCCGAGGAGACATCAGATGTTTCCTCGGACCCTGCTCCATAGGGCCCTATGCTAAAAACATCGGACCAAATCGGATGTGCACTAAATGGCATCCGATTTGGTCCGATCCCATTTTGTCCGATTTTATTTTCGGTGCAAAAATCGGAGCATGCTCCGATTTTTGCACCGATAAACAAATTGGACAAAATGGGATCGGACCAAATCGGATGCCATTTAGTGCACATCCGATTCGGTCTGATGCCCATAGGGCTGCATGGGGGCCAGAATCGTTCCGATGCTGTCCGATTTTTATCAGACAGCATCGGAAATCAAAATTCCGTAATGTGAAACCAGCCTAAGTGCTAAATCTGATGTGCCGGTTCCTTATCTCCCCAGACATCATCAGTTGGAGGCACCCATACACATTAGTCAGTGGGCTGAATCTGTCAATATTGGCATATTCTGACTACTCTAGTCTAACGTGTATTGGAGGCTTATCTACTATCTACTAAAGGGTATGGGTACATCATGCTTTTTAGATATCTCCAAATTCCATACATTTTTCAGGCAGAAGAGGCTTCAGGACAAACCGGTGTATTTTGTGCTTAAACTAGTGAGCAGCTTATAAGAATAAGTTGTCTGAGGATCCCATCCGATCTGATCAATCACTTCACATGTTTGGAAACCTGAAGCTCAAAAGACTTTTTAGAGTTTATTTAGCTCTTTTTAAGGTGGGTAACGGAGCAGATCCGCCTGAAATAGATGTTGTGAGGACATACTCTGAATAGTCTGAATTATCAATAGGGCGGCATACCTAAAAGTGCCTAGGACAGCATGAACCCTGAATACAGCCCTGCCCTATCTACACTGCTGTGTCTAGAATCTACTCTGTCCCTCCCTAGAGGTTCCTCTGCCATGGACTGATCCATAAAACCTAAATACAAATATTACCTAAACATTGGAGTTTTTTTTTTAATGAATGCCTGAATTAAGAAGACTATAACATCTGGCTCCCTATGGGCATGGTACAAAAGGTTTCTAGTAACCAGACATAGGTGTCAGTGTGGCGCCCCTGAGGCTCCAGTCACCACAGGGGTACTGCACCTCAGCCAGAGGTGTGGTACCCCACTCTCGAGTAAGGAAGGGACAACTATGAGTGGCAGAGGTGCATGCGCAGGTTGAATTTGTTTTTCATCTGCGCATGTAGATCTGATCTAATACTGGAGATACCAGGGTTGTTGAGGTATGAAGAGACTGCTGTTCACTCTGTTTAACTGATATAATACTTGAGATACTAGGAGTACTCAGGTAAGAAGAGGCTGGTCACACTGCTGTCCACCTTGTCTATTTGATCTAATACAGGAGAAACCAGGAGTGCTGGGGTAAGCAGAGGCTGATCACATTACTGTCCACCCTGTGTATCTGATCTTATACTTGAGATACCAGGAATGCTGGGGTAAGAAGAGGCTGCTTACACTACTGTCCACCCTGCCTATCTGATCTTATCCTTGAGATACCAGGAATGCTGGGGTAAGAAGAGGCTGCTTATGTAATGAGGTGAATAATTCAGATTGTATTATTGAAATTGACACTGAAATGGACCGTGCACAGTCCGCACTTGTCCACCAGGGGGCATTAGTGGACTGTACAATCACAGAGGGTGGAAATCCCCCACCCTCTCTTTTGTTTACCCAGGAAGAGAAACAGTGCAGTCTAGATTCAGAGCTGAACCAGAGAAGATCTGCCTGCGGATGTCTGTTCAAAGTGGACTACTTTGCTACACCTTGCCGGAATAATCATCCCGCAGAAGCCCCTGTGACTGATCCTGGGCCACTGGAATTTGGTGCTGTGACTCTGGCCGCTCTGCAAAACCTTGCCCGCCGAGCACCCAGAGTGCATGTGCAGGGGCCGTGACCGACATAAGGGAGACTTCTGTGCTGTTGTGATCTCCCTTCTGCTGCTGATCGGTGTGGACAAAGAGAGAGACTAACAAAAATTCTGTTACCTGCGGAAGGAGACCAAAGAAGAAGACTGAGGAGACCCCCAGGCCTGCTACGTGGGAGCGACATCTTCTTCTGTGATAGACTGGTACGTGATTTTAGGGAAAGTTAGGGAAAGATACCTTCATTGTTGTGTTTTTTCTTGCTGCGTACCCGGCAGAAGTGAAGATTCAGAGACTCTAATATATACCAGTGCGCATATAGTTCGGTTGACTGTGATATAAACATGTTTGCCAGTAAAGAAACATTATTATCGGTTAAACCTGAGTATGGGGATTCTGTTGAGAAAGATCATACACGCACACCCGCGGCCTTACCACCGGTCGCTACACTTACACTACTGTCCACCCTGCCTATCTGATCTTATACTTGAGATACCAGGAATGCTGGGGTAAGAAGAGGCTGCTTACACTACTGTCCACCCTGCCTATCTAATCTTATACTTGAGATACCAGGAATGCTGGGGTAGAAGAGGCTGCTCATACTGCTGTCCACCTTGTCTATCTGATCTTATACTCGAGATACCAGGAATGCTGGGGTAAGAAGAGGCTGCACATACTGCTGTCCACCCTGTCCATGTGATCAAATACTGGAGATACCTGGAGTGCTGGGTAAGAAGAGGCTGCTCATACTGCAATCCACCCTGCCCTTCTGATCTAATACTGGAGACACCAGGAGTTCTGGGGTAAGCAGGGGCTGTTCACTCACACTGCTATCCACTTGTCTCTCTGGCACAAAAACCACATCAGAAAAGACGAAAACAAAATAAAAAAATGCAGCAAAATAAGTAATTCAGATTGCTATTGTGTAATTTGTTTCTAAGACCTGCATTAAAAAAAAGTCTTCAATCAGTTTTCCAAAGATGTGATCTATAGTCTCTTGACTAAGCAGGGGTCCTTTTGAAACTAAGTGAAAAGAACAATGTGATGGGAGCAGCCAAGGTCAGTTTTTCACAGTTCATCATCATTCAGCTTAAGGTTGGCCCTGGTTCTTTTACAACCAATAATCATCAGAAATTATTTGATATACTTCTAATAATCATGTTTTTTGTCTAGCGACGGCCACATCGCTGGTGACTGTTTTGGCCACTAGATGTCACTATCTCAATGGTTTAATCATGAATGCTTGTTTAAATTAATAAGTGCTTGTTTAACTTCCTACACAATAGCTGTATGCTTTATAAGCAACATTTCCATTACACTATGTGATAGCAAAAATCTATTCATTATATGCATAAAAGAGAATCACTTTAGTAACATATGTAATTTCAACCACTAATGGCCGGAACCAAAGAGCTCTGTATGGAAAGCTGAAACCCTTTGTCAGTATCATTCATATGTGGGACAGACTATGTACATATACTTAACACCAGGGGTGTAACTGCAACAGGTGCAGGGGTTTCAATCGCACCCGAGCCCTGGAGCCTAGGGGGCCCCAAAAGTTCATTTGTCTATATTCCATTTGTATACAGTTAGGGCCAGAAATATTTGGACAGTGACACAATTTTCGCGAGTTGGGCTCTGCATGCCACCACATTGGATTTGAAATGAAACCTCTACAACAGAATTCCAGTGCAGATTGTAACGTTTAATTTGAAGGGTTGAACAAAAATATCTGATAGAAAATGTAGGAATTGTACACATTTCTTTACAAACACTCCACCTTTTAGGAGGTCAAAAGTAATTGGACAAATAAACATAACCCAAACAAAATATTTTTATTTTCAATATTTTGTTGCAAATCCTTTGGAGGCAATCACTGCCTTAAGTCTGGAACCCATGGACATCACCAAACGCTGGGTTTCCTCCTTCTTAATGCTTTGCCAGGCTTTTACAGCCGCAGCCTTCAGGTCTTGCTTGTTTGTGGGTCTTTCAGTCTTAAGTCTGGATTTCAGCAAGTGAAATGCATGCTCAATTGGGTTAAGATCTGGTGATTGACTTGGCCATTGCAGAATGTTCCACTTTTTTGCACTCATGAACTCCTGGGTAGCTTTGGCTGTATGCTTGGGGTCATTGTCCATCTGTACTATGAAGCGCCGTCCAATCAACTTTGCAGCATTTGGCTGAATCTGGGCTGAAAGTATATCCCGGTACACTTCAGAATTCATCCGGCTACTCTTGTCTGCTGTTATGTCATCAATAAACACAAGTGACCCAGTGCCATTGAAAGCCATGCATGCCCATGCCATCACGTTGCCTCCACCATGTTTTACAGAGGATGTGGTGTGCCTTGGATCATGTGCCGTTCCCTTTCTTCTCCAAACTTTTTTCTTCCCATCATTCTGGTACAGGTTGATCTTTGTCTCATCTGTCCATAGAATACTTTTCCAGAACTGAGCTGGCTTCTTGAGGTGTTTTTCAGCAAATTTAACTCTGGCCTGTCTATTTTTGGAATTGATGAATGGTTTGCATCTAGATGTGAACCCTTTGTATTTACTGTCATGGAGTCTTCTCTTTACTGTTGACTTAGAGACAGATACACCTACTTCACTGAGAGTGTTCTGGACTTCAGTTGATGTTGTGAACGGGTTCTTCTTCACCAAATAAAGTATGCGGCGATCATCCACCACTGTTGTCATCCGTGGACACCCAGGCCTTTTACAGTTCCCAAGCTCACCAGTCAATTCCTTTTTTCTCAGAATGTACCCAACTGTTGATTTTGCTACTCCAAGCATGTCTGCTATCTCTCTGATGGATTTTTTTTTTTTTTCAGCCTCAGGATGTTCTGCTTCACCTCAATTGAGAGTTCCTTTGACCGCATGTTGTCTGGTCACAGCAACAGCTTCCAAATGCAAAACCACACACCTGGAATCCACCCCTGACCTTTTAACTACTTCATTGATTACAGGTTAACGAGGGAGACGCCTTCAGAGTTAATTGCAGCCCTTAGAGTCCATTGTCCAATTACTTTTGGTCCCTTGAAAAAGAGGAGGCTATGCATTACAGAGCTATGATTCCTAAACCCTTTCTCCGATTTGGATGTGAAAACTCTCATATCGCAGCTGGGAGTGTTCACTTTCAGCCCATATTATATATATAATTGTATTTCTGAACATGTTTTTGTAAACAGCTAAAGTAACAAAACTTGTGTCACTGTCCAAATATTTCTGGCCCTAACTGTATATACTGTCTATATATATTGTTTCCACCTTTGTAAACTCTATCTTTCATTTTCAGTTGACTCTGGGTTAGTGGGTAGAGACTAGGTTGCTTTGTTGTCTCCCAGATATAGTACACAAAGACACGAAGGATCCCTGCTCTCCTGTCTGTTCATTCTACATGTTCAGGAGAAGCAGCAGGGAGGACATTATATAGCAGTACTGAGCAGTGTAACTGTGAATCCAGCAGTGGGGTGAAATAAAACACTTATTAGAACAATCTCTTCCTCACTGTTCTCTTACTCGCCCATCTCAATATTTAAGGCATAGAAGCTCTCAGTAAACTGACGGATCATCTTATTCTTGAGTGGATGGTAAGTTCTGGAGGCGAGGAGACAGTGGGAGGGGAAGAAGAGGCTTATAAGTGGAGACCGAAGGTTATTTCCCTGATAAGATATATAACAAAGTTTCTTATATTTGCTTGTACTTGTCACATGTTGACTGCTCTGCAGTCCATGCAAAAAGTGCTCTGTAGTTTAAACACGAGTCAATTTCCTTTCGCACATTAATAGTTAATGTGTAGATGATGCTGAGTTGCTGTCTATGTGTAAGCGGCTCTGCAGGTGGGGAGTGGTAGGTTTGTCAGGTGACCACGCTCCCAGCCTTTAAATAGTTTGCTCTTCCACAAGCAAATGTCACTGATAGAGTTTAGCCTCTGCAAGACCTGGAGGTGAGAAGACATGTGTGCTTGGTTCTGAAGCCTTCTTGGTGTTTTCCTTTCTTGGTGGGAGTTGCTGTGCTTCCCGGTCCATGGATGGATGTGAGTGGGTCTGATCAGAAGCAAAGAGCAAGGGTGGAGGCCAGGATGACCTCACCATCAGAGGTAACTTTGTGGGTGGAGGTGAGGGGGTCTTAGCCTAGGGCTGATCAAGAGCAAAGGACAAGGGTTGCAGTCCAGATATCCTCACCATCAGAGGTAACTCCAGGAACAAGGTAAGCTAGGGTACCCTGTCTAAGGGTCAGACTAGCTCCCCTTATCACCTTTTGCCCATCTTACCATCTTGCTTTCTTATCCCCTTACCGTTTATACCACCCTGCGTGACAGTACTATTTACTTATTCAAAGTTTGCTGAAGTTTCCTAGCTTCCTCCAAATGCATCTCAATGAATTAGAATATCAATGATCATCCAAAAGTTAATTTATTTCAGTAATTCAATACATAGAGTGAAACACATACAGTACAGACCAAAAGTTTGGACACACCTTCTCATTCAAAGAGTTTTCTGTATTTTCATGACTATGAAAATTGTAGATTCACACTGAAAGCATCAAAACTATGAATTAACACATGTGGAATTATATACTTAACAAAAAAATGATGCCTTCAGTGTGAATCTACTATTGTCATAGTCATGAAAATACAGAAAACTCTTTGAATGAGAAGGTGTGTCCAAACTTTTGGTCTGTACTGTATATAGAGTCATTACAGAGTGATTTATTTCAAGTGTTTATTTCTGTTAATATTGATGATTATGGCTTACAGCCAATGAAAACCCGAAGGTCATTGTGGCGCCCCACTGGTCAGTGCGCCACAGTAGGGGTACTGCACCCACAAATGAGTGTGCAGTTATTCCTGTCACAGGGGAGAGTAAGGTTTGCAAGTGGATCCCATCCCCAGCACCTCCCTCACTTAACCCTGGGCAGATGGGTAGTCCCATGCTCATTGGGCGGAGTTAGGGGAGGAGGGAAGCGTTTTAGTTTGCACTGAGAAGCGAAGAAGAGGGGAGCCTCCGAGAGAGAGAAGGAGACTCCCAGGGAGGGGGCCTAGAGAAGAGGCAGCCCGGGAAAAGAAAGATTGGACCCCATATCGAAGCGCCCATATGACTCACTGTGGCCGGGTCGACACGTTGCAGGCGTTTCTTCTTCCTCCTTGTCACGGGAACCGCGCCTGCGATTGTGGAGCCCGGTGTTCCAGATTCAATAAAGACGTCTTTGGTTGAACAGATTAGGGGTTAATTGTTTCGTGACGCCACCTATGAGAGTTCCGGTAACGATACCGGCGCTGCAGGGCCTCCAGGGGATGGAATGCAGCAAGATGGAACGCTCCCCACAGGCTGAGCGGTGATCTCCGGAGCCAGGATCTGCGCAAGATGTTCTGAGGCAGCTACGGTTACCTTAATGTGCGGATAGATACAGTTCATAAGGAAGCACGGACACTGTAAGTCTCTGTAACGGGTTCTTTACTGTAACCAGCAGGCAGTACATGGCATACAGTTACGGGTAGTGGACCGGGTGGACTTAGTAATGACCAGTGTTTCTCAGAGATCCGCGGTGTTCCTCCATTCTAACTAAACTTGTGTTGCCGTTGTCGCCCAGGAATGCCAGATTGGGTACAAGGAGGCTGCTTCAATGCCCTATCCGGGGTATACGTTCCTGATGTTTTGGGGAGCCTTGGGTCCTTTTGGTAGGTACACCGCTGGCTAGACGACGGTGTATGGCGGTGGTGGGGTGCTCCTGTAAAGCGGTCCCTCCACTCCTGGTTCGCGTAGCAGTGCTGAACAACTACTAGCTTCGGTACCAGTAAACCGGCTGTAGATGGGCACGGGATGGTTTTGGACCCGCATGTAGATGCCCGTGGATCGGTTGTTAAGGCACTGGGAGTAATGGCGCCCAACCGGGGTGTCGGCCAGGGAACTGCACGGAACTGTGCAGGTCCCATCTCCTAGGTTGCAGAGCTCGTTGGTTTAGCTCCTTCTCCTACGTTGTTTCGGAGAGTTCTCTCACATTCTTGCAGACTTGTCCTGCACTAAACTTCCACTACACTCTACCATTACACTCCGCCCACCAGGACCTTATTGGCCCTCTATGCTGATGATGCATGTAGGATATGGATCTCTGAGTTAACTGTGTCATCGCTTAGTCAGAGAATATTGCTGCTGTTTTGGCTGCAATACCCTCCTGTGACGCACTCGTTGCGGGGCGCCACACATACTTTGGGGGAACCCTGGTCCATCTAATGGAGTACCGGCTCTGAGGATACGGTGCAGTATGTTCAGCCCCTGGGCCGTCCACACCGGTCGTCATGGGTCAGTTCGTCAACCCTGACACCCTGTCTAATAAGTGCAGCCTCGCCACGATCGCCCACCAAAGGTCGAGCCCCTTCAGAGAGAGAGAGGGAGAAGAAGGGAAATCTCACAGTAACCCAACAGGCCAGGTATACAAGAGGGCTGTGCTGGGGCAGGTTTTAGCAGCAGGACATGGGATTGACAAGAGAGAGTATACTACGGGATCTGCTGAATGACTTTGCAGATCTCTGTGACTACCTGACCAGCTACCTGATTATAGACTGTTTGTGCTGTAACCTGTACTAACTGGTTTACAGAGTAAAGTACCCGTGTAGATTGACAAAGCTTCCGGGTCTTCCTTTTACCTCAACTGCTGCATTGCTCCACAGGTTATCCTTTTACTCCAAACAACAACCAGCACCACCACCATCAGTGCTGGTCTGCCCCGGGGGGCTCAGCTCCACCTGCAGGGAGCTGCTCCATCCAAGCTGCAGTACCATCTTCCCCGGTGGTCTGGTGCCCATCACCAGAATCTGCAGGTGGCATCACGACAAACTTTTAAACTCTTTATTACCATTTCCCAAACACCTTTACCAGTTGACCACCAGGGCCACGGGTCTGGGCAGGCCACCAGTGACATCCCAACCACAGCAGGGCCCAGACACCTGAAGTCCCTATACAACCCTGGGTTAGTCATCATTATCTCAGAAAATTAAAGTAAGGAGGATGAAGGGTTAAAAACTGCTCTTCCATATTCCACGAGACATATAATTTTGATCTATTAGTCATCTGAAACACGGCAATATGATATTGATTTATCCTGAAATGTGTTGACTAATAAATCAATATTCTATTCACCCTTTGTCTCGGGGAATACGGCAGCGTGGATTTTAACCTTTCATCCTCCTTACTTTAATTTTCTTAGATAATGACTTTTGGGTTTTCATTAATCATCAACATTAACATAAATAAACACATGAAATAGATCACTCTGTGTGTAATGACTCTATATAATATATGGTGTCACTTTATGTATTGAATTACAGAAATAAAGTAACTTTTTGATGATATTCTAATTCATTGAGATGCTCCTGTATATTCAAATAAAGACATTGTTGTACTTTTGAAATGATAAATATGAGGCATTGGAAGAATGAAGAATAATACATCATTTCAGGCTTCCTCTCTCGGCTGAGTCCGGTCATATATTGCAGTTAATACAAACTTTTTCCGGCAGCAAAAGGATTAAAAAGTGACTTCAGCACTGTTCACCCAACCAGGAGGAGAGGTGGGTCTGGAGAGGAGGTGTCACCAGAGATTGGGCTGAGAAGTTCTCAGCTGTTTGGGATTTTACATGGTCTGGTGACCCGGAGAGCTGGCTCTCACGTTACCGTCTACATTCAATATGAGTGAGCAGCCGGCGTTCCTCGGCCCTGAGATAGTGGATAAGTATTTGGACTATTCAACGTTGATTCCTTTGCTGGAAAAAGCTCTGATTAATTATTCTAGAGGAAAGGAAGGCGGGGTGGTGCAACCAATCCGGACCATTGTGCCTGTGGCAAAGCACCGAGGGTAAGCATATTCTTCTATGGTAATCTTATGGGTATGGGCATATTGTCACTTCAGTGAGGAAGTAGATGAACTCTAGTGTCACCTAATAAAGGTAGCAATCCTAAAAGTCATAATTCACTCTTTAACAAGCCTTGTAATATGACCTAGTATTTGTGCTAGATCAGAGCCCCAATCTGCAGGTGCTGCGTTTTGGGGTGATTGCCCCTCATCAGTGCAGTATGGATATGTGTAACATTAGTGTAGCACCCCTTCTTTTCATTATGTCCTGTGCCATTTTTCACTAATTCGTCCTGGAAGTATCTAAATAGATTGACAACTGAGTTTTACCAGTCTCCTTGCTGAAAGCATAATATTGTCATTACCGATTGAATGTGCCAGCAGTGGCGTAACTACTGCGGTCGCAGCGGTTGCGGCTGAGCCCTCCGGGGGGCCCGTGCTTCCCGCCGCCCGCCGCGACCGCGATAGCATTGGACGAGTAGTGGAGGGAGGACGGGAAGTGAGAGAAGCCTCACCACCCGCAGCTGTGCCCGCCCCTCCTCTCCCTTGTGCAGAAGCCGGCAGAGCGCGCGGCAGTCACTGAGTCCAGGCACTCACGCTGGCCCCGCGCCATTACAAAATCTTTGACTAGCACCCCCCCGCTCCTCACTTAAGGGCTAAGGGGACACCTGCAAATCTGACTTTCACTAGCACCCTTCTTCCCGCCCCCGATCCTCACCTAAGGGGCCCCGGAGTGAATCCTGCACCGGGGCCCACGGCACTGAAGTTACGCCACTGTGTGCCAGTAATACTAATAATAATCTTATTTATATAGCACCAATATATTCCGCAGCGCTTTACAATTCAGTGTTTCATACTCACAAAAGTAACAGTCATCAAATAATGCAATAATTAAAGCAAAATAATAACCGCCCTGCGGATAAGAGCTTGCGATCTCACAATGAGGTGGGGGAGACACAAAGTACAGGAGCTTATTTACAGTGATGGTCCAGCACCATTGAGGAAGTGGGGAAAAGATAAGAGCGGCATGAGTGGTCACTAGCCATTCTTTGTAATGCTTTTCAGTCTGGTGGAGTGAATAGGCTATGTCTAAATTACCGTACTTCGATTAGGGAGCATGATAGGTCGCCCTAAAAAGATGTGTTTTTAGGGAGCCCCTGAAACTATGCAAGTTGTGGAGGCCTAATTTTCTTGGGGTAGAGTATTCCAGAAAATTGGTGCAGCTTGGGAGACGTTTTGGAGCCGGGAGTGGGAGGTTCGGATTAATGCAGAAGTGAGTCTACTGTAAAGTCGATTCCAGAGCGAAAAGAATGGGTGGGATGATAGACAGAGATGAGGGTAGAGAGGTAAAGACGTGATGCACTGTGAAGAGCTTTTTTGGGTGAGAACAAGCAGTTTGAATTAGATTCTATAGTACATGGGCAGCCAGTGCAATGGCTGGCACAGAGCAGACCCTACAATGTATGGGCAGCCAATGCAATGACTGGGACAGAGTAAATCCTACCATGTATGGGCAGCCAGTGCAATGACTGGCACAGAGCGGATCCTATACTTCATGGGCAGCCAGTGCAATGACTGGCACAGAGCAGATCCTATACAGCATGGGCAGCCAGTGCAATGACTGGCACAGAGCAGATCCTATACTTCATGGGCAGCCAGTGCAATGACTGGCACAGAGCAGATCCTATACAGCATGGGCAGCCAGTGCAATGACTGGCACAGAGAAGATCCTATACAGCATGGGCAGCCAGTGCAATGGCTGGCACAGAGCAGATCCTATAATGTATGGGCAACCAGTGCAATAACTGGTACAGAGAGGATCCTATAATGTATGGGCAGCCAGTGCAATGACTGGCACAGAGCAGGTCCTATAATGTATGGGCAGCCATATTACGTCCGAGTAATGGTTAGCCAGATAGGAGATCCTGGCTGCCAGTGTCTACAGACGCCTATATTAATGAGGGAAATTATAGTAACCATTGTAAATGTATCCATACAATTCCAGAAGGAATAATAGAGGAATGATACAATGCAAAGTTATAAGAAAAGATGTCTGAGTCATGTCAGGTGAACCGTCAGGTCCTCTTTTAGGCTGGCTTCATATTGGTGTTCCTCTCCACAGCGGTCTGTGGAGGGGAACTGCCATGTGAACGCAGCCACCGCAAGTCCCTATGTTTATAATGGGGACGCACGCTGCTGCGCTTGACTGCGCATGACCGTGCGCTCCCATTCATTTCCCTGTGTGATTTGTATGCATGCGCATGCTCGCGTACAAATCATACATTGTCGTCCGCTCCAGGAACGCGACATGTCGCGTTCCTGGTGCAGACGAGAGAGTGTGACTTCTACACAAGCATGCATACAAATCACACATTCAAATGAATGGGAGCGCACGATCATGCGCAGTCAAGCGCAGCACCGTGCGTCCCCATTATAAACATAGGGACTTGCGGTGGCTACTTTCACATGGCGGTTCCCCTCCGCAGAACGCTGCCGGGGGGAACGCCAATGTGAAGCCAGCCTTACTCCTTTCTCCACTTACATTTAACATGAAATATTAACAAAATCCTTTACTGAGTTTAGTTAACATGATTTTTTTTCCATTCATGCCTAAAGCTAAATTTAGAATGAGAGCAATGAGAGCAATGAATTGTGGCAGCAAACAGACAGAACAGACAGAACATGTGGCCCACCTTTTCATGGGTATCTTCTTATTTTTCATTTGCTTAATGCAAGGTACCTTGGATGTGGATGCCAAGGTCTAGGCCAGGGGTCTCAAACTCGGGTGGGTTGGTGGGCCGCACGTAGAAAAAAATTTATATCATGGGGCCGCATTGCTTGTAGGACAAGTGACATTTTAGCAATACCAGAATTTTTTGCTCAATCTAGTAAAGTACAAATCCTGATCTTCTTGTAGGAATGTCCCTACCCTAATCTCCTTTATGTTGTAATGTCCCCATCCTGGTCGCCTTCTTATAGTAATGTCCCCATCCTGATGCCCTTTTTATAGTAATGTCCCCATACTGGTCTCCATTGTATATTAATGTCCCCATACTGGTCTCCATTGTATATTAATGTCCCCATACTGGTCTCCATTGTATATTAATGTCCCCATACTGGTCTCCATTGTATATTAATGTCCCCCGTCTTGTAGGAATGTCCCCATCCTGGTCCTCTTCTTGTAGTAATGTCCCCATCTTGGTCCTCTTCTTGTAGGAATGTCCCCATCCTGGTCCTCTTCTTGTAGGAATGTCCCCATCCTGGTCCTCTTCTTGTAGTAATGTCCCCATCCTGATCCCCTTCTAGTAATATCCCCATCCTGATCCCCTTTTTATAGTAATGTCCCCATCCTGGTCCCCTTCTTGAAGTAATGTTCCTTCCTGGTCCCTACGTGTAGGAATGCCCCATCCTGGTTCCCATCCTATATTAATGACCCCCACCCTGGTCCTCATCAT
This sequence comes from Allobates femoralis, assembly GCA_033576535.1. Classification (NCBI taxonomy): domain Eukaryota; kingdom Metazoa; phylum Chordata; class Amphibia; order Anura; family Aromobatidae; genus Allobates; species Allobates femoralis. Next base: position 209,015,745 of record JARQOC010000011.1, on the reverse strand, counting down.
GTAGTAATGTCCCATCCTGATCCTCATCTTGTAGTAATGTCCCCATCCTGGTCGCCTTCTTGTAGTAATGTCTCCATCCTGATCCCTTTCTTCTAGTAATGTCCCCATACTGGTCTCCATTGTATATTAATGTCCCCCATACTGGTCCCTGTCTGGTACTAATGTCCCCTTCCTGGTCCCCTTCTTGAAGTAATGTTCCTCCCTGATCCGTACGTGTAGTAATGCCCCATCCTAGTCCCCATCCTATAATAATGACTCTCATCCTGGTCCTCATCATGTTGTAATGTCCCCATCCTGGTCCCCGTCTTGTAGTAATGTCCCCTTCCTGGTCCCCTTCTTGAAGTAATGTTCCTCCCTGATCTGTACGTGTAGTAATGCCCCATTCTGGTCCCCATCCTATAATAATGACTCCCATCCTGGTCCTCATCATGTTATAATGTCCCCATCCTGGTCCCCGTCTTGTAGTAATGTCCCCTTCCTGGTCCCCTTCTTGAAGTAATGTTCCTCCCTGATCTGTACGTGTAGTAATGCCCCATTCTGGTCCCCATCCTATAATAATGACTCCCATCCTGGTCCTCATCATGTTATAATGTCCCCATCCTGATCCCCTTCTTGTAGTAATAAAAGCTATAATCACCATCAACTGCTCCAGTAAGAGTGAGTTTTTCTGTTGCACCTGATATCTGGACAATGCTTACAGCTGATCCTGCTCCCCATCAACAAATTCTGCCCTTTTTACTCTGTTGAGCATGACCCGCCAGCTGGTGAGACCAGTGGAGGCCGACCCAGCCGCATTCAGTACTGTGCTCATGTTTTATACAGTTCTGGAAAAAATGCTGCAAATAAGAATGATTTCAAAAATAGATGGGGTTATAGATTATTTTTCTGAATTTACAAAATGCAAAGTAAATGAACTATCCAAATGTAATCAATATTTGGAGACTGCTCTTTGCGTTCATCAGTTCTTCTAGGTTTACACACAGTTTTTGAGGGAACTTGGCAGGAGGATGTTCCAAAACATCTTGGAGAACTAACCACAGATCCTCTGTCTATGAGGGATGTGCCAATCCTCCATGTAATCCCAGACAGACTGGATGATGGTGAGACTAGGACTCTAACTGAATCATTCAACACTTCCAGATCTCCTTGTTCTTCTTTCTGCTGGAGATACTTCTAAGTGACATTGGCTGATTTGTTTCCATCCATGTTGTGTCCCGGTGTAGGAAGCCATATTTATTTTCACGCATGAAAACATACCCACTTGCATATTGATTTACCCCAGACAAGGGGTGGGGAACTCCTGTCCTCGAGGGCCACAAACAGGTCATGTTTTCAGGATTTCCTTAGTATTGCACAGGTGATAATAGAATCATCTGCACTGGTGATGATTCCAACTCCTGTGCAATGCTAAGGAAATACTGAAAACCTGCACTGTTTGTGGCCCTTGAAGACTGGAGTTCCCCACCCTTGCCCTAGACAAACAATAAAATACTTCATCAGACCAATACTGACCTGTACATGCTTATTAGAACCTATCTGCCTTGTCAGAAAATGATCTGGGACTTGATTCTGTATAACACATATATTACATGGAATAGGTTGACTCAGTGGATCTTTCATTCTCCTGATTTGTAACCTTTTGAAGTATTATAACACCATGTAGAGATGGGGATATTGCCTTGAGGAAGCTCTAAGTTTCAAGAAAACTGGAAGGTATTTTAGGTAACTCAAGATTAACATGTTTCTGTTCTTTGTGCAGTTATTTCCAAATTCAAGTATAGATTTCTTGAAGTCAGGGAGTGACATGGATGCTGTGTTCTGCAGACATGGCTGTTAGTGTCACTATCTTGTGATTTAGGCTTAAAGGGAAGCTGTCATCTGAAAAATGTTGTTAACCTGAAGTTATGGGGCGAGTCTGTGTGGCGCCCCACTGGTCAGTGCGCCACAGTAGGGGTACTGCACCCAAATCAATGTGTTATTGGAGGATGTAATGTTAACCAGAGGCTCTCATCCCAGCATTCCTACACCTAGAGCTAAGGGACCAATTGGCCAACCCGTCACCAGGGTAGCTGCTCCCGGTGGGAGGAGCATAGGGTAGTGAAAAGCAGGAAAGACAGTTGAGTCTAGGAAGAAGTGAAGAGCGGGTCCTAGAGGGTAGTCGCAGATAGGACGCCTAAAAGGAACGGCGGCCCAGACAGAGGGAGCCCAAGGGTGTTGGTGGACACCCGGCGCCAGATCGTACTATTATCCGGTCTGGGGGGATCCTAGTCCCGAACCAGGGAACGGGCTCCGAGTGCGGTACAGGCGACTCCAACCCTGAGCCACCAACATCGGTGGGTTGCAGGTCTGTCAAGCAGCCCCCGACCTTATTCATGAAGCAAAGCCCCACTGAAGCTCCAAACCGGGTTGAGACCCTTAGAGAGAACGGTATCCTCATTACACCCAACGGGACTGGTAGATAGAGGGTTTGTGCAGGGCAGCGCATGGATAGAAAGGAGAGCGCAAGGAAAGACATTGATTGTGGGGTTCTCATGTCAGAACAATGTGAGCCCTGGGAATGCAAGCTCTTGCAGTGCAGGAACGTGTCACCACCGGAGTGAGTATATGCATTATTTATGGGCTCGCACATGGGTAAGGAGAACAGGTTGTACCAGTAGTGGACAACTCCTTTAAGCAGTGCAATGGTGGTGAAAAAAAAATTATCTACCATCTAATGATAATGAGCTCATTCTGCCTATTTCGGTCCCAATCAATGCAGCAAAGTGACAACTAAAAGGAAACAGCAGGTGTCAGCCTATTGTGTCCAATAAATTAAATATTTCAAGATAACACAGTTTTAATTAAAAAAACACCTGATTTATCCAATGTAATTTTGATAATGCATTCCTTTTACTATTTATTGTTATTTTATGTTACTAAAATGATCAATCTTTGCTGATATTTAGGCACTGGTGTAATTAGGGGCAAACTGAAGATACATACAGCCTATCTTACCTAAGGCCCCTTTGTGGGCAGAAAAGTTGGTTAGGTTTCTACAGCTACAATCCCACTGTTATTGATAAGCGCTATATCAACAGTGCACCATAACCATATCCCTGCACCTTCCCTTAATGTAAAGCAGAGGTCCCCAACCTTTCTGACCTTGACAGCCACATCCAGCTCTGAGAGAGGGTCATGAGCCACATCCAGCTCTGAGAGAGGGTCATGAGCCACATCCAGCTCTGAGAGAGGGTCGAGCCACATCCAGCTCTGAGAGAGGGTCGCGACACATCCAGCTCTGAGAGAGGGTCATGAGCCACATCCAGCTCTGAGAGAGGGTCACAGCCACATCCAGCTCTGAGAGAGGGTTGTCGCCACATCCAGCTCTGAGAAGGGTCCGAGCACATCCAGCTCTGAGAGAGGGTCATGAGCCACATCCAGCTCTGAGAGAGGGTCATGAGGCACAACCAGCTCTGAAAAGGGTCAGCGAGCCACATCCAGCTCTGAGAGAGGGTCGCGAGCCACTTCCAGCTCTGAGAGAGGGTCACGAGCCACATCCAGCTCTGAGAGAGGGTCATGAGCCACATCCAGCTCAGAGAGAGCGTCATGAGCCACATCCAGCTCTGAGAGAGGTCATGAGCCAATCCAGCTCGAGAGAGGGTCATGAGCACATCCAGCTCGAGAGAGGGTCATGAGCCACATCCAGCTCTGAGAGAGGGTCATGAGGCACAACCAGCTCTGAAAAGAGGGTCGTGAGCCACATCCAGCTCTGAGAGAGGGTCACGAGCCACATCCAGCTCTGAGAGAGGTCATGAGCCACATCCAGCTCTGAAAGAGGGTCACGAGCCACATCCAGCTCTGAGAGAGGGTTGTGGCCACATCCAGCTCTGAGAGAGGGTCGGACCACATCCAGCTCTGAGAGAGGGTCATGAGCCACATCCAGCTCTGAGAGAGGGTCCGAGCCACATCCAGCTCTGAGAGAGGGTGTGAGCCACATCCAGCTCTGAGAGAGGGTCGGAGCCACATCCAGCTCTGAGAGAGGGTCAGTGAGCCACATCCAGCTCCTGAGAGAGGTATGAGGCCACACCAGCTCAGAGAGAGGGTCGTGAGCCACATCAGCTCCGAGAGAGGGTCAGAGCCACATCCAGCTCGAGAGAGGGTCTGAGCCACATCAGCTTGAAAAAGGGTCACAGCCACATCCAGCTCTGAGAGAGGGTCGGAGCCACATCCAGCTCTGAGAGAGGGTCATGAGCCTACATCCAGCTCTGAGAGAGGGTCGGAGCACACCAGCTCTGAAAGAGGGTCGTGCGAGCCAATCCAGCTCTGAGAGAGGGTCCGAGCCACATCCAGCTCTGAGAGAGGGTCACAAGCCACATCCAGCTCTGAAAGAGGGTCATGAGCCACATCCAGCTCTGAGAGAGGGTCACAAGCCACATCCAGCTCTGGAAGAGGGTCATGAGCCACATCCAGCTCCAAGAGAGGATTGTGAACCACATCCAGCTCTGAAAGAGGGTCCCGAGCCACATCCAGCTCTGAGAGAGGGTCATGAGCCACATCCAGCTCTGAGAGAGGGTCATGAGGCACAACCAGCTCTGAAAAAGGGTCGCGAGCCACTTCCAGCTCTGAGAGAGGGTCGCGAGCCACTTCCAGCTCTGAGAGAGGGTCAGAGCCACATCCAGCTCTGAGAGAGGGTCATGAGCACATCCAGCTCGAAGAAAGGGTCATGAGCCACATCCAGCTCTGAGAGAGAGGTTCATGAGCCACAATCCAGTCTGAGAGAGGGTCATGAGCCACATCCAGCTCGAGAGAGGTCATGAGCCACATCCAGCTCGAGAGAGGGTCATGAGGCACAACCAGCTCTGAAAGGGTGGAGCCACATCAAGCTCTGAGAGAGGGTCACGAGCCACATCCAGCTCTGAGAGAGGGTCATGAGCCACATCCAGCTCGAAAGAGGGTCATGGAGGCACAATCCAGCTCTGAAAGGGTTGGAGCCACATCCAGCTCTGAAAGAGGGTCACGAGCCACATCCAGCTCTGAGAGAGGGTCAAAGCCACATCCAGCTCTGAAGAGGGTCATGAACCACATCCAGCTCTGAAGAGAGGGTCCGAGCCACATCCAGCTCTGGAAGAGGGTCATGAGCCACATCCAGCTCCTAGAGGGATTGTGAACCACATCCAGCTCTGAAAGAGGGTCCGAGCCACATCAGCTCTGAGAAGGGTCATGAGCCACATCCAGCTCTGAGAGAGGAGTCATGAGCCACATCCAGCTTGAGAGGGTGTGAGCCACATCCAGCTCTGAAGAGTAGGAGCACTTCACTGAACAGGTCGAGCACATCCAGCTCTGAGAGAGGATCGAAGCCACATTCAGCTTTTGAGAGAGGGTCACAAGCCACATCAGCTTTGAGAGAGGGTTGTGAGCTACATCCAGCTCTGAAAAGGGGTCGTGAGCCACATCCACTCTGAGAGAGGGTCGTGAGCTACATCCAGCTTGAGAGAGGGATCGTGAGCCACTATCCAGCTCTGAGAGAGGATCTGAGCTACATTCAGCTATGAGAGAGGTTTCGTGAGCCACATTCAGCTTTGTAGAGAGGTTCGTGACACATTCAGCTCAGAAGAGGGTCATGAGCCATATCCAGCTTAGAGAGAGGGTCAAAGCTACAACAGCTCTAGAGAGAGGGTCACAAGCAACAAACAGCAATCTTCCCCATCACATTTGTGACACCAAGAGCCCTCATTACCTGTGTAATGACAGCTGTAGAATCACAAAGAGGCAGTATACCAAGATCAGAGGTTACCCCCATTCAGATCTGTTCTTGTATGTGGGGCTGCTCACAAAAGTCATCATCTGGAGACCTGCTCTTCATAGCTGCTTGCTGACAGGCTGGGCTGGAAGACAGCTGCAAGCTCCACTTCACAGGCCCACGAGCTACAGGTTAGGGACCCCTGATGTGGGGAGTAAAATATTTAGCATTGATGTGCTCTTTTCATGCTCTGAGCCTTAGAAACCAACCCCAGGGAATGGATCTCTAGCCTTCATACTCAGTTGTTGCAGGATCTCTAATCCTTTTTGGCACTTGCCACAAAAAGTAAAGAGGAGAAAGAAGGAGTGGAGCAATCTTCACCCAGCACTAGTGTGGCCAAAGGAGCCCCCTGGCCTATGTGCCTATTTACAAATGAACCGCTATTGGCACTAATTGCACTACAACCCTACAATCTGTTCATTTATTGTAAAAACGTCTCATTATGGACCAGAATAACAGTTGTATTATATATTAATTTATCTAAACAACAAACTTTTAAGTCATCAAAATTATATTTTAACTGTAACTAATTAGACAAATGAAGAAGTTTGCCTGTGCCTAAAGAGAATTTACTGAGATTTTATACTAAATGGTAATTATAACATGATCTTAGCTTCTTAGGGGTGATGCCGGTTATAGCGCAGAGGACGACGCCTTAACAACAAAGCTGGTGACGTTCTATGAGACTAAGACATCGTCTGACATCCCCTCACATCAAGCAACCGTCCTCTTATTTGAGCCATCCAACGGGACTCTTAAAGCTGTAAGTACGATGCTCAATTAATATACTCTACAGATAAACAGCTGCACTCTGAAACACTAATGTATGCGAACATAGAATATATGAATATAGAAATGCATTACTGCTAAGGAAATACATATAAAATTGAGATACTGTATTTAGGACCTAAAAAAGGCCAGTTTTATATGAGCCCAGCAGCCAGCGACAAGGCGCATCTCAAGATTAGAGGGACATTCTGATTTTGTTTAATGTCCAGCAGGGGGCACCAAAGATCTTTTGATTCTAATGTAGTAATAGTATGGATGGGAACTGGTTAATATTTACTCTATTAAATGTTCTTTTCGTAGTATTTTTTTCTGTTAAATTATGGCATTTTAACAGTAATTTATAGAATAACTGATGTAGCACTTTAGTTATAAGTGTGGGATGTGCTGGAACTATGTGTAAGTTATACAATATCTTCTTTAATTCCTTCATACCTTTTAAAAATTCCATGTATAACCAAGTCTATGTCTTTGTAATAACTTATAACAGGATTATCTAGATTGCAAAACTAATTTTCAATTATAATATTATGGAATTCTGAGTTAACAGAGTGTCCACCTTAGGTAATGTACAGTGAGTGAAATAAGTATTGAACACAGTCCCAATTTTCTAAGTAATTACTAAATTTCTAAAGATGCTATTGGAATGAATTCTCACCACAGTTGGTAACAACCACCAAACCAATCAAACTAAGATGTCTAAAAATGAAATGATATGTAATAATGAGAAGTGGCCCAGGGAAAAAGTATTGAACACATTATTCTGAAATTTAATTAATACGTTTTTACAAAAAGCCTTTAAGACGCCTCTGTATGCAGACACAATCCCTGCATTGCTCAGGTGGATTTTGGTCCATTCTTCCACACAAACACGCTTCATATTCTGCAGGCCCTGTGGATCCTTCTATGAACTCTGAGCTTTAGAAATTTTCCATTGGATTCAGCTTTGGTGATGGCTCGGCCATTCTTTAAGCTTTATTTTCTTTCTCTGAAACCAATTGAGAGTTTCACCCCTTTCATTTCATCATCCTGGTAATGGCATAGATTCTCATCAAGACTGTATTACTACATTTGTCCATTCATCCTTCCTTCGATTACTTGAGTTTGTCAGTGTCGTATGCTAAAAAACGAGCCGCACACCATGATGTTCTGACCTCCACACTTCACTGTTGGTATGGTGTTTTTTTGGTGATATGCAAATGCCTTTTGGCCTGTAAACATGCTGTGTATTATGGCATCCAAACAGTTACATTTTGGTCTCATCCGACCAGACTATATTCTCCCAGTATTTCACAGGCTTACCTAAATGTTGTTGAATGAACTTTAAACTGTCTTGAATTTACTTTTTGTTCAGCAATGGACCCTTGTGCGGTGAGCGTGCATATAGGAGCGTGCATACAGGCCATAGAGGTACTTATTGTTTTCCTTATAACAATTATACCTGCTGATTCCAGGTCTTTCTGTAGCTCTCCACAGGTGGTTCATGGCTCTTGGACAACTCTTCTAGTAACTCTTTTTCTTCTTCTGTCTGAAATCTTGTGCCGAGCACATGGTCGTGGCCATTATAGTGAAATGATGTTCTTTCCCCTTACTGATTATGGCCCCAACAACACTCGCTGGAAATTTCAGTTGCTTACAAATTCTCCTGTAGCCAATGTCATCAGTATGTATGTTTTGCAACAATAAGGTTGTGAAGGTCTATAGACAGCTCACTGGTTTTACCCATCATGAGATGTTTCTTGTGTGACACCTTGATAGTGAGACAACCTCATATAGGTCATCAGTTGAACCAGGTAATATTATTTTTCATTAAGTGGCAGGATTGCTTTCTAATTACTGATATATGTCAGCTGGTGACGTGACTTTACTTGACTTTTTGCACTTTTCTTTCTTGATATGTTCAATAGTTTTTTCCCTGTGTCATTTCTTATTTTTATACATAACTTAAATTATCAACATCTTTGGATTGATTTCTTTACTTATATAGATTGGATGGGTTGTTCCCGACATCTGGTGAGAAATTGGTACAGGATTGTTGCCCAAAATAGCCTTTGCAAAATTCTGTCAAGTCCCATTATTGGCACATTAAAGTAATTTTACTATCCATGTATATTACCAAAATTCTTTTACTTAATGACCTACATTTTTAAACAAAACTCATCAAAATTGAAGCTTTTTAATTTTACCCTTTTTCTCCAATATCAATCAAATGTCAATAAATTGGTTTATTGACATCTATAGCACATATCTCCAACAATCTTAATTAATCCTTAACGAGATTTATAGCTCACCTAACATCCCCCAGATACAGGGAACTAAAACTGTGCAGGGAGTAAAGTGAGCAAATATATAATATATTTATAATATAATAAAAATATATTATTAATGACACAGGAGTGAGATTTATGACTCACCCCGTGGGGCCGTGGGTACTCGGAGCTGGGTCCTGACGATGTCGTTGCTGGGGATGTCACCTTGGTGTGACCCGGTCCGTGGCCGCGGAGCGGTCAATCAAAAAGGGGTTAGCGATAACGATTTTCTGGGGATTGATGATGAGGGAAGGTGTTCACGTGACACCACCCGCAGGTGGCGGCTAATGATGGCCGCCGCTGCTACACAGTTCCTCTGGGGTTGATGGTCAGGCAGCTTATTTGGAAAGCCCTCCACAGGTAGGGCTAACCCCAGGGCAGCAGATGTTACTGGGTGAGTTGGTGCTGATGTTACAGCGCAGGGGCGCAGCAAGAAAGTCACAGACACAGCAGGGTGTAGTCTCAAGATGTTTATTCACAGCTTTGTCATTCAGCAGTTATCGCCGTTTCAACAACCCGCGAAGCGCTGAGTCCTTGGAGGTGGAGTAGGGGATCCAGCTAATTCCCAGGTAACTTGGTGTTCCTTAACCGGTACCCCTTTCTGTTACTGTCCTTTCACGGTCGACTCTTCTTTTGCGTTTGCTTCGCCCTCCTGCCCTGCTCCTCACACACAGTGCCCCGAGCCAGTGGCTGTGGGCCTTTGTAGGGTTATTTCTGTGCCAGTCCCTTGACCCTACCTGGTCACCTTTTCAGCGGACATGTTCAGTTTCGGCTGCGGCACTTGGAGATACCGCAGCCTCCGGGTTCCTAGCTGAACGAGGTTGTTCTCCACTAGTCTAGGGCCTGGTCCCTCTACACTGTGGCCTGGTCCCTCGACACGCACTTAGTTGTTGTGGATGGGGGCGCCCCTGGGTGGATTGCTCACTGCCCAGTCTCCTGGAACCCCTTCCATCTTCTGGAGCACCCTCTCTCTTTCTCTCAGCTCCTCTGTCTGTTCTTGCCTCTCTCCAGTCTTAGGACGAGCTCCGACTGGCTCCAGTCCCCAGGACATCTCATTCTAGTTGTTGTCCCTCTCTAACAGACACTCTGGCCCTCACAAACTCTTTCAGCTCTTGCCAGCCACCCACCAACTGCCTTCTAGATGTTTCTTCTGTCCTTTTTATACTGCCTGTCACATGTCCTACATCACTAACGTGTGTCCTTCCTGATTTCACTCCCTCCTGGGTGCTCCCCTAAACTTTGCTCTCCACCCATCCCTTCTACTTTGGTTCCCCTCTCCAGACAGGATCAGGGACTGTACTTTCCCTTAGGAGCATTCTCGCCCTAACCCTGACCTAGAGAGGTGTAGTGCTGGCTATGGGTGTCTGGATACCGGTCAGTGCCCCTCCTTACCCAAGAGTGGGGAACTATACCTCTGGCTGGGGTGCAGTATCTCTGTGGCGACTGGATCTGCAGGGGCGCCACATTTATATTCCACAAAGAATTGTATGGAGACTCCATTGGACATCACTTTTCTTTGTGTGTCACGTTATATAAAAAAAAAAGTCACTGATGATATATTTCGAATAGTGTTAGGAACAGACACAGCACATCTAGTCCTGAACCTGACACTTTAACTATGAAGTACCATATTTTTTTGACTATAAAAACACACTTTTTCCCCCCAATTCTGGGGGAAAGTGGAGGGTGCATCTTATAGTCCGAGTATACGCACTGCGCAGTGGCGTAACGTCAGGCCTTGGGGCCCCGATGCGAAAGTTACAACGGGGCCCCCCAATTATTGCAAATCTGTAATAGTATTAGTCTTTGTCTATGGGCCGAAGGGACTTTTGGGGCCTTCCAGGCTGCAGGGCCCGGGTGCGATCGCAACCCCTGCACCTGTTGTAGTTACGCCCCTGGCACTGTGTGCTTGTTGTGGTGCTATGCAGGCTGTGCTGGGGGGATCAGCGGCTCTGGAGCAGCCCATAATCACTCGTCCCCAATCATTAGCCTACTGTAATATTCACTGTATCCCCCTCACCTCTCAGCGTGAGAGCCGGGAAACGGCACATTTTACATATTACATTCATATCCAGGATGGGAGGTGCCATATTCAGGATTGGAGCTATATCCAGGCTGGGGATGATATACCAGGATGGGAGCTTTATCCAGGATAAGGGGGTTATATATCAGGATGGGGGCCATATCCAGGATGGGGGATCACATATCACCTGGAAGAGGCCCAGGATGGGGACATTAGCCCCATAAGTGTCAGCAGCAGATCCCCCATAACAATTATAACCACATTTTTTGCTTAATTTTTTTCCCCTATTGTCCTCCTCTAAAACCTGGGTGCATCTTATGGTCGGGTGCGTCTTATAGTCCAAAAATTATGGTAGGAAAAAATGCAGTCAAGAAAAGTTTATTTTCCTTATTTTTATTTTGGTGCAAAAGTGAAGAAATCCCACGACGTTTCAGTTCTAAATATGAGCTTTTATCAGGGAGATACACTGTACAAGGTATGTAAAACACAAAAAGATACAGATTACATCAGAAAATCATGGACTGAAAAAACACATCAAAAATAAAGATTTTTTTTTTTTTTAAAAAACGTCAGGGATATATTATTTTGTTATTAAACCGCCCCCAATGTTATTTAGATCATGTACTGTGCATTTGTAACCTGTGTTTTTTTTTAATTATTGCATTTATCCCAAACAAGCACTATAGATACTGAGATGTTCTTCTTAGCTAGCTGGGCAGTCATGCAGTCATCCGGGGGGTTAGCAGAAATTAATTTGATTGCAGAGAAAAGTGTCATAAAAATGCTGTAAAACAGGGCAGCAGGTGGTTGATGTGTGCAGCACTGCGTCACTTTTTTTTTATTCCTCCCCTGTGGGCATTCCTTTTTGCTGTAAACTGAACCGTTTCCCCCTCCCTTTATTTTCACTATCCTCCAGCAACATGGCAAAATGAAAGTCTGGATAAGAGAGAGGGGAGAGGAAATTCAGCTTACAGCTGAAGGGCATGCCCACAGGAGAATAAAAAAAAAACAAATAGTGATACAGTGCTTCACACATCAATCATCTACTGCCCTGTTTTCCAGTTTTATGACACTTTTCTCTGCACTCAAACCTGGAATCTTTCAAGTAAAGGTATGATTCGATTCAGCATCCCTGTGCCAGTGGCTTCACTTTAATCCCTAAATCCTGCTAGTTGGTTCCCTTTAAGGTCATTCCAAAACTAATTCTTTTATTTAAATCATATGATACTAGTGACTTCCATAAATCATATATCTAACTTAAAGTGCACTACTTAAAATTTAACTTTTAATAAATTATTTGTTAAAATGACAAATCAGTGCTATCCCACACCTTGTGTCTATAAAACACACTTTACACAGGGATGAGATCTCTACGATCTCCCTGTTCTGAGTACTGCCTACCAACAGAGTTTTAAACACCTAAATTACACGGTGTCCCCGTTCCACGACGGCTCTCCCTAGAATGCAATAACCTATCCTCAGGGCACAGTCACATCACACATCCAAATTGTTCAAAAGTTCAACCTGAACATGGCTCAAACCCCAATGTCCTTTCAACTACTGTATATCACTTATTGGCAACTGGGATATAAATATATTAGTATGGTCAACAGTGGCAGGACAAGGCATTTTGGTGCCCTAGGCAGGTAAGGCAAACGGCGCCCCCCGTGGCCACGCATTGGGCAATAAAGTCCACTTTTTTCTATTTTTTGTGCTGTTTTTCCTTTTTTTACACTTTCTATTATATATTACACACACACACACACTTGAGACTGCTGTGGGCTGAATACACAATAGCTGTATCAGTCACGGTTCTGACGATTCTTGGTGCCAGCACCAATCTGTCCACGGTGTTTCTGGAGAGCTGCAGCTTGCAGATCGCTTCAGGGTGCCCCTTTCCTGATCACCAGCGCTCCGGCATTCAGCCTGCTGAGCACTCAAACAACCCAGTCCACACTTCCAGTTAGCGGTTCATCACTTCCGGTTAGCGTTATAGAAATGAAGTTGCAACATCGTAGGATCAACGGTGTTTATTCCCTCTTCGTGTGGTCTTACATGGTGCGGGTGGGAGGACGGGGGGGTTCTCAAAGGCGATGGCCGTTTCACACCGCAAGTGGCGCTTCAACAGGCATATAGTCCACCATATGCCTGTTGACTATATGCCTGTTGAAGCGCCACCCCACAAAGAGTGAATAAACACCGCTGATTGTGTGTTGCAACTTCTTTTCTATAAATCTAAACACAATAGCTGTATATACAATAGAGAATACAGAATAGAGACAGCTGCTACCTGTATACACAATAGAGATGGCTGCGGACCGTATACACAATGGAGAATGCTGCTGGCTATACATACAATAGAGAATACACAATAGAAACTGCTGCTGGCCATACACAATAGAGAATACACAATAGAGACTACTGCTGGCCGTACGCAATAGAGAATACACGATAGAGACTACTGCTGGCCGTACGCAATAGAGATGGCTGCCAGCCATATAGACAACATCCCAACAGCTTCCCTTTATTCCGACAGCCTCCCTCCATCCCGACAGCCTCACTTCATCCTTCCTCCATCCCAACAGCCTCACTTCATCGCGATAGCCTCTCTCCATCCCAACAATGTCCCTCCATCCCGACAGCCTCCCTCCATCCTGACGGCCTCCCTCCTTCCATCCCGACAGCCTCCCTCCATACTTCCTCCATCCCAACAGCGGTCCTCCATCCTGACAGCCTCCCTCTATCCCAATAGCCTATTCCATCCTGACAGCCTCTCTCCATCCTTCCTCCATACCAACAGCCTCCCTCCATCCTGACTGCATCCCTCCATCCTGACTGCATCCCTGTCTCCCCCACAGCCCCCGTCTCCCCCACAGCCCCCCTGTCTCCCTCATAGCCCCCCTGTCTCCCCCACAGCCCCCCTGTCTCCCCCACAGCCCCCCTGTCTCCCTCATAGCCCCCCTGTCTCCCTCATAGCCCCCCTGTCTCCCCACAGCCCCCCTGTCTCCCTCATAGCCCCCCTGTCTCCCCCACAGCCTCCCTGTCTCCCCCACAGCCCCCCTGTCTCCCCCACAGCCCCCCTGTCTCCCCACAGTCTCCCCCACAGCCCCCCTGTCTCACCCACAGCCCCCCTGTCTCCCCACAGTCTCCCCCACAGCCCCCCTGTCTCACCCACAGCCTCCCTGTCTCACCCACAGCCTCCCTGTCTCCCCCACAGCCCCCTGTCTCCCCCACAGCCCCCCTGTCTCCCCCACAGCCTCCAGCATACCTTACCATTGGGGGAAGCTGTGGATGCGGAGCAGGGGTGCCGGAGCCCGGAGGGCGCACATCAGCAGGACGCTGCCTGCGAGCCGAGGAATAGCTGCGGGCCTGCGGCAGCTAGCGGTGGGCGCCGCCATGTTCTTTGTGGCCGGCGCCCACTAACAGTACAGCCGGTCGGTGAAAGCTGAGACTTCAACAAAATGGCCGCGGCTAATTGGAGACCGCGGCCATTGTGTAGAGGTCTCAACCTCTATTGACCGGCTGTACTGTTAGTGGGCGTCAGCTACAAAGAACATGGCGGCGCCCACCGCTCCCTGCCGCAGCTTCTCCCCGCAACTCCAGGGCCGGGCGGCGGTGACCGGACTCCGGTCAGGCGGGAATGCGCCCTGCCCAAGATGGCGCCCTAGGCGACCGCCTAGGTTCGCCTAGTGGTCGTCCCGGCCCTGATGGTCAAAGGTTATATAGTTGTGCTACGTGTTTCTGATGTAACAAAAATAAACACTCTCGTTTCTTAATTTAATGATCCTATACACTATGGGTGCCTAATAACCACCCCATAGAACAAAGGAAACCCCGAGGGTTTAATTTTCTTCCGAATCTCAAATATACCTTTCAATACCACGTACTAAATTGCCCCCTTCTTATCTGTTTACCTCTAAGTACATAAATAACAAAAGGTAGTTCACAAGAATCACCTCAAACACTTATGGATGTATTGGCTGGCAGTTACTTATGCAATTGATTTTGCTTATCTTATACACGCTGTCCACATACTCGACGCGTTTCCACCTACTGATGGGCTGTAGGTTTCATCAGGAGTGACAGTCTCTTTCAGCAAAGGTAACTAAGGTGCCTTCATTTAGCCCTCAGTTTGCGCTGGCAGGGGTGTAAAATAGCGTCTCCTGTCTCCTTAATAACAGCGCCCTCCTTTCCAGTAGAGATATCTGGGAGCTATCTCCTAGCTCTTAGTGTGCGCTGGCAGGGGTGTAAAATAGCACCTCCTGCCCCCTTAATAGCGGCGCTATTTTACACCCCTGCCAGCGCAAACTGAGGGCTAAATGAAGGCACCTTAGTTACCTTTGCTGAAAGAGACTGTCACTCCTGATGAAACCTACAGCCCATCAGTAGGTGGAAACGCGTCGAGTATGTGGACAGCGTGTATAAGATAAGCAAAATCAATTGCATAAGTAACTGCCAGCCAATACATCCATAAGTGTTTGAGGTGATTCTTGTGAACTACCTTTTGTTATTTATGTACTTAGAGGTAAACAGATAAGAAGGGGGCAATTTAGTACGTGGTATTGAAAGGTATATTTGAGATTCGGAAGAAAATTAAACCCTCGGGGTTTCCTTTGTTCTATAGGGTGGTTATTGGGCACCCATAGTGTATAGGATCATTAAATTAAGAAACGAGAGTGTTTATTTTTGTTACATCAGAAACACGTAGCACAACTATATAACCTTTGACCATACTAATATATTTATACCCCAGTTGCCAATAAGTGATATACAGTAGTTGAAAGGACATTGGGGTTTGAGCCATGTTCAGGTTGAACTTTTGAACAATTTGGATGTGTGATGTGACTGTGCCCTGAGGATAGGTTATTGCATTCTAGGGAGAGCCGTCGTGGAACGGGGACACCGTGTAATTTAGGTGTTTAAAACTCTGTTGGTAGGCAGTACTCAGAACAGGGAGATCGTAGAGATCTCATCCCTGTGTGAAGTGTGTGTTTTTATAGACACAAGGTGTGGGATAGCACTGATTTGTCATTTTAACAAATAATTTATTAAAAGTTATATTTTAAGTAGTGCACTTTAAGTTAGATAAATCATTCCAAAACTAAGTTTATTCTTTTTTTTAAAGGGAACCTGGCATGCCCATAAAAGCTATTAGCCTGCAGATATAGGGTTAATCCCAAAGCTGTGCGGCCACCACACTGAAGGTATAGATGGCAGAAGGTAATGAACTTTATTCCGCTCTTGCAGCCACCAGTTTTCACTCATAGTGGCGTACCGGCATGGCTTCAGTCACCGGTCAGTGTGCTGTGAGCAGCGGCTGCCTTGGTACATTGACCGACAAAGCAACAAACTGACCAGCACCTCCAAACAGAATAAATCAAGTGTGAACAGGTGCATGGTGCCCAGACTATACATTATACAAACACAAGGATACAGCTGTACTCTGAGCACTAAGAATGAAGCTAGAGTGCAGCTGTATCCTTTCGTTTGTATAATGTATAGTCTAGGCAGTCTGCACCTGTTCACACTTACTTTATTTTGTTTTGGAGGTGCTGGTCCGTTTTTATGCTTTTTGAGTTTACTATGAGAGGTTATGACATACTTTACTCTGACTGAGCTCCTCTCATCAGCCTAAGGTCTTATCTGATCACCAGGATCCTGTTTGCCCTTTAAATTTATAGGCTTTTAGCCTGAAAGTGACATATTGGGTTAGGGAGGGTCCCATCAAAGGAAGGTACACCTTGTCCTGGCTGATGGGCAGGTTTGTACGCTGAGTACCTTCATTCTTCGAGTATATTTTTTGTAGCAGTAATACAGGTCAAATGTCATATATTCATTGTTTATATATATATCTTAGCGCTCCCTGAGCACAGCTGTATCCAGTTGTTGGCACATTGACTGTCAGCCTTCTATGCGCTGATAAGAACAAAGTCTGGAACAAAATGGCGGAATTGCAGTTGTTTCATAATTTCAGAGCACAAGGAATTTTTTTCCGCACATTGTATAGTAAAATGGAGGATGTCACTCACATCTACAACTCTTTCCAAAAAAGACCAAACATACAGATGTGTAGTTAGGGACTTTTAAAAGGAGGTGTGAAGACACAGCTTTTTTTTCAGTGCATGTCGGGGGTGAATGTTCTTAATTTGGCCAGATG
The DNA here is from genome assembly GCA_033576535.1 of Allobates femoralis. Lineage (NCBI taxonomy): Eukaryota > Metazoa > Chordata > Amphibia > Anura > Aromobatidae > Allobates > Allobates femoralis. Next base: position 208,998,691 of record JARQOC010000011.1, on the reverse strand, counting down.
TATTGACCGTTTGCTTGTTATCTCATGTTTGCTAAGTCATTGTTTATTGCCAGACTGTGCAGAGTCTTTATTGTTCTGAGGTTCTGTATTGTTAATGTAATGATCTCACCCCTTCACCACCTTTGACTACATACACTCAAAGGAAAATTAAGTATGTGGCTTGAAATCGAACCAATAAGAAGCCTTAGCCCACAGAACCTGGAACAACACAATATACCCTGAGATGTAGGTGTAGGATATAAAAAGGAACTTTATTCAGTGACCAGAAAGAGATGATGCATGACCCAGCCTAGGAACTCCGGCGCCGGCTAGTGGATCAGAACCTGGATTATATTATGATATGGACTTCAGCATCGGATTTTAGGATTCAGCTGAAATATCAGAGACTATGTAAGGAAGATACCAAGGTTAGGACAATTCGGTCACCTGGCTACGGACTTTGCTGTGCTCGGTCAGCTTCCTAAGCTTGTCGCTATTCCTTTCTCGGTGGGTACCTGCCAAATGAGGGGTGCTGCTGGATTGGAGTAAGTCGCCCTGGAAGCCCTGAAAGCACAAACATTCTAATCCCTGGTGAGCCAGCGGAAGGGTGAGACTCTATTGCCTATTATATTCTGCATTTTGCTTGGTTATGTGTTCTACGCTTTTGATTGTTGGGGATCCAATAAAGTCTTACCATTGTGTGGTTCGTCCACCCTGTATTGTATGAGTAGTGTTCCGCTCAAGGTTAAGGGCATTCAGTTGGGACAATCCCATGTCCATAAGGTCTTTGTAGAGGCAGCCGGGCCAGCGGACGAGAGCACGCCCTGATCCCTGTGTCTTCACAGGAGGGAAGGAGAACTATGAGAGCGCCAAAAGGAATAGACACCGGCCCTTTAATTTCAGTGCGTCTTGGGGTATTGTGAATTATGTTAGCTGGTAATACACTATATTTTCTGTCTGCTATAATTTTCTATTATTGCTGCCTTCATTATATAGCCAGCGCTGTCTCCTTGTTCTGCTTACCAATTTTTTTTTCTCTATTATTCTTTTGTCATGTTATTTTTGGATCTAGGTAATCGATGGCAAAGTCATTACAGATAAGAGGACTGCTGCCGTTTCAGCAATTGCGACAAAGGTGAGAGTACAATTTTTACTAGTGCACATTCATTAATGTTTAAATAGTTAGGGGGTAACACTAAGACATCACTCATCTGCTATTTACACACAGCGAATGACGCAAGTATTGAACACATCATTCATTTTCTAAGTAAATATATTTCTAAGGGTCCGATTGACATGAATAATTCACTAGATGTCGGTAACAACCCATTCAATCCACACAGGCAAAGAAATCAAACTTTAGATGTCCATAAATTCTGTGATATGTAATAATGAGAAATGACACAGGAAAAAAAGTATTGCACACACTTACTGAAATTTATTTACTTACAACAGGGGCATCTCAATGAATTAGAACATCATCTAAGTTAATTTTTTTCAGTGATTCAGTACATAAAGTGAAACACATATATTATATAGAGTGATCTATTTCATGTGTTTATTTCTGTTAATGTTGATGATTATGGCTTACAGCCAAAGAAAACCCAAAGGTCATTATCTCAGAAAATGAAAGTAGGGAGGATGAAGGGTTAAAAACCACGCTGCTGTATTCCACAAGACACCAAAGGGTGAATATATTATTGATTAATTAGTCAATGAGTTTCAGGCCTCCCTGAAATGCAGTGAAACATGGCAATATGATAGTGATTTGTCCTGAGGAAGGGCCCAGGAGCCCTGAAACGCGCTGACTAATAAATCAATATTATATTCACCCTTTGATGTCTCGTTGAATATGGCAGCGTGGTTTTTAACCCTTCATCCTCCCTACTCTATATGCACCACGCTGGGGACTGCAGCAGCCGTGATCTGCTTTTATGGTGGTTGTGACTCTCACAACCACACAAGGTGAAGCCTCTGATACCTATGTAGGTCATATTTCATCTCTCAGACCCTCCATCCTCCCTACTTTAATTTTCCGAAATAATGACCTTTGGATTTTCATTGGCTATACCATGATCATCAACATTAACAGAAATAAATACATGAAACAGATCACACTGTGTGTAATGACTCTATATAATATATGTGTTTCACTTTATGTATTGAATTACTGAAATAAATTAACTTTTTGATGATATTCTAATTCATTGAGATGCAGCTGTACATATTGGGATAGGATCTTTGAGGTGGGAATACCCCTTTAATGTGACCTTCACATTTTTGGATTCACATGTCCAATTGACCAATATTTCAGTACTTTTTGCACAACTTAGGCCCCTTTCACATAGGCGTTTTTTTCCCAGGCGCAAGTGCCACATCTGCCGCAACCGGCAAAACCGCACTTGCCGCACCTGACCGCAAGGCCCATAGGCAATGCATGGGGCTTGCCGCAAGTTCGGCTCAAGTGCGGCCGTTAGGCGGAAGATGCAGCAGATACGGTAAATCTGCCGGGTGTGAAAGGGGCCTTACTGTTCTCTTAACAGGGAGCTCCATGCAAAATTTGCAACAGGTGATTGATCCATGAAGATAAGTCTTTGGTGGTGAATGTGTCAATTAGTCCAGGTGTGTCTAGGCAATACAGAACTGCCCTACGCTTTGTAAATGGTACAGTGACAGCCCCTACTTCTTGAATAACATCATTAATCCAGTCATTTTGTCTCTGCATGAAGAACACAGGCCTATTTTCATCTTAATTGACGACAATGCTATAGCTCATCGAGGTTGTATCATTAGTGAACGGCTACTGGGGACTGGGGTACCTCAAATGGAGTGGACTGCATTTTCTCTAGACCTGAATCCCATAGGAAACCTATGGGATCAACTGAAACGCTGTGTGGAGGCTCATACGTTTGTACCCCAGAACCAGAACCACAATGACCTGGGCTGATGGCCACCCTTCAAGAAGATTAAGATGCAGTGCCTCAGCAGACAAGAAAAAGAATGGGATGTCATGCCTCAGCAGAAAAGAAGGTGGAATGCCATGCCTCAGCAGACAAGAAGAGTGGGATGCCATGCCTCAGCAGACAAGAAGAGTGGGATGCCATGCCTCAGCAGACAAGAAGAAGAAGAGTGGGATGCCATGCTTCAGCAAACAAGAAGAAGAGTGTGATGCCATGCTTCAGCAAACAAGAAGAAGAAGAGTGGGATGCCAAGCCTCAGCAGACAAGAGTGGGATGCCAAGCCTCAGCAGACAAGAGTGGGATGCCATGCCTCAGCAATCAAGAAGAAAAAGAGTGGAATGCCATGCTTCAGAAAACAAGAAGAGTGGATGCCATGCTTCAGCAAACAATTAGAAGAAGAGTGGATGCCATGCCTCAGCAAACAAGAAGAAGTGGGATGCCAGCTTCAGCAACACAATTAGAAGAAGAGTGGGATGCATGCCTCAGCAAGAAAAGAAGTGGAATGCCATGCCTCAGCAGACAAGAAGAGTGGATGCCAAGCCTCAGCAGACAAGAAGAGGTGGGAGTCATGCTTCAGCAACAAGAAGAAGAGTGTGATGCCATGCTTCAGCAAACAAGAAGAAGAGTGTGATGCCATGCTTCAGCAAACAAGAAAAGAGTGATGCAAGCTCAGCAACAAGAGTGGATGCCATGCCTCAGCAACAAGAAGAGAGAGTGGAATGCCATGCTTCAGAAAACAAGAAGAAGAGTGGGATGCCATGCTTCAGCAAACAATAGAAGAAGAGTGGAGATGCCAATGCCTTCAGCAAACAAGAAGAAGAGTGGATGCCATGCTCAGCAAACAATAGAAGAAGAGTGGGATGCCATGCCTCAGCAAACAGAAGAAGAAGAGTGGGATGCCAGCTTCAGCAAACAAGAAGAAGAAGATGGGATGCCATGCCTCAGCAAACAAGAAGAAGAGTGGGATGCCATGCCTCAGCAACCAAGAAGAAGAGTGGGATGCCATGCCTCAGCAACAAAAGAAGAAGAGTGGGATGCCATGCCTCAGCAAACAAGAAGAAGAGTGGGATGCCATCCTCAGCAAACAAGAAGAAGAGTGGGATGCCATGCCTCAGCAACCAAGAAGAAGAGTGGGATGCCATGCCTCAGCAAAAAGAGAAGAGTGGGATGCCATGCTCAGCAACAAGAAGAAGAGTGGGATGCCATGCCTCAGCAACAAGAAGAAGAGTGGGATGCCATGCCTCAGCAAACAAGAAGAAGAGTGGGATGCCATGCCTCAGCAAACAAGAAGAAGAGTGGGATGCCATGCCTCAGCAAACAAGAAGAAGAGTGGGATGCCATGCTCAGCAAACAGATAGAAGCAAAAGAGAAGAGTGGGATGCCGTGCCTCAGCAAACAAGAAGAAGAGTGGGATGCCTGCCTCAGCAAACAAGAAGAGAGTGGGATGCCGTGCCTCAGCAAACAAGAAAAGAGTGGGATGCCTGCCTCAGCAAACAAGAAGAAGAGTGGGATGCCATGCCTCAGAAACAAGAAGAAGATGGGATGCATGCCTCAGCAAACAAAAGAAGAGTGGGATGCCGTGCCTCAGCAACAAGAAGAGTGGGATGCCGTGCCTCAGCAGACAAGAAGAAAAGTGAGATGCCATGCCTCAGCAAACAGAAAGAAGAGTGGAATGCCATGCCTCAACAGACAATAACTCAACTTGTGAACACCTTAAGTTATTTTCAAGCTGTAATTGATTATCAAGGCCACATGACAAATTATTGAGACATTGACTTTTTTTGTGGGAGGATAATCCACCAGTGATTTTGGCTTTTATCTCAATAAATTGTTGAGATGAGGAAGCTACCATTGCATGCTTCTACTTAAATGCCCTACTTTCATAGTAAAATATCAATGCAGTGTGAACTTTTTCCGCTTCCCATAAATTTCACCCGAAAGCCAAATATCCCTAACTTTTTGTGAGTAGTGTATACCAGTAAATAACCCAGGATGGGGGATAATTATACCATCTGACCAACATGCAATTGTGTCATTAAGACGTGACCCAATACTTTAGTCCATATAGTTTGTATGTATACAGCACTTTCATAGTGCGAGTGATTCTCCTTTACTGTGATCTCTTTCTTCTCCAGCTTCTGAAGCCCTCACCTGCTGAAGTGCTCTGCATTCTGGGCTCCGGAGCTCAGGCGCGCAGTCATTACCAAGCCTTCACACAGCAGTTTTTATTCAAAGAGGTAAATAAGAGCCATCATTATAACAAGAGGAACCGATGCACTTGCTTTGGTTGAAATCAGCATTTCTCATATTAAGCTCAACAATGACAAGGAGACCATTAGATCTGTCATTTCTTTTACAGTCAAGGATTCAATAAAACAAAATGTGGAGAACGTACTAAAGTCATAATAGGGTTTCATTTACATTGCAGAATCCAAATACTATTTTAAATGAAGCTGAAAGGATACAAAGAGTTTTTGTTGTTGCACAAGTAGTGATTTGCGGAGGGTGCTATGCTCAGAGGACATTCTGACAGTATAAACTATGTGCATAGTCGTGTAGGGGATACAGCCCATACAGTGGGTATGGAAAGTATTCAGACCCCTTTAAATTTTCACTCTTTGTTTCATTGCAGCCATTTGGTAAGTTCAAAAAAGTTCATTTTTTTCTCATTCATATGCACTCAACACCCAATCTCGACTGAAAAAAACCCAGATATAGATATTTGTGCAATTTTATTAAATAAGAATAACTTAAATATCACATGGTCATAAGTATTCAGACCCTTTGCTCAGACACTCAGATCAAATGAGATCATGAGGTCAAAGGAACTGCCCAAGGAGCTCAGAGACAGAATTGTGGCAAAGCACAGATCTGGCCAAGGTTACAAAACAATTTCTCCAGTACTCAAGATTCCTAAGAATCATGGCCTCCATAATCCTTAAATGGAAGAAGTTTGGGATCACCAGAAGTCTTCCTAGACCTGTCCGTCCAGCCATACTGAACAATCGTGGGAGAAGAGCCTTGGTGAGAGCTAAAGAAGAACCCCAAGATCACTGTGGCTGATCTCTAGAGATGCAGTAGGGAAATGGGAGAAAGTTCCACATAGTCCACTATCACTGCAGCCTCCACCAGTCGGGCCTTTATGGCAGAGTGTCCTGACAGAAGCCTCTCCTCAGTGCAAGACATATGAAAGCCGCATAGAGTTTGCAAAAAAACACATGAAGGACTCCCAGACTATGAGAAATAAGATTCTCTGGTCTGATGAGATGAAAATAGAATGTTTCGGTGATAATGCTATATGGTATGTGAGGTGAAAACCAGGCACTGCTCATCACCTGCCCAATACAATCCCAACAGTGAAACATGGTGGTGGCTGTATCATGCTATGGGGGTGTTTTTCAGCTGCAGGGACGGGATGACGGGTCTCAATTGAAGGAAACATGAATGTGGCCAGGTACAGAGATATGGAAACCTCTTCCAGAGTGCTCTGGACCTCAGATTTGGCTGAAGGTTCACCTTCCAACAAGACAATCACCCTAAACACAGCTAAAATAACAAAGCAGTGGCTTCAGAACAACTCTGTGCCCATTCCTGACTGGCCCAGCCACAGCCCTGACCTATTCCCAATTGAGCATCTCTGGAGAGACCTGAAAATGGCTGTCCACCAACATTCATCATCCAACCTGACAGAACTGGAGAGGATCCTGATAATGGCTGTCAACCAACATTCATCATCCAACCTGATGGAACTGGAGAGGATCTGCAAGGAACTATGGCAGAGGATCCCCAAATTCAGATGTCAAAAACGTGTTGCATCATTCCCAAGAAGACTCCTGGCTGTACTAGCTCAAAAGGGGCTTCTACTCAATATTGAGCAAAGGGTCTGAATACTTATGACCATGTGATATTTCAGTTTGTTTTTTTAATACATTTGCACACATTTCTACATTTCTGTTTTTTTCAGTCAAGGGGGTGTAGAGTGTACATTAATGAGAAAAAAATGAACTTTTTTGAATTTACCAAATGGCTGCAATGAAAAATTTAAAGGGGTCTGAATACTTTCCGTACATACTGTATATATAAAATAACAAAAAAAACAAAATCGCAATTAAAGTTTAATTGAATATGCTTATGCTGCTTGCTCAGGGTACCCTTGGTGTGGCCAAGAGTCTCAGTGCACTGATCAGCTTACTGGTTTGGCATGTCCCCTGCCTCTTGTCAGAGTGAGCATTGTCCGCAGAGACAGCACAAACAAGCCATCTCTGTAACGCTGCCTTCACACTGACAGTCGTTTTGATCCGTGTGGATCTGCCACTGATCACTTTTCGGCCCCATTGTCTTACACTTCCCTGTGGATCCGTGGCAAAACATAGTTTTCAAACAGACCAAAAACGTTTCATGATACGTTTTTGGACACCACATGAAAAATCAGAACCAGTGCCTATAGGCACGGAAAGCCCCAGACAGTACGGATCCCGGGGGATACATACTTCCGGGCTATGTCCCCTGGAGGTGGGGGCAAGGCATTACAGATCCTATGGATCCATGAAAAGAATGCAAACAGTCTCTTAGCCACACCATATGTACGCCAAGTAGCCTTATTGGCATGTTTGATTAAAGTTAACTTTTTGCAGAATAGAAGAAGTGATAAATATTTTCCCCTATTTGCTTAACAAACAGGAAGAAAATTCCTATTCCCATGTAAATCCTCCCACCTTGAAATGGCCCAATAGTTAACCCTGTCTGCAGCTAACTAAGTGGTGCAGATCACCAAATATATAAAGAAACATATAAAATATCTAAAGGTATTATATAAGTTTAAGCGGGGAGTCGACAGCTCCTTTACAGTCAGATACCAGGAGATCAGTTACATTACAAACAACGTCAGACCAGCTAAATTCAGATGAGGAGGGATCACAGAGATTGACGTAGGCTAGGGTTACATCTGCGTTCGGGATTGCAGAACCTGATCCGGTTTTGATGTTTCAAAATTCACAAAAACGGATCTGGATCCGCAGCCCATAGGAAACCATTGTATAGCAGGCTCGCACAACTTGATATCCAGTTCCCGCATTCCGGTTGCCCTTGCTGCGTTAAAAATCATGCAGGCAACGGTTTTCGCTCAGTTTTCTCAGCCGGAATCCGGTTTTGAAATGTCAACCGCAAATGTCATTGCAGCCGGGTTGCCGCACCCGGATTGCAAACCACAGCACAAAACATGGACAAAATCGGATTGTCCCGGATTGACCCGGATCCGGCGCAATCTGGCAAACAATAGCATAGGAGTCAATGAGCGCCGGATTGAGCCGGACCCAGGTCAATCCGGGACAATCCGATTTTAGCCGAATTCCTTCCCCGCCTCAAACCCCATACAGGAAAGCATGGGAATATCCGCTTGCGGCCCCCAAATTCAACATTAAGGTGCAATCCGGATACCGCATGCGGATTTAGAAACACATTTTGAAGGCAAAATGTGTCTGAAGGCAGTTGCGATTAACGCATCCGGATCTGGATGCGGTGAGCGCAAATGCACAACGCAGATGTGACCCTAGCCATAGTCAGAGTTCAAAGTTGGGTCAAGAACAGGATGAACACAACAGAAGAATAGCATCAGAGTAAATCCAGCACAAAAACGAGCAACTGTCAGTAGCATGGGAGTTTAAATAGGGTGTGGTGCTGTCCCATTGGCAACAGCTAGAATTATATTACTCCTGCTGGACAGCGCACACTCCCATTTTTCGTGGTCCAAGCCACAGAGCCTGCACTGCTCAGTGATATTGGCCTAAACTTCTCCACTACCAGCACCGATCACAGTGTGAATAAGGCAGCACATGGAAACAGAAACGGCATTGATGGAGCAGGTCCAGGTGAGGATGTTAAAGGTATTTATGTTTTTCTTTTCAGTTTGGAAGCTGTAGTTTTCTTTTTCTTCTGTATGGATTTTCTGTTCTATAGTGATAACTCTTCTCCCAGTGACCTAGTAAACTTATTTAAACCCACAGTAAATAATAATCTTAAAGTTACTGTGTATGAAAACCTTTTTTTCTTTCTTTTTCTTTACCACGAAGGTCAGGATTTGGAGCCGCACAAAGGAAAAAGCTGAAAAATTTGCAAAATCTGTAGAAGGAAAAGTTCATGTTTGTTCTACAGCCCAAGAAGCGGTGACTGGTGCTGATGTCATTATTACCGCCACAATGTCTACAGAACCGATCCTTTTTGGGGATTGGGTCAAGCCGGGTGCACACATCAATGGTACTGCAGTTAATACTATTTTTTACTTCGGGGACAGTAATATAGAAAAAGTAAAAACCTCCTCCAAACACATGAAGATATTCCCAACACCCCTAAACTATTTAGCGCCGTTAAGTTTTGTATTTTAATTTTATCCGCTCAACTTATCCAAAAATTGCAGATGGACAGAATTTTTACTAAGACATTAAAACTCATGAGTTATTAAAGGAAAATTGTCACTTCCTTTTTCTATATTAAAGGGGAACTCCTGGGAGATAAAACATTTTTGTACTGTCTCTGCCCTCCTACATGATGAAGCAGAGCTGTACACTGCAGTTCTAGGATCTATAGATCTCTTATAAATCAATAAAATCATATCTGCTCCTCAGCTCTCACCCTTCCCTTTGGGGACAGAGAAATGCAGTAATTCATAGTGCTAACGTTTCAGGGGACAGGAGGCTACCAAGTTGATATGGGGGAGGGGAGATCATGGCAATGCTGAATCAACCAAAGAAGTGCACTGCCTCTGCTCCTAGCCTGATACATGGCAGCACACATTATGGAATATCATATCATTGTACAGCAGAGGATCACAGAGTGTTCGTATATCTGCTTGGTGACTTGATTGCTATTTGAAGGGAGAACATCACTGTTCATTACATAGGATGGTATATCAGGGGCTGCATTGTAGTGTGATCATGGGGCCAGTGGCCGCTCCCCTGTTCATGCAAAAGTATGAGGGGGCAGGAATGTAAGTGATGCACCCAGGGCTATGGGGCGCTCTGGGCTTTAATATTCTGGGGAGTCACAGGGGTTGAGACCCAGACCAATGATCCTGGGTATCAAATAAAAGTTCAGGGATTTTGGTTTTGGGGATTGTTGTCGTGACACCACCTGTGATGTTTGGCTATGGATTGCTGACACTGCGGTGTGGGACCTCTGGGATGATGGATTCCCAGTTAAGGTGGTATCACTCCCCACAAGTGGAGCGGTTCCCCAGGGCAACCGGTATAGTGTATGTTGGTGGTAGGCCATTGGGTTGTAGGACTGAGGGCGCGGAATAACCTACAGACACACAATACATAATCTCCGTTACTTTTACTGGTAGTTGCAGGTTCAGACCAAGCCACTGTCCACAGGAGATGTAAGGAATCCGGGTGGCCTGGAAGCAAGGTGGGGATCTCCTCACCCGGTGAGTTCTGAGGCCTCCCTGCTACGCTCCTCTTTGCTGGTCCTGGCTGCCTAAAGCTAAGCTCTCTCTTCCTGCTTGTAAGTGTCTCACCCGTATTGCAGGCGGCTTGAGCCCTTCCCAGGCACCATTCCTCTGGCCACTGTCCCTGAGCTCTCTAGTGCTGCTGTGCCTCCAGGTACTTTGCTGTGGCTGGGAGACGTGGAGTCTCCCGTCCTCCGGTTTTGGCTGCTGGATCTGTAGTACCCTCACAACCTCGGACCCCGGTGTCCGTTTCTGGCTCTTTGCCTGGGAGTTGAGCCGGGTAACTGGCTCCACTCCCCAGGCCTGCTTCTCTCCTTCCTCAGATCCTCTCCTACGGGTCCCTCACGCTTGCTGTTCCTTCACTCTCTACTCTGCATGGGACGAGCTTAGCACTGCTCCAGTCCACAGGTCATCTTCATAGTCCTCCTCGGAACTGAACTAACTAATCCTGCCCCCAGGCCAGAATTTATAGGGGAGTTCCCCTGAACCTGGGTGCTGAGCTCCCCCTTCTGGTCTGGAGTCAGAAAAGGTGTTGCATGCTGTGGGCTTACCTGTTGTGGATATCCCTTATTGCTTCCAAGCATGACATCACCCTCTGAAGGAGGTAATGCCATTGTAGCAACCAGACTCTGGTGTGCCACATAAGATGATTATGGAGCCCTCAGGGTCCACACCCCCAACACATCTCCTGTCACTGCTGCTGCATGAGGCTAAATTTCTCTGTCCCTGAAGGGAGGGGTGAGAGCTGAGAAGATATGATTTTATTGATTTATAAGTGATCTATAGATCCTAGAACTGTAGTAGACAGCTCTGCTTCATCATGTAGGAGGGCAGAGATAGTACAAGAATTTTTTTTATCTCCCCGGAGTTCCCATTTAACCTGCCCCCAATGTTTTGTTAGTGATGCAGTGTGCATAATTAATATGGTGTTCTCAAACAAAAGGTGCCAGTTTTCAGCTTAAACACTTTTTATTATTGGGTGAATACCTTACAGACCTTCTTTCAGTCATAGAGGTGGAGCTTTGTATAGTTTCAATCATGGTCCTCATCAAATTATGCATACCCATCGCAGTCTGATTGCCATGTGTAGCCCGACGACTGAACCCCTATGACTGAAAGAGAGTGTCTGTAATGTATTCACGTTTAAATAAAAAAAAAATAAAAAATTCTTATAAATACTTGGACCTTTTGTTTGATGCACATTGCATTGCTAACAAGACAGTGGGGACAGTTTTATATAGGTAAAAATGAAATCGACAAAATTAAGTTTTTTACTGTGGTGACTTCAGTTGTTTTTGGATTTTACTGCCTTAAAGTTCACTTGTCACCAGTTTTGGGGGTTCTAAACCCTGCCCACCACCTTTAACATGATGTAATTGGGGTTCCTGTAACTCCATTATATCCCAAGACGTCCCCCTCTTTACAATTCTCAAGTCTCGCACCTGCGCAGTGCTGTGCCTCACTGTGCACTATCGAACAGCCAGTGATTCCACTGCGCAGGTGCGAGACATCAGTCATTCATCAGCTGCACAGTGCCCAACATCTCGCGCCAGTGCAGTGGAATCACAGGCTGTTCTATAGGGCACAGTGAGGTGCCACAGGACAGGTGCAGGACTTGGAAATTGTAGTAACGTTATCCACTTGCACACAATCAGGAGTGGTGTTTGTGTGGTGCCCCTGTGTCTTGGTCGCCGCAGTGACGTTGCACCTAATCCACAGGTGTCGTATCATCGCTCTCAGGTAAGACAGGGGCACAAACCTGGGACACCGACACCCTACACCCAACACCAGGAGAAGAGGAGATACATTTAAGAGGGCATTCCCCATCTGCTGGCAGGAGGGAGTAGTTTAGGAAGGCGGTGGAGTCAGTGAGAGAGAGAGAAGGAGAGAGAAGTTGACAGGAGACGAAGGAGGAAGGAAAGAATGGAGTTCTAGGGGAGGCTAGAGCTGGGGCCTAACGGGACCAGTGGGTAGGTTGGCTGAGGAAACCCCAGCCAAAGGTACCCCGAATCAACAACTGCCCTGCAGGTCATTGTTGGAGGAACTGGCTGCATGAGGGGATCGGCGCCAATCTGGTGAGAAGACGGCATGCTTCAGCCAGAAAACCGGAGGCCACAAGTCTGCAAGATCAGTAGCCAACCCCGTAGACACTCCCAGGCACAGTGATTAAAGTAGGGCCAAGAGGACTAGCCATCATTCGACAGGGCCCGAGATCACCTGCCTTGGGATTTGTAGAATGAAGGTGCAGAATAGGAGCAGGTGAGAAGAACACTGCAGAGTAGGCAGCAAAGAAAGGCTAATGAAAGGTGTCACAGAGAAGTGTTTCTTAATTATCTGAAAGCTGGCCAAGCTGCAATCCGGAGAAGCACAGTACCAGGTTGGGACTGCTTTGAAAGAACCACAAGTAAAGATCCTGGTAAAAACTGCACCCTTTGTGTCCTCCTGCTTATTTCCTGTGCCCTCCTTGCTGCACACAGCACTATAACTACCACCAGCATTCTTCATACAGACTGCCTACAAAATCCCAGGGGCCCGCTCCACCTATGGGGAGTGTTCTATACTAGCTGCCAATCCATCTAACCCTGGGGGTCTATACCGCAGCGCTGGTCATCCCTAACCAGACACCACAGGTGGCGTCATGATCAACTACCAAAATCCCCTGTAAATATTCCCCTAAACTGGTTCGGTCAGGGCCACGGAGCTGGGCTAACGCCATCGTGACTACCCAAAAGACTGCCGGCCTGGCTACCGAGTACCCCGGCCCTTACTACCGCTCCATTTGCATGGAGTATGGAGGTGCTGCATATGCATATTAGCATATGGACAGCAAAAAACTCTATTTTTTGAGGTGCAGGGGGTGTCTGGGGATATAAAGGAGTTTCAATAACCCCAATTACATCATGTTAAAGGTGGTGGGAAGCACAGTTTAGAACCCCCAAAACTGGTGACAGGTTACCTTTAAGTTCTTTCTTAATGCACATTCACAGTCATTGCTTTACTGTCTACATCCTTTAGCCTGATTGTTCCTTTGTTTGCATGAAACTGCAAAGTGATGTCTGTAACAACATCAGCTCAGGGCTTAAAAAATAAGTCCCCACACATCTCCATATCCCAACAATTTAAAACGGTAAAGCTCTTAGAAAGTGGCAACACAAGAAAAAAAAAAAAAAAAAAAAATATATATATATATATATATTTGTATAGATTTCAGATTTTTTTTCACTACTTAAAGTGACCCTGAACCCGGATGCAAACCCCACATCCCCTTCATACCTATAGATGCAGCTTGTGCAGCTGCTGCCATCCATCCATGAATCGTGCAAAACCGCTGGGGCACTCTTCATAAATCATAGTTTTCATATCTCATTTCTGGGCGTTTCTGTGAAATTTTAAAGCCGGAGCAGGCGGGCTTGTGTGCCGCTCTCCCCTCCTTCTCCGGAATCCTGCACGCCCATGGCTGCGTGCATAAACAACAGAGAGGCGGCTCGCCTCATAGTATGGGCGGTGAAGCCGGTGTGACGCGTATTACGTCATACCGGCTTCACCGCCCATACTATGAGGCGAGCCGCCTCTCTGTTGTTTATGCACGCAGCCATGGGCGTGCAGGATTCCGGAGAAGGAGGGGGAGAGCGGCACACAAGCCCGCCTGCTCCGGCTTTAAAATTTCACAGAAACGCCCAGAAATGAGATATGAAAACTATGATTTATGAAGAGTGCCCCAGCGGTTTTGCACGATTCATGGATGGATGGCAGCAGCTGCACAAGCTGCATCTATAGGTATGAAGGGGATGTGGGGTTTGCATCCGGGTTCAGGGTCACTTTAAATGAAATATAAACTGCATATTTGGTATCTCCGCACTCATACTAACCTGGAGAATCATACTGCCAAGTCATTTTTACCATAAAATGAATGCTTTGAATAAAAAAACAATAGAAAAACAATTGTGGAATTGCGTGTTTTACGCTATTTTGTCCTACTTGGAATATTTTCTCACTTTCCAGTACATCACATGATAAAATGGATAGAGCCATTCAAAAGTACAATTCGTACTGGTAAAAACAAGCCCTCAAACGCCTAAGCCAAGGAAAAAATAAAAAAAGTTATGTATCTTGAAATAAGGGGAGGACAATTGGAAAAACGTAAATAATCAATTGGCCAAGAAAGGGTTATAGTGAACATAGACAGTTATTACCTTATATACTCGCGTATAAGCCTAGTTTTTCAGTCCAAAAATTGGGCTGAAAAGTCCCCCCCTCGGCTTATACGCGAGTCATATCAGTATACAGGCCCCCCCTCACAGTATACCGCCCCCCCCCCCTCACAGGATGGCCACCGCATGCAGCGCTGCGCACATACGTTACCTGGCTATCAGCTGTCACTCTCCGGTGGCGATTCGCTGCTCCTGGCTCCAGGCTGCATCTTCCTCTGTGTCTTCCTGCTTGTGGCCGGGGCTCATCGCGATGACGTCATCGCGACCCCGGCCGGTCACGTGACAAGCAGGAAGACACAGATGAAGATGCAGCCCGGAGCCAGGAGAACGATCGCCACCGGAGGGTGACAGCTGATAGCCAGGTAATGTATGTGCGCAGCGCTGCATGCGGGGGCTATCCTGTGAGGGAGGGGGGCACCATACTGTGAGGGGGGCTGTATAATGGCACTGCTGGGGCTGTATACTGTGCTGGGGACCTGTATACCACACTGCTGGGGCTGTATACTGTGCTGGGGACCTGCTGTATACCACACTGCTGGGGCTGTATACTGTGCTGGGGACCTGCTGTATACCACACTGCTGGGGCTGTATACTGTGCTGGGGACCTGCTGTATACCACACTGCTGGGGGCTGTATACCTGTGCTGGGTCCACCCTCGGCTTATACGCGAGTCAATACGTTTTCCCAGGTTTTGGGGGAAAAAGTAGGGGGGTCGGCTTATACACGGGTCGGCTTATACACGAGTATATGCGGTATGTGAAAAAGTTAGAAAAGTTTCAGCTCGCCGTTTAGAATCAGTATAGGAGGTGGTTTCCCGGGTGGTGCATGGATATAGGGAAATCTCTGCTCAGAGCTAATGGCAAGGGCAACAAGGAAAAATAAATCCAGCAACAACGTCCTTTAAATTTTCTTGGAAAAAGTTAAAAGTCCATTTTATTTAGGCATATTAAAAGGCAGAAATGCCAGACATGAGTCAACCGTTACCTGTGAAATGCCAGACATGAGTCAACCATTACATGTGAAATACCAGACATGAATCAACCATTACATGGGAAATGCCTGACATGAATCAACCATTACATGTGAAATTCCAGACATGAGTCAACCATTACATGTTTCGAACAACATCTGGTTCTTAGTCATAGTGTCACTATGACTAAGAACCAAGAAAATTTAAAGGATGTTGTTGCTGGATTTTTTTTCCTTGTTGCCAAATATTATGAGTATATTTTGAATTTAGTTATGAATTTAGTTATTTAAACATTAAATAAGACAATGTTGTATTTCAGCTCTTGGTGCCTGCCGACCGGACTGGAGAGAACTGGATGATACTGTGATGAAGAATTGTGTGCTGTATGTGGACACCAGAGAGGCCAGTCAGAAGGAGTCTGGGGATATTGTGTTATCCGGGGTGAGATGTTTCTTATTAGCCAGCAGTGACCAATGAAGAAGAATACTACTTCCATATCATCTAGCGATGAAATGACATTTTTCCTACAAAAAGACATCACAATCATAGTAAAAATTATAATTGCCCTGTTAACAAAAATTTGTTAAAAACTTAATAAAAACATAGAAGAACTTCAGAACAGAGTGAAAAAAGTGAGTAAGCTTATAAAGGAGACCACTCTGACCATTGGCGCAACTTGAAGCTGATGGGACCCAATGCGAAAGCTCCAATGGGGCCCCAAATTATTGCAAACCTTTAATAGAAATAGTCTTTTTCTATAGGCCAAAGGGACTTTTGGGGCCCCCTAGGCTCCAGGGCCCGGGTACGATTGCAACCTCTGCACCTGTTGTTATTATGACCCTGCTTCTGACAATAAGAGACACATCTGGAAAGAGGCTCATAAACTCTATAAAGAACACCTCTTGTCTAAAGCAGATGGTAAACTCTTCTTTGTCAAGCAAAAATATGTTGAGGAGGTAAAAAGTACTATATAGGAGATACGGGATAGGGGATTAACTAAAAAACTAAGTACAAACCCCTTTAAAGCACCACTCTCCTGTTTGTGGTTTGGTTTTTTTTATGTCATTTTACCGCTGGAGTGGTGCCTTAAGTCTAAGTCCACTGCCTGCTTGTATATTTGCCTTCTGACATCTTCACCTTTTCCACTGTTGCTCCGGTTGGTCTCTGGTGCGTATTGGACATAGTTTCTCCGGACCTGAGTGAACCCACAGGTGCCCGCATGGAGACCGCAGCTGCTTTGTACTCACCATGTGCAGCGGGTGAAGGGTGGTTTCTCCCTCCGTGCACCCGATCGCAGCCTCTTCTGACTCCGCAGCATAAAATGAACATGTGGAGGAGTGGAATACCGACAACCCAGTTAAAAGTTAAGCATAGTGAGGATGGTATTTCTACAAATCCCATCCACTATGCTGATACTGTACTACACAGCATTTTGGATGCAGCGGCAAAACGCTGCGTCCAAAACGATGTGTATACTCATCATGTATGCAGCCTAATAGGAATGAACCAGGGGAAGAAGAACTTATAACTGGCAAAAGGGAGCTATAGATTTATATCATGTGTAGCCTCACCCAAGGCTCACTGAAGGTAAGGTAATGAGAAAACCATGTTCAGAAATTACCCCCAAGCTCCCTGTATGGATGACACAACAAGTACCAAAATATTAAACACAACTTCTTCGTTGTCATCCCCAATAAGGTGCGTGCCAACAGAAACAGAGGGGGTGAGTACAGACAGATGTTAGACCATCCTTGCATTTGAATTGGTGATTGCAAAGCCCTATTTTTGGGATTGGTGGAGGTCCTATCACTCAGAGTTCCTACGATCAATTTTAAAGTGTGTAGTGCCTAAGACCAACGGAATGCTACGCTTAGTTGTTTCCGGCGGTCCCATAGAATAAGTGGAACAGAGGTGTGCCTGATCAACCATTATTACATTCGATTGGGGCTTTTCAGAGCTACAGTTCCTGGAACCGTTGATGCTCCCAGTGGTTGGACCTCCATCAATTGGGAAGTTTTCCCCTATCCAATGCATTGGTTATAACTTCAAAACTTAGTACGACCCCTTAAAGTCTTCACAAGTGGTCAATTAAAGTTACATTAAAAAATAGATCATAGTAATTTTTAAGCATCACTATTGGTGGAACAAATCATTTTTGTATTTAATATTCCATATCTTGTAATTAACATGAACATTTATGATTTACATATCCACAGTCATCAGTTTGGCTGTCTGACTGGAGCTTATTATTATTGTATATTAGGCAGTAGAACACAATTGCTAACAAGCCCAAAACAATAATTACAGCATGTATAAAGCAGATGTGCAATCTAAGTAGCTATACTTGATTGTCTACAGAAATTCTATAGATATTACCCTATAGATTAAGATGCTCGGACGGTCTCAATGTGGCGCCCCGCTGGGCAGGCCGGCACCAGAGGTACTGCACTCCTCCATTTGCGGGAGAGTTGTGCCTCTGCTCTCCGGATGCTGGGATGGCGCAGTTGAGCTTCACACACACAACACTTAGGATCCCGGGACAGTAGGTGGACAAAATTGGAGGACCCAAACATAGCCAGGAGGAAAAAAGGAGCAGGAGGTAGAAGTAGAAGAGTAGTAGAGTGGAAGAGAGGAGTAGAGAGTAGAGTGGAGGAGGGAAGAGTGAAGGAGTGAGGAGGTGTTGGCTCCCGTGGGCTTGAGCATGACCACACTTACCCCGGGAGGGAATGACCAACTGGTGAGGAGGACGGACAAAACCCTCAGGGCATGGAACGAGACGTAGATCCGCAGACGCCCATATCTGGTGAGAGAACAGAGGGGCTGGTGGACGACACAGGGAACCGACCCTGAACACGGTGCGGATGCTGTAAGCCCGAACCATTGAAAACGGAGGCCGGAAGTTCCTACTGGGAGCTGCGGCCAAACACCCAGCATAACTTGGAGAAGGCGGCCGAACTAGGGAGCAGTACCAGGGATTGGTACAACTGAGCACCCGTGTCTGTCGGGACCTGAGGTCTGTGTGCGGAGGTGCTGAGAGGAGCAGAGAGACTTATAGCGTTGAGGGTCCACCAGAGAAAGGAACACTCAGAAAAGAGAAATAAAGAGACAACCAGAGAGAGAGAGAGAGACAGGAACACCAAAAAAGGCTTGATTGCACTGTCCCGGTTCTAGAGACAACGCTAAACTGGAGCTTGGCAAATGAAAGCACCAGGCGGCCATGCAGAAACAACTAAGTAAAAGTAACGGAACTCCAGCAGTGGTGTGTGAGACTTCTTAGCGGCGACCAATGGCCGCAAAGGTACGAACTGACTTCTCCTTCCTACTGCCCTGTGGACCGCGCTCCACTTGCAGGGAGCAAAACCAACCAGGCTGCCGGTCACTGTGCCCAGAGGTTCTGAAGCAGCGGCGGCCGCTCATGGCCCCGCACCGCAGGTGGCATCAAGAATACCCCTTTTCCCTGTGATCACTGTCAATCCCCCTTTTTTTAAATGACACCACCAGCGTCACGGGACCGGGTCTTGGCCCCCATCTGTCCTGGTGAAAAGAACCCAGAAGAACAACTGCTGCCCGGTTTCTGAGTACCCCAGCCCTGGAGTGGGCATGTCAACTTGGCGTCACGAAAAGGATGCGAGTGGCCCAGAAACACCAGGTCTCATGCGCCTTAAATAACTGTTAAAAGACTGTAAGAACTAGCTTGCAAAATGGCAACAAGAAAGAATGAGCGCCACGTGTAGGTCTGGGATGTGTCTAAGCCCTCGTCGTGGGAAGGAACTTGGTAAAGGCACGAAAGAGCAGGCCCGCCCAGAGTACTAAAGAAAAGCCAAGGGGGCTTATAAAGGTGTTGACTCCGCCTAGAGACAGAATGAGAGAGAATCGCGTGGTGCATGGAGTCAGAGGCATCAGGACAGGCAATGGGACGGATACTCTGGCTGGCAGAGAAGAGAGCGAAAAAGCCCCCAATGCAGCAGGGGAGGCTAGAGACTGGGTAGAGTTTATCGGTTCCGATGATTTTAAGGAAGCAATGAATGAACTGAGCCTGATACTGAGCAATGCGCAGCTGTGGGCTGTTAATGCCTGGAAGTTATCCCAGTTACAAAAGTTGGCACACCGAGTTCAAGTCTTCAGAGCCACCAGTAGCAGCAGCAGCACCAGAAGTAGAACCAACAAACCAGAGCCGGTCAGCAACCCCGGAGCCGACAGAGGTGATATCGGCTGCCACACCAGTCCTGCCTGAACCAGCACCGAAGTCGGTGGGTGATGCCGCTGAGCTAGAAAGAAATGTGAGCATAGCAGAAACCCCGGAGGTCGAGAGCAGGAAGGCTCATTGGGCATCCTATGAGAGTCTAACTGAGGGGTGCCCAATTGCAGCCCAAGTGGTGAGCAAGGTAAAGAGCAGATATGATGGTGACTACTGGGCATGAAGGCAAGTTGCTGGGGAAGAAGAGTGACGACAGCGCAGAGACCGCTGTCAGCAGTAAGAGATAGAGGCTAACCTGAAAAAGAAAGCCTACATATGAAAGACTCTGGTACCCGACCCAGCGGAGCGGCGCCGAGGAGTAGTTGTCGATTTTCACCACCAGGACGGCTGGTAGTTCATAAAAGAGTACGGCTTGGAGCAAGAGGTCTTTGCCAGCAGACGGGACGTCGAGTCATATCTCCCAAAGGGACACCTCGGTCGGGATTTTTACCCCGGAGAAGAGGTCGGTTACACTTGGTGTATGGGACGTCGAGGCTGGTATGCGTTGCGGGTGTACAAGAATCTGCAGCCTCGACCCTCATATGCATAGCCGACTGAACTTTCAAGTGGGGAGGACAGATTGCGGGCAAGCGGCCCTTACCCATAAAGTAAGACCTGGAAAGTCAGTGTAAATAGTAGTTAGAATGTTGAATCATGTAAATATTGTTTGTAGCTGGTTGGTTAGTTAGGTACCGGAATTGTATAAATGTAAATAGTTAACCCGCCATAGTCATTGTATTAGGCAGGCGGAGGACTTTGAATAAGAACTGTTTTGAACCCCGACAGACTGTGGACTTTGTGTTATTTTTATATTTTTCTACCTTTTTTACGAGCATTTTATGTTCGGCTCATACTGTATGCAGGAGCTTGTGGGGGGGGGCAGGGCTCATAGTGTATATAGAGGGGCTGTTTGTCTACTCATTCTGTATATGGGTGATGTGTGAGGTACAATATATAGGGGGGTGTCAGCATACTTAATTCTGCTTAAGTGATTCAATTAATATTACTATAAAATAATAATTGTAATTAATATGTTAATATTAATATTGAGCAGAATTAATTTCAGTCTATTGGTTTGGCCCTCCACACCAGTCACGGTCTCTCATATGGCCCCTCTGAAAAATTAATTGCCCACCCCTGCTATGGAGAATGACTGGAGAAGGGATGCGCATGCGCGGCAATACGAAGATTTCAGAGCCGCGTTCTTGGAATCAGTGGGAGTCCTAGCAGTCAGACCTCCCCTGATTCACAGATATTACTTATCCTGTGGATAGGTGATAACTGAAAACGCTTGCTATAATCATTTAAAGGCTCAGACAAAGTGCTCCATAACTTCTCTTTTTAAGCTGATGTTTAAGAGGGAGAAGTGGAAAACGTAAAATAGTTTGATAGGTTTTTTTTGTTAAACTTGCTTGTTTTCTTTTTTTCATTTAGGCTTCTATTTATGGGGAAATTGGAGAAATACTCAAAGGAACAAAACCCGCTCTCCCAGATAAAACAACAGTTTTCAAGTCAGTAGGTAAGAAATATATTGAATATATGGTACAATGACATTTATCTTTGAATCTACACTTTTACAATAGTTGTTAAGGTACCGTTACACGCTACGATATCCTTAACGATATCGCTCAAACGTCACGGGTTTGGAGTCGTTCAAACGACATCGTTAGTACGTCGTTGTGTGTGACACCGAGATACGACCACGATAAATCGTTGGATCGCTGATCGCAGATGTTCATAAATCTGTCGTTCGTCGTACATTCAACCTGCTGCATCGTTGTGTGTGACACCGCGATAACGATGTTGTTAACGACTTCGCCTATTCACAACATTGAACATGTATCGTTCGCTGGGTTTTGCTGCTCGTCACATCGTTGGTGCGTCATGAACGATATCCATACGTGTGACATCTCACCAACGATCAATTACCGATGTTGTCACAAGCGCGCTCCCGTGAGATCGTTGGTGAGATTGTTACGACATTGAAGTGTGTAACTGCACCTTTAGTCTCACTAGTGGACTTGAACCTGAGATATTGCATTGCATTCTAAAACCATTGTTCTCCTTTGAAGGCCAGCCTTGAGTATGCCACCGCCAACCCATTTCCAGTCTCGAAAATACTGTTGTCACTGATCGCAGAAGTTTAACTTGCTAGATGCCACTGGCAAATATTGAAGATTAACTGCTATGAGTGAAATAGTAATAAGTGGGTGTCATCTGTACCAGGGGCAGACATATCATTGGTGCAACCTGTGCAGTCGCACAGGGGCCCAAGAGGTGAAGAGGCCATTTCCATGTCCAAAGCAGGTTGGAATTGTGCATTATGATGAGCTGTTGGAAAGCA
Source organism: Allobates femoralis (assembly GCA_033576535.1). NCBI lineage: Eukaryota > Metazoa > Chordata > Amphibia > Anura > Aromobatidae > Allobates > Allobates femoralis. Next base: position 208,976,546 of record JARQOC010000011.1, on the reverse strand, counting down.
AAGGGTCCATATACTGTCCTTGTACAGGGGCCTCTTCTTTCTGGTGTGTACAACAAAGCATGTGTGCTCAGCTCCTGTGTCTGTTCCATACATGTGTGCTCCACACAGGGCCAAGTGAGCCCCCTGAGTACAATAGATCTCCACATTTGCTCGGGTCTGCCAGAAGTTTGCACTGTACCATATATGCCTTTTATTCACCCTCTCCGCTTATACCATTCTTTTTTGTTTGAATGTATTTGGCATCTTGAAAGTGTGCAGTATGGCGGGCACATAGGGGGCTCAGAGAGAGGCACGGGACACCACTTCGCCTCTGCCGGAACTGAGACCGTTCACTAACGGTGACTAGAGCAGTGAAGGACACGGCCGTAGGGTAGCACAGTGACGGGGGTCGCAGTAGTCATCCTGTTTAGCGTTTGGCAGCCCTTTCCCGACACACCACATACAGACTTTGCGGAAGGTCACCTATCTTTGTTCACCTTTCCATCTGAGTCCAGGCAAGCTTCAGCTGTATGGTACCTAGTGTTTCGTCACAAAGAATCAGTCCACTACAGCATAAAACCTCTACTTTTTAGAACAAAGTCAACAAGACCTAGTATAGGGCACATGCTGATGTGGTCGTTCACACACTTTCTTCGGCTTTCTGTTCCTCACATCTTTACAGCTGATCCTGTCACTGCGCTGCAGGCTTACCTCCAGCTCCCGAGAGTAAGTAAAGGCGCAGCTCTTCCCCGATGGTCCCTCTGCATGGGTCTATGTGGGATAGTCAAATGACCCAGCAAGTTTGACGGTGTATATGGTTCCAACCATATAAGCTGTTTATCATGTTGGGCGTAGAGAGACACCCAGCGCAGTCACTGTCGCTAAGGGCAAAGGGGACATGGTGACTACTAGAAACACTAGCACTGACACCTTGCTTCCCTAACAACCCTATACACTCTCTGCAGCTGTCGACGATCAGGATACCTCGTCCCTGTCTGTCCCTCAAACTAAGACTACTTTGGGATCAGATAGGGTGGACACTGGTCAACCCAGCTAACAGCTAAAGGAACACACCAGGGAAATAAATAAAAGGGAGAGGGGAATACTCTTGGCTGAAAGGAGAGTCAGACAGCAAACAACGCAGGAAGTCCACAATGCACTGCTGAGCTAGGAAGCACCACCAACTCCAAACAAGCTATCACCACCAATGCCTAATGGGAGCCAAGGGGTATAAAAAGAGACAGCAGAAGGTAGGCAGGAGATCATCTGGGTCCTAGTGATCTCAATCTGTCACCAAGCAGAGAAATACCTCTTAAAGGGACAGAACCACAAATCAATTAATGGTGGACGGAACAAGATTTCTGCAAGTGCCTCACACCTCGTATGCCCCCTGAAAATGAGACTGTTTCTGTCAACCCCTATTCCTAGTGAGACCACAACCTTCAACCATTACATCACGTACGGCCAGTACTAGGTAGCCACTATCCTCACTTAGACTCTCAAGCTTGAACTGTGTCAGGGACCGGTACCCTTCCTTTGGATGCAGGAGTTTTATCAAGCTTTATCTAGTACGTTTCCATAACAAGTTCAGTGCTCGATGCGTTGCCCGAGACTCCGTATCCTCTTGTAGTGAAGCGCCATGACGTGCAGAACATGTATGCGATATCGGGATTAATGAGCTGAAATAACTTCAATCCCAGATTTTGACGGGAGTGGACGTCGGAATCGTGCTGTGAAACCACAACTACGATGCGTTTGACAACGTCACAACTTCTCCATGTTAAAGATCGTTCCATGGGTTGGGCGATAGACATCAGCATCGGACTTGTCTCCGATATGCAGCGTGTAAACATCCAATTCTCGGGGCTAAACGTACACTAATTGCGGCTTCCCCCATTTGATTGCTATGCAACGTAGTAGAAGCCTGTACCCCCTGACACTTTGCTGCCTTGTCTTTCTGTCACCAATGGAAACTTTAAATGTTTTCTGCGTGTACTCTACACCAACTACTTCAAGGCAGGAGCCACTAAGCAGGAAAACCCTCTCAATATATACCCCCACTAGTGGGCCAGCTAAACCTTAATTATCCTAGCTCTATGTACTTGACCCTAGGTGCCCCTACTCTGAAGAGTGACCCCTATCTGTACACAAGTATAAATAAACATCGAATAGCGGTCAATTAAGAACATGTAAAAGCACTAACACTCTTCAGGGCTCTTAGGAATCAGTCACCTCCTTAGAAGTGTAATTCTCATAGGTTTAGGGATAAGCTTCTGAATGCTACAGATGGTGGATCCCAAGAAATCCTGAGATCAGGTCTCTGGAGTACTGTCATGAATGGTGCAGAAGTCCATTCATTGTCTATAGGACTGCTGAATATTGCTCAGCACAGTCTCATGGACCATTAATGGAGCAGGGGCATTTTCTATATGAATAAATTCTATATGTATCCAATGATAATGAACCTTGTAATAATGATGCTACTGTTTTACAGATTGTACAAGTCTGTGCAATGATCTAGTATTGGAAAAGTTTACTTGCCGCTCTCCTGGGTCAGCGTGACCCATGAATTGCAAGCTTGGTGTTTAGGCTAAAAGGCTTATCACGCAATAAAAATTTAATATAAATTTCCATGGTAACATCTAATAGAATGTATAGTCCTCATTACGCTTTCTTTGTTAGCAAATCCCATTATCTTCAGCAAATTCCATTATCTTCCTAGGAAAGCAGGTTAATTCTTCTACATAATAAAAGTTACCCTAATAGTTTTTTGGATTGTTTTATATGTTTTGCACATTAGCAACTGATGAATGACTGATCCATCCATTACTGACCTGGACTAAAACATTTAATGATTGAAAAAAAATGACACTTTGATCCTCAGCCTTATATTGTGTCAGCCGCTAATGGATTTTGGGATCATTATATAAATTTATGGCTGGACCCAAGAGTAATAAATTGTAGAGAAAAAAAATGCTGTTGGTATTAAAATGGATTAATGCATTCAGGTGTTGTTAAATGCACAGAATATAGATGTTCTTTCAGTACATTTTCATGGCAGTGGCGGAATATTTTCCAAAAAGAATATAAAAGCCAGTGGTAAAAACAGAGGAGCAGAGACGGGCAAACCCACAGATGTTTGGGATCGCCAGATCCGGCCTGACTAAAGAAAAGTCCAGTTCAGGACCGAAAAAAACTCACCAAAATTTAGGCATGTCAAATATCCATTGCACCCAGCAGGAGGCTGCCAGCTCCTCTGGAAGGCAACACAGGTGTCTGAATACCGATGCTCAATCCCCTGCAGCCCAAGCATGGGGGCGGTTGTGGCAGCTGCAACCAGCCATGCTGACAGGGAGGAGACTGGTGGTATTTATAGACACAAGGTTACCAACAGGGCATCAGTCACACAAGTCTATGTGAGGCACAGTGTCAGAGCTCAGCCTATTGCTCACGCCCAGCTATTAGACAAGGCGGCCGCCCCGCACCAAATACATGCATCACAAGTGACAGACGCCCCCCAGAGGGCACAGCCTCAACTGCAAAGAGATAAAAAGGTGCAACAAAACACTATAGATGAAGATGTGAGGTGTAGATATTTTGGCTAAAATAACGTAAGCTCGTAACCCACCGTTAATCGCCCCCACGCTTACAAGTCCCAATTATATGTCTCCTGACCATATGTTTGTTTAGTGGGTAAACCACCAAACATTTAGAAAAATCACCGAAGTAGGACATAAAACTTTAAAAAAACTCACAAAATTTAGCCATGTCAAATATCCATTGCACCTAGCAGGAGGCTGCCAGCTCCACTGGAGGCAACACAGGTGTCTGAATACCGGTGCTCTATCCCCTGCAACCCAAGCATGGGGGCGGTTGTGGACCGAACTTAACCCAAACGTAAACCTCGACCCCGAACCCTATATAAGTTTATGGGGACCCGAACTTTAGTGCTAGGAGGCTGCAAACGGAAGCAAAATGGAGGTTAAGCAGTTAAACAATACTTACTGAGAACCATGCTACTCTGTCATTGCTTCTGGGCACACTCATTAATCCTCATGAATATTCACTGCTTCCCCGCCCACCCTCTGTGAGCATCTGTGATTGGTTACCCAGCCTCACATTAGTGTCTGTGCCCCTGGAGGTTAGAATTAAATAATTTTTAAAAATCCATTAGATTATTATTTTTTATTTATTTAGTTTTACACTGCAGGGGCACATACACTAATGTGAGGCTGGGAAACCAATCACAGAGAGCGGGTGGGGGAAGCAGTGAATATGCATGAGGCTTAATGAGCGGATCCGGAAGCAGTGTGAGAGCAGCGCTTGAACTGGGTGAGTATAATTGTCTTTCTTTTATCATCATTTTGCTTCCTTTTGCAGCCTCCTCTTATATTTGTTGTAAAAGCCATGGAAAAATGTGACGGTGGCACCAATTCCTGCACATGTAAACCTCCTCTAAGACTCTGTTAAAGGGAATCTGTCAGCAGTTTTTTACAGCCACATCTTGGAGCAGCATAATGTAAAGATATTGATTCCAGCAGTGTATCCCTTACTGGGCTGCTTGCTGTTATTTGACTAAAATCACAGTTTTATTTTCTGCAGATACACCAGTTCTCTGAACTGAACTCTATATAACCTCACCACTACCGCTAATGGGCACTGTGCATAGGCAGAAAGCTGCCAATCAGTGATGGGGATAGAATTTTACAGAGATTATCGAAATGGAGGACTACCTGGCATCAGGTTTACTAGTCCTCTTGCAGTAATCTCATGCTGATAAAACTGTAATTTTATCAAAATGGCGCCACGCAGCCCAGTAAGTAATGCATCAATGGAATCAGGTTTCTGTCTATATTATGCTGCTCTCAGATTAGGTGAGAAAAACCTGGCGACAGATTCCCCTTAATTTTTTTTTTTACTCAATTCTTGTTTGTTCCACTCTGGTATTTCTTGTTAAAAATAGTAAAGTCTGAAACATTGTTCTTGTCTTTACAAAACCTTAAAGTGGTGTCTCAGCTCCAGAACGGCTCCGAAATCCCCGCTTGGAACAAAGCAGTGGTCATGCCTGCTATATTCATTGTAACTGTGTGGCGCCCCAATGGTCAGTGCACCACAGTAGGGGTACTGCACCCAAGGCAGCGCGTGCGGTATCCCAGTCATTGGAGAGCGTGATGTCAAACTGAGGCTCTCATCCCAGCATTCCTACACCTAGGACTAGGGGACCAATTGGCCAACCTGTTACTAGGGTAACCGGTCCCGGTGGGAGGAGTTTGAGGAGTACTGAAAAGACAGACAGTTAGTCAGAAGAAGAGAGAGAGTGAGTGTGAAGCGAGTCCTAGAGGGAAGTCGCAGCGAGGGCGCCCGAAAAGGAGTGGTGGCCCAGAGAGAAGGGTGAAAACCCAGTGCCAGACCTTCCGATTACACGGTCTGGGGAACCGGAGAACCGGCTCTGAGGCGTGGTACAGGCGAGTCCAACCCTGAGCCGCCAACACGGTGGGTTGCAGGTCTGTTAAACAGCCTCCGACCTTGTCAACAAAGCACAGCCCCATCAGGAACTCCAAACCCAGTTGAGCCCCTTAGAGAAGAAGGATATCCTCATTACACCCAACGGGCCTGGTAGGAAGCGGCTTTGTGCAGGGCAGCGCACGGAAAGTAAGAGAGCGCAAGGAAGTACACAGAGGGACTGAAAGCAAAGTGAAGGAACATTTAAGAGAGCCTCAGAGAGACATTGATTCTTTGGTGATGACCCGGCCAGCTCCCATCCTGTGCAACTGTATACCTGAACTGCCGTGAAGAGTTACCAGTAAACATCAGTACAGAGTCATCCAGTCTCCTGTATTCATTCCTATAAGTACTGTGACAACAAGTGTTCCAAATCCTGCCCTGGGACCCCGCTCCTCCTGCGAGGAGCTACAACATCTGGCTGCCTACCCACCATCCCCAGATGTCTGCCGGCAGTGGTGATGCCTTCACCAGAGTCCGCAGGTGGCGTCACGAGACTTTATTTATTTTCTTTTATTCTTATCCCTCATAACAACCCCCCTATTTAAGCGACCACCAGGGCCACGTCCTGGCAGGCCACCAGTGACATCCCCTTAACGCAGTGTTTCTCAACTCCAGTCCTAGAACCCACCAACAGGTCATGTTTTCAGGATTTCCTTAGTATTGCACAGGTGTTAGAATTATCCCCTTTGCATTTGATTGAATTAACACGTATGCAATACTAAAGAAATCCTGAAAACATGACCTGTTGGTGGGTCCTGATGACTGGAGTTGAGAAACACTGCCTTAAAGTAAACTCCCGGGTACCAATTCCCCATGGCCTTGGGGAAGGTCAACTGCTTTTGTTCTTTACCTAAGAGACTGCAAGAAAGAGATGAGTGCTGTTCTCTCTCCCTTAGGCAATGAATGGAGCAGTGATGTACGGCCATAGCTCCGGTTTAACAGAACATGTTCAAGTGTCCAGTGCTTACGATCAGTGGTGGTTCCGACTACCCTATGATAATTTGAGAGATTGGACAACCCCTTAAAAAGGAATCGATCAGCAAGTTTAAGCAGAAGACAGGATGCTGTAAGGGTTAAAAAACAAAAACCTACTGTGCCCCTGTTATCAGTCTGTTTGCTATTGTTTACTTAAACTAAAGGTTTTATCACCTGGAGATTACCATTTCTGGACTACTTTGTCACGTGTAAGGCAGTCCGACATGCCCCTGCAGTGATTGACACCTCACAGTCAATCCACAACCTCTATAAAGAGTCTGGTGTAGGAGGGGGCAGCTCTCGGCTGCACTGTATTTTTAAAATTAAATTCTTTGATTGTGTCAGAATGGCTGCAGATGGTAATCTACGTGATATATCGTTGGTTTTACGTTTTCTTTGCCTACATTATGTTGCTGTCAATTGAGGTAGCAACACATTCTATAAATCGGAACCGAATAGTAATAGTAAAAAGCAACTTTCTTTATATGAGCTTAAATTCATGTCTTGTGTCCTTACATAAGGGAAGGTTGAGCTCCGTGCTGATTTGATGAAATGCAATTCAGGAAAGTCACCTCTACGTCTCTTCAGTTATCGAGCAGTCAGTGGTCTTCACTGTTCAGCTGCTTAAAACCAAGTATAGACCTAATGTCCTTTTATTAGAGTATAGGACTCTCAACTTCGCAATCACTGCTTGATGAGAACAGATTAAGACATTTTCAGCTCAAAATTTAACAGCGATCTTCCCTCATTTATTTTAATCCACTAATCTATTTTTCACCATCAGATAGAAGCAGCTTTTACTTTTTTCACCCCAAATGGTACTTCTGAATAGGAAGCGGTGGGCATCTATCTGCATCTGCAGTGGGCATGGGCAGTTGCCAGGTTGTTATTAGTGTATTCCTTCCACTGATGGTAAGATGGCTGAATGTACTTTGACCCTCTGTGCCCCTTCTTTTAACAAAAGTCTCCATATCCTTTAGGGCAGCCTCTTGGCTTCCTGCTTTTTTTAGGCTGGGGTCACATCTGCGTTAGAAATTTCAAATCCTGATCCGGTTTTGAGCTTTTAAAAAGCTCAAAACCGCATCAGGAAACGCTCCTCATAGGAGCCCATTATAAAAACCGGATTGCATGCAATGCAATCCGGTTTCGGCATCTGGCTCTGCAGCCTGCGTGAAAAATCATGCAGGCTGCCATTTTTGGTGCGGTTGTAACATCCGCGATGCGGTAACTGCATTGCTCAGGATGTACGGTTACCGTATACTTTGCTTATCCCGGCTGCTGCCGGGATAAGCGTAGTGTTTAGTGTGTTAAAAAAAGATTTAATATTCAAAATAATTGTGGCCATCATGTCTCTAGGGGGTGCCCACCCCCATAGAGACATGCTACCTACTCAGGTGGGCATGTAATGTATTAATATCTCATGTACAGTAAGCCAGCTCCTGTCGGCTCTGTAGAATTTTCTGAATGAAGCTGCGGCTCCACTGACATACTATACGTAATGTACGTATAGTATGTGCCGCTGTCCGAGGTCCTGTAGGCTTTTACAGTAGATCTATGGTGGTGCGCACCACCATAGATTTACTGTAAAAGCCTTCAGGACATCAGCACATACTTTACGTACATTACATATAGTATGCGCACTGCTGTCAGTGGAGCCGCGGCTTCATTCACAAAATTGTACAGAGCCGACAGGAGCTGGCTTACTGTACATGAGATATTAATACATTACATGCCCACCTGAGTAGGCAGCATGTCTCTAGGGGGGTGGGCACCCCCTAGAGACATGATGGGCACAATTATTATGAATATTAAAGCTTTTTTAAAGATTCTACAGTTTGCTCATCCCTGCAGCAGCAGGGATGAGCAAACTGTACGGTAATGGATTAATCCGGATTACACATCCGGAGCAATCCGGTTACCGGATAGTCTGAAGCTAATTGCGTTCACCACATCCGGATCTGGATGCGGTGAACGCAATTCTCTATTAAAGTGTGACCCGAGCCTTACTCACCTCCCTTGGGCTAGGGTCAGACCTGCGTTTGCCCATAGCCTGCAGAGTCCATCAGAAACTTAGTTTCTGGCAGGAGCAGTGCACAGCGTTAACGGCAGACCAGATGCTTACCACAGCCGCTGGCTCCACAGAGAATCCCTGGATAGCGCACAGGAGACGCGATCTGCAGCATTTTCATGTGCACTTTGCAATAGCGCATATCCAGCGATTCTCTGTGGAGCTGGCGGCTGCGGTAAGCATCCGGTTGCCATAAGGATATATAGGGAGGCGTCGCATAGCGTTACATGCTGGTGAGGCTATGTGCTAAGTTTTCAACGCAGGTCTGACCCTAACCTTATAGTCAAAGGCCCTTACCTTACTTAGCCTAGGTCCAGTTAGGGTACTTTCACATCTGCGTTTTGCAAATCCGGCAGAATTCAGCATTTTTTGCAAAAAACGCATGCAGCACACTTGTAGCACGGTTGCGTTCTTCCTAATGCATTTTGTATTGAAGTTCCTGACATGTGCGGCACTGGCATTTTCATCACAATCCGGAAAATCAGGCACTCCCAGCATGTCTTAACACAGCAGATAGCAGCGTTTTTTGTCTGGTGCCCGAAGCTGCAGATTTGCCGGATCGCGATGAAAACGCAATGCCTTAAATATCTGCATGTAAATAGTATTTTTTTTCACTCAATAGGTTCCCTTTAAGAGGTGTAAAACTATTGGGCATTACACTTTGCCATCCTCCCTGTTGGTTTAGATGTTTCGGTTAAAATACATTTCTGTGACCGACTTTTACTACGGAAAGTTAAGCGTCCATATCATTAATTATTAAGTAGGGTAAGGTGTTCGTTCTCTGCAGTTATCGGAAAAATGTCACGTCTCTATTGTAGGCATTGTCGGATCTTCGGGCTATCACCATCACTCAGTCACATACCAGCATGAAGTCACATCACCGAGGCAGGAGAAATCATAACAGAGCCACAACGAGAGGATGCTAAAAGCAGTATAGATTTATTTTTACAATGGAAAATAGCACAATAAACCTTAACCCCTATTTGCCAGTTATTATTTTTTTTCTATTTTCTTTTTTACTCCCCTTCTTCTAAGAGCCATTTCTTTTTTTTTATCAACAGCAATATTTTTTGTGGGATGAGTTATAGATTTATTCATTTTACCATGCAATTGTCACGTTGCCATTGGACTCAGTGGCTGGTGTTCCTGCTCCGGCCGCTGGGAAGCGCCGGGTTCCTTCGGCTGGTGGTGCCACTGATAGGAGGGCCGGGTCATCATATGGACCTGCTCCTTTGACACCTGCCTCTGTCGCTGGGTTTTGCCGTGTTTCTTCTGTGGGTGATGATGATTACAGAAGAGCGGGTCCTGCAGAGGCGTCTGGTAGGCGCAGGCTTCGCTCTGCTATCAGAAGTGGAGTGGTTGGTACCAGTCATGCATCACTATCTGGCCTGGTTCTAGGGGCGGTCTGGATGAGGTCATCAGGCTGTGAGTTCCAGCTTATGAGAGGGAACCGCGCCCTTCAAATACCTTGGAGCCTGTGTTGAGCCCAGGCTTTGGGGCACTTGGGTGTCAGGCACCAAAGGGTTAACGGTGTCACAGGGAATGGCGGCCGCGTCAGGCCCAGGACACGGGGTCAATCTTCCAAAAAGGGGTGATATGTACAGGGATTATATACAGTGTTGTTGTGACGCCACCTGTAGGTTCTGGTGAGATGCCACCAGTGCCGCAACAGTCCGCTGGAGGTAGATAGTACTGCGGCAAGTTAGTGAAGTAGTCCACAGGTAGAACTGGACCTCCGGTGCAGCGTTTCTGTATGGAAACAAGTTCAGGCAAGAGAGGATGCAGCCGACACAAGTTCACGTTTCTCCGTGTACTTTACTGTCATTTGCATTTGCATACCTGATGGTATGAGGACAGGTAGCTTAACGAGTGGCTGCAGGCAGATCCTAGGTGGTATGGTGGAACCCTCAGTGTGTGCCTTAGTGCTCAAACCTTGTCTGTTCCTTCCTTCTTTCCAGTTAAATTATGAACCCTGACGACTTGAAAGCTGTCCGACCTCCTTCCTTCTCTCACCCTTGCCCCCGTCGGGCAACCCTCTGCTGGCTGGCCGCTCCTTCCTTTGGCGGTACCTGGTACCCTCTTTTGGTTTGCTCAGGGAGAATTGTAGACTCCACGAACTCCAGATTCTCTGTGGTCCTAAAGTATCCCACAGTGCGGGCTCCGGTACCCGGTAAAACTCTCTGGGATGAACTTCCTCAAGTTCTTCACTTCACTCCCTAAAGGTACCGTCACACGGGGAGATACGCCGGCGATGTTGCCGGCAACCAAGGGGCGTGGCCAGGTTGCGGCGACATCGCCGGCGAATTGCCGCGTGTGACAGGGCGATAATCAGGCGATGAATCGCCTGAGTCACATCGCCAGGTTTCCCAACAATGTTGGAAACCTGGCGATGTTGCTCAGGCGATTCTGCCTGATCGCCCTGTGTAACGCGGCAACCCGCAATGTTACGGGCGATTCCGCCTATCTACAACATTGCGGGTTATCGCTTGCTGGGTTGCTGGGCAACTCAGCGAGCGATAGCCGCGCAACTACCGCGACATCGCCGGTAAGTTGCTCAGTGTGACAGCTCACCGGCGATGTTGTCAGGGATGCGCGCTCCCGCGATCCCCGGCAATATCGCCGGCGATATGTCCCTGTGTGACGGTACCTTTAAAGCTGTCTGCGCCTGGAGTAGCTTTCTTCCACCTTAAACTCTTTCTTCTTCTTCCATCTTTCCCTAGTCCCTCAGCCGAGTGACCTAGCAGCAAAGACCTTGCAGGCCTGAAACTTAGAGGCAAAGACCTCCTTGTTCCCCGTAAAGGTGGTTTTATTCCTTCCTTGGTAACCTCCCACCGTGTAATCTAGTGTGAGAGTGCTGGTGTATGGGTACCACCCACCATCCTAGATTCCACCTGCAGCTGGAGTATCTGCACCTCATTTACGGATGCAGTACCCCTCCGTGACACCTGCTTGCCGGGGCGCCACACCTGTCCGGCAGGCAGCCAGATATAGTCTTGGTTTCCCAGCGATCTAGAGTGTGTTTGTATTTTGACTCTGACCTTTGCCTGGATTTTTGACCCTTCTATAGCCTGACGATTTTGTACCTTTGCTGCCCTCCCAGTTTTGACTCCGACCTTGCCTGGATTTTTGACCCTTCTAAGGCCTGCCGATTTTGTACCTTTGCTGTCCTCCCAGTTTTGACTCTGACTCCTGACTACGCTTTTGGGTCCTATTTAATACTCCCTTCCTGGCGACCTTCCTGCTCCGGTCCGCTGCTCATCACAGGCAGCTACCTCCTGGGCTCCGCTGTAATTCCAGATCCCTGTATGGGGGTAAAGGGTCTAGGGTTTCTCAGGGTGCTGTCTTACCAGCACCTCAGCCTCGCAGCGGATGGTCGTCACAGCAAATTTTGAATAACAGAATTCCAAGGGTGGTGAAATGGTTAAAAAAAATTAATTCTGCCATTGCTTTCTGGATTTTTTTATGGTGTTCAACGTGTGGTAAAAATGACCTGACAGCATAATTCTTTGGGTTGGTGCGATTACACTGATATACATATGTATTTTTTTATGCAAGTGGAGGGAAAAATTCAGAAACGTTGAACAATAAAATTTGGTTTCTGACACTCTTTTATGAGATCTATATTTTTTATTTTTCCTTTCATGCAGTTGCAGGAGGGATTTTTTTTGCATTAGCAGCTGACCTTTTTGTGGGTACCATTTTGGGGTACTTCGACATTTTGTGTCACGATGGTCTCTCTTACTTTGAGGACTTTTGACTGGTTCGGGACCTCAGTCTCATTTTTGTATTGAGATTTCATATTAAATGTGTTTCTTTCCTTTGACAGTGTTGGAGTTAATGCCAGTTTCTGTTGCCAGCAAACTCCCTAGTTCTCTTTCCAGATGTGGTTACTTTGTGTTCACTCCCATCTCCTTTGTATGGTCACATGTTCCAGCAATCTTTGACGGTGATTGAGCTAATTCGGGGCCTGGCTACCTGAGGTGTAGGTACAGTAGTACTCTTGAGAGCTGATTGTGGCCAAGCTGCCTGCTGCCTTGAAGTTGCCCTGTTGTTTCCCTTTCTGTCTCCCCTTTCCCTTTTGTCTTGTTTATTGCAGTGGTTGGGAGTAGTGCTCCCATCGGTCATCTCCCTATTGAGGGTCAGCGAGGGTATAGGTATCCTGCTCGGGACGGGGTGAAAGAACCCATATAGGGATGGTAGGGAGATCAGGGCACAGTCGTGGAGAGCGCAGGAGGTGTCTTTTTTCCTGTTACCTTCAAGCAGGGCTCCCAATTGTATTTGTCCCCCCCTTCCCCACCCCACGATTGTTTTTCCCTAGTCTGTTGTTGTGGGCAGTGCTTTGGACATTGTTGGTCTCACATACTGTGTCCGGGACGCTCCCAAGTTTGCACTGTCACATTTTGGCAGCCTGGGATTGCATTCTGAAATTAAAGTTAAAAACAAAAAAATAGTTCAGTCTAGAATGAGTGTTAATTTTAGTTAATTTAAATGTTTAAAGGGGTTCACCAGGAATGTAATAAAATCACCCAATCACATATTTCAAACAGCAACCCATCCAAGTCGCATGTCAGGACAAGCTGTAGTCCGAAGAAATGCTGCTACCACGACTTGTCTCAATTGAAAGGATAGTTAACTGAAACAGGAATTACCCATGAAATTTAACATTTATTAGCATTTTGAGTGACCAGCCACATGTATAAAAACATACCACCTAAAGTGTTACAAATCCCGATAAAGCACTGTAAACTCAGGAAATGATTAAAAAAACACAGAAAACTCAGAGACAAAAAGATCAGGATTTATATATTAAAATATATAATTATAATGGATTGAATATTGTCATATTTAAAAAATAAGAATAATTGGTGCACTGCTAACACAGCAGATATCACTTGATATCACTTTCTCATTTCCCATGTTTTTGTTGCCATCAAACAAAAACAAAAGACTATACTCACCTCCCATGTCTGCACAAATCCAGCCGTGTCGACACTTGAGCTCCAGGGACTCACTTGGAGTTGTTACTTTATGCGAGCCCCACGCCCAATCCCGAATGGATTCTCTCTCCCCAGGTGGGGACCTTTGGACATATAAGTAATCAACAGGCAGTGAGAGGCAGCCACAGCCCTTACTCGTGAACTTTGGGAGCATGAGTGCTGACACAGATAGAATCGTGCCGCCACAGGAGGTGAGTATAAGCTTCTTTACTTCAGTGGGGCCAAACATGGGGATGGGAAGGGGTTGTCCTATTAGTGAACACCCCCTTTAAATATTGTCATATCTGCTGTGTTAGCATCAATTATTTTCCTATGTATGAAATAGGATCACATTCACTCCTTTATAATTATCTATTTTAATATACATAATATATGCCTAAATATTCACACAGCTATTTTTTTAAATATCCAAATGTAGTATAAGGATCTCAGAAATATTAAATCCCTCTTATGGTATTTGTAAATGTGTCCTAGATATCCCTATAGTTGTGACTGTCCCATTCCTTTCCTGATGGCACTCAGTCTATATCCTCACCACAGTCCATGCAGCCTTCCCAGTATTAATAGACAATATCATAGATATACATCCTTCCAGGGGCGGACCTACCGTGGTGCAGCTGGTTCAGCTGCACCAGGGCCCCGACCGGCTGGGGGGCCCCTCAAGCCTGTAGGGGGGCCCCCAGCCGACCCCCATGACCCTGTGTCAGAGGAGAGGGGGTTAACTGTGGTAAGCTTCCTGCTACCCTTGGCTAATCCCGCTCCTCCTCTCCTCTGCCACCCCGGCTCCCAGGACTGCGTGGCCCGGCGCAGGTAGGAGCCGCAGCACCTATAGCACCATCATCCATTAACACCCCCCCCTGTTCCTCGCCGACATCCACTACACCACCCCCGCTCCCCACCATCAGCCTCCGCACCAGGCCCTCTTGGCACAAGGTCCGCCACTGCATCCTTCATTATGCTGCATGGCTCAATTCCCGTGACACATGATCGCAGCTAGGTACAAACTGCCACACAATCCATGTCATAGGTAGGCTGCCGGTCATCATCAGCCTAAGAGTATCAGACACCCTACAAACAAACACGGATGCCCTGTCTGCACATTATATCAAATGGTGCTGCGACCACACCCGGTCATTTAAAGGTTGAATCACACCCCTCTTCTGACATCACATCTATACCGGTATCTAATTGGATGGTTGAGAACCAATAGAAACACTAGACATGATATTCCTAAGGCAGTGTCACAGTACTAAAAACCAATAGTAAAAGACCATCTCCAGACCAACGTTTTAGACCAACATTAACTATGCAGACGAGCAAAATGGGTCAATATTATCAAAATCAGTTCAAACGTTAATTGGACATACCCGAATTGACCACAAGTGTAGTAGATTAAAGTTACATCAAAAAGGACCACCATACTTAGGCTGCATGTAAAAAGTAAACTACCAACGTGGATTATAAATACACATCATAGAATTAAAAAGTTTGCTATCAGACAGATTAAAATGGGAAAATAACCCCACATAATTAAGAAAACATGGGCAAGTGATTAAATAAACTAAGCACTGTGATATACAATTAATGAAAAGTTGGTACCCATGACCAGTCAACGCACTCTTATGCTCAACACCACGATAGCTGATTTCACAGGCCTTAAATGAGTCACACCGATATGTCTCTAGGTATGAATTTGTTGAGTCAGGTTGTCTTAGGTATCTCCTGGGTCAGATGGCTATGGCCTAATGGATCCTTAAGATTTCTTCCATGACTGTATGCAATGGAAAGAGAATCCAAAACCAGGTTTCCAATGTCTTCATCTAACGTAAGTATAGGCAAGCAGGTTTTAAAAAGATTTTTAACTTCCTTCCACCTACTATCATTGTAATCTGTTAGTCCTCTTCCTTCTTTGCTCGTAAAACCAAAAGTTCTGATCTTGATTGGCTGCTGCATGTTCCAAAAATGTTTACAGGACACTTTCCAGGTAGCCGCGTCTACCAACACTACCACTCAACTCCCTCCGCCCTCCTTTTAAAATCACTGACGAAAGAGCAGTTTTCTTTAAGATGCAAAAACTGCCTCTTGGGGATTTCTCTGTTTAGGGGCATGGGATGATAGCTTTCAGATCAAAAGATTATATGTCACTGTCATTTTCCAGAAGATACTTGTGAACACTTTGTTATGCACATAACTTGAATGGCTGGTAAGTGGCACCATACTCACCAGGGTCTGGCCATCGCAATGAGTTGTCCTGTGCAAATACTTCCGCCTCTGCTATTTCCACCTGTTGCTCGATAGTCTCCACCTGGATTTAGAGAGGAGTTGCCAGACTCTACAGGAATTTATATTCATCGTGTCTTGCAGAGTTCTGTTTCTTATTCACGACCTGCAAATTAAATATTGGGCAGCTCCTCCTTCAACACCTTGCCTGAACTTAGTTCCTTGTTGCTAGTGGTCTGTCAAGGTGTATTATTCTCTCTCCCGCTATGGTATCGACCACGGCTACTTTACTCGTCTTGTCTGATCTCTCCGTTCCTGACTTCGGATTTGTGTTCTGAACTGGTGCAGCCTGACCCAACCTCATATTTCATGACTACGTTTCAGTCTTCTCCCTTTGTGTCTTGTATTCCTTATCTGACCCATGGGTTAGCTGCTGCAAACCAGGGGAATGGGAGTGGTACCTGATGACTACGGTGTGGGCCTGCGTTCCCTCTACACCATGCTTTTTATGCCCATGGAACATTGAATAAAGCAGAAAATGAAGAAATTAGTCCGGTGCCGGATTTTTTTTCCATGTATTTTGCACCTGGTGACTTCCCCAATAGCCCAAGCCTATCCTTGCCATCAGAGGCTCTAGTGAAAACCAAGTAGTCAGTTAGTCGAACCACTCCAGGGTAAGCCTGGCCAGTGGCGCAGTGGGCCCACACCTACTGCCGTCACTCAGTGTATCAGCTTCCTGATTATTGATGATCCACATCCAGAAGAGCAATTTCTTTTTGTTAAATCTCTTTGGTGACCCTCAGACTTAAATAATTCTAATTCAATCCTCGAGTGAACTTAGTGAATGCTTCTTTTGCACCCATCCACAGAATCAGGACGTCGTCAATATAACAGAATCATAATGATATACATTCAGGCCATCTTTCAAAGTCTTCAGAGAATACAACTGTTTCCTCCCACAAGCCCAGGAATACATTTGCATATGTGGGAACACAGTGGTTCCCCATTGAAAGAGTTGGAAGACCCGTCCATCAAACTTAGTTCCTAGTTACTTCCTTGTGTTCTGTTAAGGTATTGTATTGTTCTCTCTCCTGATACTGACCCAGCTCATTTACTTGTCCTATCTGACCTCTCTGCTTCTGATCCCGGCTTTGTGTTCTGATCCTATGCTGCTTGCCCCAAGCTCGAATTTCCTGAATTCTCTGTCTTCTCCCTTTGTGCCTTGTTTTCCTGCCCTGCCCTGACCGGTTGGATAGCTGCTGCAGGCATGGAAAAAGCCCTTGAATGGCACCTGGAGACTACCCTAATGACCCTAGCCTATCATCACCATCAGAGGCTCTAGTGAAAACCAAGTAGTCAGTTAGTCGACCCACTCCAGGGTAAGCCCGACTAGTGGTGTGGTTGGTTCACACTCACTGCCGTCACATAGTGTGCCATCTTCCTGCTTATTGATAATCCATATCCAGAAAGAAATTTCTTTTTGCTGAATCTCTTAGGCTGGCTTCACACTTGCGTTTGTGTCTGCATGCAGAGGGCATGTAGATGCAAACGCAGGCAAAAGCAGCCCATAATAATGTGAACGCAGCAGAGAATCTCTGCATGCGTTCACATTACTATGGTGCCACAGCAGCCAATCAGCTGCCTCTGGGGGCGGCCGGGAGGAGGAGATCAGCGGCAGAGATCTCCTCCTCCCGGCACAGCTGATCTCCCGCCGGTGTCAGCGGGGAGATACAGCTGATCTGACAGCTGTTTAAATCTCCCGCGCTGACACCAGATAGGGTGATATCAGCGTGGGAGATAAGAAACAGCTGATCGCTGCTTCAAATCTCCCGCGCTGACATCACCTATTCGGTGTCGGCACGGGAGATTTAAACAGCTGTCAGATCAGCTGTATCTCCCCGCTGACATCGGCGGGAGATTAGCTGATGCTCTGCATGATCTCCCGGTGGCCGCCGGTGATCACCGGCGGCCACCGGGAGATATTTCAATGGGATCCGCAGCGTTCTCCTACGGTGTCATGCAGAGGACACTGCGGATCCATTGAGATCAATGCATTTTTTGTGCGCTTGCGGGCGCTTGTGGATAGAACAAGCGCCGCGTACGCACAAACAAATACTGCAAGCTGCGTTTGGAGCGCGGTTGGAGGGCACATAAACGCAAATGCGGCCAAACACAGCCATACACAGTCACATGCGTTCCCATGTTAAACATAGGAACGCATGTGCGCAAGCGTTTGGCTGCGTTTGGTATGCTGCGCTCCAAACGCAAATGTTAAGGCAGCCTTAGGTGACTTTCAAACCTAAATCATTCATATTCAATGCTCAAGTGAATTCAGTGATTGCTTCTTTTGTACCCATCTACAGAATCAGTACATCATCGATATAACGTAACCGTGATATACATTCAGGCCATCTTTCACAGTCATCTAGAGAATACAACTCTTTCTTCCCACCAGCCCAGGAATACATTCGCATATGTGGGAGCACAATGATGCCCCATTGTAGTACCCCTGAGAAGGTTGAAGACTCGTCCATCAAACTTGAAGAAGTTAAGTCACAGCATCTGAATAGTGGTGAAGTGACAAAAAAGAGCAATTTTGATTTGTAGCAAATTCTGGAACACAGTACATGATTTTCATGAATTTGGCTCAAAAAAACTGAGAAAACACGGCAAAGAAAAAAGTGACTTCAGTAAATCTCAAATTATGAATCGGCCTCATGTTTCTGAAAGTTTAATTCAGTTTTCTCAGGATTTAGTGTTCATTTCATATCTACTTGGACTAAATAGATAAAAGCAACTTGAGACATCTTTTTTAATATTCTGAAACTATTAAGAAGAACCTTTTATGAGACAATAGACACTGTATTATGCATGCATGAAACATTTTATGACATTTTCAAATAACCAAAATTAGGCAATGTGACAGAAATGGACAATAACTGTCATTTGCAGTCTCGTGGGAAAAACGTTGGCCTATTCGCAGATAAAAAAAAATGACACCCAGAAGAGAATTTTTTTTTAATATAAATGACCTCTGCCAACATCTACATTTTGACTGTATAGAGATGTACTGAATAACACAAACTCTGAAATCTGTTTCTAAATTTCTTCAATGATCCAGGAATATGTCTGGGCTTGGTTTGAACAGTCATTTCGTGCTGACATACTCTTTTTAGCGTTGAGCTTTCTGTTTGGTAAATTACACTCACCAATATCTCTGATTACCGTGAGACTGGCCCACCAGGCTACCTCTAGGGGACCCAGGTTTTAAGATAGATATGGTTCCCATTAATGCAGGAAAAAACATAGGTAAACAGATTCACAACCAATAGTTGCCTTTGAGGGAACATTTTTATTGTGTTGACATACTAATAACCTGTTGGAATTTATTAATGATATTGTCACAGGGTGGAATAGCGGATAGGGAATCAGGAGGCAAGATGGTAAGATGGGTAAAGGCGAACTGGGGAACTAGTCTGACCCTGACTCGAGGTCCCTGGCTCACCCTGATCCTGGAATTACCTCTGAAGATGAGGATGTCCAGGACGCCACCCTTGCCCTTTGCTCCTGATCAGCCCCCTACCTCCACCCATGGACCGGGAAAACCCCACAGCTCCTCTGGAAGGGAACAGCAGCAGCTCAGCACGTCCTGATGGTAAAGGGTCCAAAAAAAGACTGAACTCTATTTGCGACCCCCGATGGAGGGAGTGGAGATCAGAGCTCTGACCCCTGCAGAGCTGCACAAAGCATAGACTACAGCAGCATTCTGGCATTAACTCTGGAAGTGCCAAAAGAAATTAACTCCAATTAAGCTACATCAGCATCACTCGTGGACTGCAAAGCAGTTAACCCCGTGACAGATATGACCTGTGTAGACTAGAAGATGATGACCATAAGGGATGAATGAGCGCTGCCATGCTTAGGTGCTCGGTATTTGTAATGAGAAGTTTGATGCTCGGATGGGTTTGATTCGTGTACTAAGCATAATGAAAGTCAATGGAAAACTTGAGCATTTTTTGGGAACTCTTCCATTATAATCAGGTATTCAAGTCGTGCCAATCCGAGCACCTAATCGGCTCGTTAGTGCTTTTTACGGTGTATTACTAGTGCTGGAACATCATATTTTTTCTATAAAAAACTGTCAATCAAAAAAATACATTTAACACAAAGTTTTAAACAAAAAGTTATTTCCTTATGATAAATTCTCTTTAAAATGAGCTGTGTTCTCAATTCTAATCATTGAAGGTATATAGATGATGTGACCTCGGCATTCTTTCTTTATGTGGGCGTTTGGAAGGCCAATCCAAAAGGGAAAAATGGTAAGGCTACATAAGATCTTTTGTTTATTAAAATAATTTTTATGTTTTGTTTTTTTAATATCTAATTTCAGGCATGGCCATTGAAGATACAGTCTCAGCAAAACTGGTTTATGACTCCTGGCTGCCAAATGAAGGAAACAAATGAACTTTAAGGCACATCAGTGTTAGGAGTCATTAGTATACACAATAATTCCAATAAAGATATTTTCTAGGTTATTTTTTATCTTACTGCTTTTATGGGTATTATCCCAGATAAATCATATTTTTACAACTGTTAAGCATTATTGTTTTGCTGTCAAATTAAGCATAATTTGCTGCATAGTAGCTATAACATGTCAGAGGATTGTATATCAACATATTCTGTCTGTTTTTAAGGGAAAGCTTTTATAATAATGTGTCAATGACATGAATATGCTAAACACCTTTCTTTGAGAGAAATAAACCATTACTGTCATCTGGTACATGTTTATTTGGTGTCTGTTAGATAATGCAAAAGTTTTGAAAAGATAATCACCCAAACTCCAGAAAATATACACCGGCACTCTCCTTTGGTCTCCTACCTCCCAACTATATGTGTCAGTGTTGTAATGTGACTGTCAAAGTCATATATAATCATATATATATATATTTTCTATATTGTATATACAGTTATGCATACTTGTAATGCCTTAGGCTACTTTCACATAACGATTTTTAGGGAGCCGATGCTGTCCGATATAAATCGGACAGCATCGTCTCCCTTCTGATGCCTGGAATCGGGTGCCAAATAGGCATCCGATTCCGGCATTAAATCGTAGCCTCTGGGCTGAAAAAAATAAAAAAATAAAAAGTTTATGCTCACCTCCTCCCGAGCCCCCGCCGTCTCCCATCGTCTTCCTGCAGGCTCCCGGTGGCTCCCGCAGGCTCCCGGTGTCTGCAGAGGTCTTCTTCTGCTGTTCAGGACCTGCGGTGATGTCAGTCACGTGACACCAGGTTACACCATGGTAACCCGCGGTCACATGACTGTGACATCACTGCAGGTCCTGAACAGCAGAAGAAGACCTCTGCTGACACCGGGAGCCTGCGGGAGCCACCGGGAGCCTGCAGGAAGACGGCGGGGGCTCGGGGGGAGGTGAGCATAAACTTTTTTTTTTTTTTAACCCTTGTGCTCCCAGTTAGGAGCAGTTTTACTGTACTGAGCATGCTCAGTACAGTAAAATTGGGTCCGAGGAGACATCAGATGTTTCCTCGGACCCTTCTCCATAGGGCCCCATGTTATAGGGATCGGGTCAGATCGGATGTGCACTAAATGCCATCCGATTTGGTCCGATCCGATTCTGTCAGATTTTATTTTTGATGCAAAAATCGGAGCATGCTTCGATTTTTGCACCGTTAAAAAAATCGGACAGAATCGGATCGGACGAAATCGGATGGCATTTAGTGCACATCCGATTCGGTCCGATGCCCACAGGGCTGCATGGGGCCAAATTCGGATCCGATGCTGTCCGATTTTGATCGGACAGCATCGGATCTGAAAAATCCGTAGTGTGAAACCAGCCTTAAAGGGGTTTTCTCACAAACATGGTTCATTGTAATCAATAGATCTTGGTATGAAGATAATTTTCATAAAAAAATGTTCCTGTGCTGAGATAATCTTATATATGTGTCCTGCTATGTACTGTGTAATGGATGTGTCTGACTGTACAGGGACATGATCTGATCATATCACATCTCCTGTGCTGAGATAATCTTATATATGTGTTCCTATTATGTACTGTGTAGTGGTTGTGTCCCAGGAAAACGTGACCCACCTGACTGCATTGTCCCAGCTGTAATGTTTGGTGGAAGAGGAATAATGCTGTGGGGTTGTTTATTGGGGTAGTTTCATTAAAGGTTCATCATACCAATACAAAATGCTCTTCTGGATGAATAGGCGCCTCCAAAATCTTGTAGAAAACCTTCCCACAAGAGTTGGAGCTGTTATAGTAAAGGGGGCATAAATCCCATAATAATACCTGTGGGTTTACAGTAATGTGATTCTGTAGGTGTCATGTGTAGGGCGCCAATACTTATTTCTATATAGTACATTTGTGCCATCGGAGCCTAAATCAATCAGTCATTCATTTATCGCAAAGACTTTCACTCCCTCAATATGAAATATCAATTATATATAATTATTAGCTTATAATAATTATAACGTGACCTTATGCAGTTTTCAACAATTATTCAGGAAATGAATTCAGTGACATAATTATTTCAGCCTAAATATTTATTGTTGAAATGATTTGAGTTTTTCTGCTAGAAATAATTAGATTAATGCTCGTTAGATGATACAGTTCATTGTTATCCCTGGATGAAGCATCAATCTCTTGGCAAAGGATGAGAGAAGCCTTATCTACAATAGGAGAAATGAAGGTTTGATTAAAATACGGAGGAAGACTGATAAGATCTAATGAAAAAGAATAAACAAATAAGATCTATCAGTCTTAATGATTGATTACTATTGTTGCAGTGCTTTATTTACCATATAGACTGGTTAGCCAATGTCTATGAACATGGGGGGATCTGGTGCCAAAGTGGTGCTATCCCTGTTCCTGGAAATTATAGGGTAGATGCTAAAGTATCAGGATCCAGGAACGCATTGGTAGTGCAAATAAGGAACCACTAATGTAGTTGTATTTAAGGAAAGGTAAGAAGTCTGCTGTCTGTATATAAGGAGGGGGTGAGAAGTCTGCTATCTGTATATAAGGAGGAGGTGAGAAGTCTGCTATCTGTATATAAGGAGGAGGTGAGAAGTCTGCTGTCTGTATATAAGGAGGAGGTGGGAAGTCTGCTGTCTGTATATAAGGAGGAGGTGAGAGGTCTGCTGTCTGTATATAAGGAGGAGGTGAGAAGTCTGCTATCTGTATATAAGGAGGAGGTGAGAAGTCTGCTGTCTGTATATAAGGAGGAGGTGGGAAGTCTGCTGTCTGTATATAAGGAGGGGGTGAGAAGTCTGCTATCTGTATATAAGGAGGAGGTGAGAAGTCTGCTATCTGTATATAAGGAGGAGGTGAGAAGTCTGCTATCTGTATATAAAGAGGAGGTGAGAAGTCTGCTATCTGTATATAAGGAGGAGTGAGAAGTCTGCTGTCTGTATATAAGGAGGAGGTGAGAAGTCTGCTATCTGTATATAAGGAGGAGGTGAGAAGTCTGCTATCTGTATATAAGGAGGAGGTGAGAAGTCTGCTGTCTGTATATAAGGAGGAGGTGAGAAGTCTGCTATCTGTATATAAGGAGGAGGTGAGAAGTCTGCTGTCTGTATATAAGGAGGAGGTGGGAAGTCTGCTGTCTGTATATAAGGAGGGGGTGGGAAGTCTGCTGTCTGTATATAAGGAGGAGGTGAGAAGTCTGCTATCTGTATATAAGGAGGAGGTGAGAAGTCTGCTGTCTGTATATAAGTCTCAGGGATTTTTTAATAATTAATATTATAAATAATATAAGTTGTCTGCCCCTGTCCTGATTGATATGGACTGATGCATGCGATGAAAGAAATACACCGATAACGCAATCAGGTGTAAGCTCTCCTCAGCCCTCCACAAGGCACAGCTCCAAAGTGAGTCTTTATTGATCACACAAGGGTTTTAACAAAAGCTCTTTAAGGGGGCTCGGTTACACAAGGAATGTGGACAAATGGAATGCATTTATTGGTGGAACATGGTCTAGTCCATGGAGGGGGATTGTTCTTGAGGTCATCAAGGTAAATTCCTTCAGGTCTCCAAAAGTTAGTTTGATCCATGACGCCATCTGATGAGGTGTCATTCTGTGATTGATCACTCTTTGTCTTGACTGCAGCTTTGTCTCAGAACATGTGGTGATGTGGCAGGAAATGGGAGCCATCTTTGTCTGAAACAAGCTTATGTAAGGTGAAAATAATACACTATAGATCATTTCTCCCATGCCCTTATAGCTTACAGTTAATCAAGTATTTTGATCCTATGGCTCTCCTCAACAGTCCCCCCTAAATACTTTATTAACCTGTCCCTACTAGAGCCTATCACATCTGCCCAATGTGCCTCCAACTCTGCCCATTAGCTGAGAATTGATAACCATTAAACTCCCCTCGATACAGACTTCACAATTTTGAACCATTAGACCCCCCTTGGTACAGACTTTGCATATATGAACTATTGGATGTGTCTACAGAAAGACCAACCTTGTGAGCCAGGAAAAACAGACATTGAGGTCTACTCCTTTCTTAATCATGTTCCTTGCATAGGAAAGACACAACAAACAATAATATCTACAATAATTTAAGATAACAAGGATAACAGCGCCTATCAAAACCAGCCATCTCTGCCATCCCTTCATCTACAGAAAGTATTGGTCCCGGGGATCTTCTACACCTGAATTCCTTTATAATTCTTGTTGTAGGAGTTCAGTATCTGTACGGCTGCTGTAACCTCCCGGTGGGACCTGTATTATCTGTAATGTACGTACAATTTTACAAACACCTCCTTATTTTGCTAATAACATGCCCAGGTCTATTCTATTTTGGAGCACCATTATTGATGTAGGGCCTAGTTGGTCAGCTAAACTTTGAAGGTTTTCTGTAGTATAATTGACGAATCTCTGTTAAACATAGATGTAATTGATCTAGACTGTATTCTTACGTACGGCCACTAGGGGTGAGATAAAGGATTCAAAACCTACTTTAACTTGATCTCTGGATTCAAATACATGCGATATGAACAATTCTGGGTATATCAGGAGGTATATAGGATCACGCTATCCGCGTCCTCGGGACTTTCCTACCTGCTTCACCTCAGTTCCCTACCTGGATACCCAGAATTGTATCACCGCATGGATGGACATTTCTGTCTCAGGGCCATATTCTACCACCAGAGATTATTTGGTAACATTTCCCTTTACACATTAACCCCATTACCTTGAAAAGAACATAAAATAACGTAAAATAGCACTTTTACGGCTACATATACAAGTTATTAGAGTAATGTCAGTTATACTCAGTGTTATACCCTTGAACTAATGGTTTGCTCCGGAAAGTGAATGTTTCTCCCTCACTGAGTCTTCATTTATATCATGTTCCTGTAACCATTTTGCCTTAGTTTGGATATTCCATATGTATATCAGACATAATGTGGAGTTATAAGGTCATGTATGTGACAGTGTATCACTATGTGGTGTATGTCAGTGACTATAATTATCGGAGTTCATCATCTGCTGGTGGGGAGTCTCCGACAGTTGCCGCGTCCTTTTCCCTCAAGTCTCCACTGAAGTTGCTGTAATTCAGAGAAGCTGGATCGGCCATCTAATCTCGGCTCACGGATCTTACTCGCATCTTTTCAGGATCACCCGGTCTACTGACATGAGACCATGCGCTCCTGACACCGATTTAGGATCTGGAATTGAAGGGCACATCTCTTTATCCCACTATTTAAACAATTATTTAAGGCTTGGACATCGCTGGTGATTTCATCTGTGGGAAATAAAGCACAAATTCTGAAGAACATTGACTTTAATTCTCCTTACTTGCGAGAATTATCTTATTTTGACTTATTTACTGAGGAGGAAAATTAAACAGAAACAAACATTTCATCTATGTCTTGCCCGTCTCCTCTACCTTGCACCTTTAATGTTAATCTCCCATTCATATTGTCCACTGTCTTATGCATGATACGTATTGTAGAAAGCTGCTGACTCCCAGATACTGTAAAATACCCTTAATGACCTTCAGTATAACATATGCAGCTTTACCTCATCAGAAGCCTCATTCCTACATACCACCTTCATCGGGAGTTTCTCAGAAGTAACGTAGTTTCTGCACCGGATCCTGAAAAAAGATTACCGCAACAGGCACACCCGCCTACACCTAATGTGCAGCTGTATTTATCATCTATCTGCAATCACTGTAATGGTAGAGTGGACGAGGGGTGCATTCGTGGTTCTGCGGGGTCACTACAGATTCTCTTCCATTATATCAGTCACACATCAAACAAGACTGGGTGTAGTCGGCCACCTGGGTACTGACCCCTGGTGCCACCCAAACCTTGTCCACTCAAACACAGGTAGCAGTTAATGACAAATGAGTTAGTTCTTGGGTTACCTGAGCCATCATTGAGAAGAGAGTCGTGGCAGAGAACGCTTACCGCCTGGTGTGTACAGACCTTCCTCAGCCGGCTCCCTGCGTGTTGCACTCCTTTCCATTCGATCACCTGTTTCTGTGGGAATAAGAACATCAGGAGTGACAGGGGCCCCTGGTGCCCGGGTCTGCCCTGGTGTCAGGGTCTGAGACTCTCGACTCTAGGCCTCTTCACAGCTTCTGGCAGCTGCACCTGTGCGAGCATTACCTCTGGCTCAATGAGCGCCAGCTCAGGTGTGAGTACCTGCACTCTACCAGACTGATCTGATCACAGGAGAGCCTCCATACAGGCTCATACACTCTCTGCGGTCTCTGTGGGTCTTTATGTGACTCTAGGAAAGATCTGCAGATCATCTTACCCTTTGCCAGCTACCCATTCCAGTGATTGCAGATCCCCATCTACCTCCTCATGGTGATATGTGAAGAGGGAGTGGTTTTGCTTTATTACCTCCTGTTGTATAATCACAGCACATCCAGTGGTAGAATCCACGAACATCTGTAAAATAACTCAAGATCTGCATTAGCAATGAGCTCTTATGAAACCTGTTCACACATCAGAGCAGTACAATCATGAGGTGTGTGTACTGTCTGCTCTAAGACAATATGTATATATAGAAAACACTTACATTTTAACGACGACTTAAAAATTAAGCTATTGAAAACTTTCATATCACCTGTCCATTCCCCCCTTTAGAATTCTATATAAACATAAAGCATATATGGATTCTAAAGCTACGTTGTCACAGGGGTTACACAAAAAAAAACAAAAAAAAAAAAACCAAATAATAAATACATTTTTCATTCTCTCCATGATACCTAACTGGATACAATAATGCTGTGTGCACATAGGAAGTTGCTGTGTGTATAGTTTCTGTATGTAATCTGCACAAGAAAAAAAAAATCTGAAAGAAAAATAAAGAATACTAGATAATGTGCGTAACCTTCAGAAGAGGCGCCCAGATTTGAGATTTTACAATAAAAAAATACACATTAATTTAGAACTCACTATCTGTGTGCACAGCCTGAATATTGTGTGTAAAACTCTTGAGTAAAAACGCCATTCTGTGACTGTTCTTTCCAACCCCCCCCTGTTCACACTCTCCAGGTATGAGGCTAACTACAGAAACACAGACTTTTTGCTCCAGTCCATGGGCGTACCCAGCGTGGGGCAGGGGGGGCAGCTGCCCCCCCCAAGAGGCTGCCCCCCCTCATGAGGAAGGGGTGAGCGCAGCACTGTGTGCGCGCTGCGCGCACCTAGTGTACTAGGATGGATGGTTTCGCCGCTGGCATTGCCCACATGTACTGTGACACTGCCTCTCCCCCGGTCCCCGGCGCTGAGAGCGATCACGCTGCAGGAAGCCGCTGGGAGCTCTGCTGCTTCCTGTTGCGTGATAGCTCTGAGTCCAAGACAAGTCCTGCTACAGTGGAGGCGGCTGCGGTGCTGGCGGCTCCTCCACCCTGCCGGCCCCGGGGCCCCCCATGGACCCGGAGAATGGAGGATCAGCCGGCCCTGAAGGATGGACCTGATGCGGCTGGTGGTGGAGCTCACTGCTCTGAGGGAACCTGGCCTGAGCCAGCGCCAGGTGAGGGAAACTGTGCAGCACAGTGCAGGGGATAGGGGACAGAGGAGCAGGGTCCCGAAGAGAAGAGGCCAGGGGGGCAGAAGGACTGGAACAGCAGGACAGAGGAAAAGAGGCCAGGGGGGCAGAGGAGAAGAGGCCAGAGGGGAAGAAGGATGGGAACAGGGGGGCAGAGGAGAAGAGGCCAGGGGGGCACAGAAGAAGAGGCCAGGGGGGCAGAAGGACTGGAACAGCAGGACAGAGGAAAAGAGGCCAGGGGGGCACAGAAGAAGAGGCCAGGGGGCAGAAGGACTGGAACAGCAGGACAGAGGAAAAGAGGCCAGGGGGGCACAGAAGAAGAGGCCAGGGGGCAGAAGGATGGGAACAGGGGGGCAGAGGAGAAGAGGCCAGGGGGGCACAGAAGAAGAGGCCAGGGGGGCAGAAGGATGGGAACAGGGGGGCAGAGGAGAAGAGGCCAGGGGGGCACAGAAGAAGAGGCCAGGGGGGCAGAAGGATGGGAACAGGGGGGCAGAGGAGAAGAGGCCAGGGGGGCACAGAAGAAGAGGCCAGGGGGGCAGAAGGATGGGAACAGGGGGGCAGAGGAGAAGAGGCCAGGGGGGCACAGAAGAAGAGGCCAGGGGGGCAGAAGGATGGGAACAGGGGGGCAGAGGAGAAGAGGCCAGGGGGGCACAGAAGAAGAGGCCAGGGGGGCAGAAGGATGGGAACAGGGGGGCAGAGGAGAAGAGGCCAGGGGGGCACAGAAGAAGAGGCCAGGGGGGCAGAAGGATGGGAACAGGGGGGCACAGGAGAAGAGGCCAGGGGGGCACAGAAGAAGAGGCCAGGGGGGCAGAAGGATGGGAACAGGGGGGCAGAGGAGAAGAGGCCAGGAGGGCAGAGGAGAAGAGGCCAGGGGGGCAGAAGGACAGGAACAGGAGGGCAGAGGAGAAAAGGCCAGGGGTGCAGAGGAGAAGAGGCCAGGGGTGCAGAGGAGAAGAGGCCAGGGGGGCAGAGGAGAAGAGGTCAGGGGGGCAGAAGGACAGGAACAGGGGGACAGAGGAGAAGACAAGTTGTAGTTCTCCTGGGCGGGCTCAATGTTCTCCCGCCGCTTGTCTGTGGTTAGTGTGCCTCATCTGGGACATCCTCAGCTCTGTGCTGTGCACAGACAATGTACCACCATGTCCCCAGCTCCGTCCTGTGCACAGTGTACCACCATGTCCCCAGCTCCGTGCTGTGCACAGTGTACCACCATGTCCCCAGCTCCGTGCTGTGCACAGTGTACCACCATGTCCCCAGCTCCGTGCTGTGCACAGACAGTGTACCACCATGTCCCCAGCTCAGTGCTGTGCACCGTGTACCACCATGTCCCCAGCTCCGTGCTGTGCACCGTGTACCACCATGTCCCCAGCTCCGTGCTGTGCACCGTGTACCACCATGTCCCCAGCTCCCTGCTGTGCACCATGTACCACCATGTCCCCAGCTCTGTGATGTGCACAGTGTACCAGCATGTGAATCATATACTGTCGCAGCATGTTGCAACTTTTTTCTCATCCTGAATCTGGATGAGAAAAAAGCGTCCGAAACTCGCCAATCAGCTATTAGGGTACCTTTGCACACGGCTACATTTGTAGCTTGTCACCAGGTAACTTACTGGTTGCAGTGAAATCATGGATACATGGTTCTATCTTGTTGCTGTGTACAAATGGAATCATGTATCCATGATTTCACTGCAACCAGTAAGTTACCTGGTGACAAGCTACAAATGTAGCCGTGTGTAAAGGTACCCTCAGAGATTGATTGCAATGCGAGAAAATCACGTGTTGCACTCATCAGAGTTTCACGCCAGTGTGTCCGTACCCTAATACTGACATCCATATAGAAATCCTACTGGTATGGGGAGGATTTATGGCTGTTAGTACTCCATACTTCTTGTTATTAACCAGTTAATGCTCTCTTGTCCACCACACTGCAGTGTCAAAAGAGGACGACAGCGAGGCAGACAGCAACATGGCATCAGAGAGCCCCTGACCTCGATATAGAAGATCCTCAGATCCCGGTATTGTGACATAATATTAAGAATAAAGTTTTTTGCATTTATATTACACTATGAGCCCCCCATAGGGGTCCCATCTCATATACAGCCCCCATAGGGCTCCCCAGTGGCATAACGAGTCTGATGGGCCCCGGTGTCCAATTTTACAACCTCAACGACCATGGCTTGCCCCCCCCTAGTTTTGATCCTGGGTACACCCATGCTCCAGTCTCTACAGTATCATGAATAATTCAGATCCATCAGAGAGCGGTGCGATTTTCGAGCTTGTGATGGTTGACCGTAGTATTGGTCATTGTGACGAGGATAATGGAATCTGCGATTTTTCTCGTTGTGGTTCCTGAATGTGCGTTTTTTGAAGAGGGGCCCTGCAATCCCGTTTATAGTGCCCCGGGTTACCACAATTGAAGCAGACATTTTTTGTACGAGATACTGAGGGCCGTCCCTGGTTTTGCTGTTGCACATCAGACCTGACATCTGCATGTGAGGGGTCAAACGTAGGGATCACAGCATGTATGATCATTCTGCAAGGAGAATAGTGCTGGTCATTTGTGGTCATCACTGGGTAAACAGGGTCTGGTTTAGACAAATTTATGTCAGTCACATGATTTGGTTCAGTTTGTATGATCTGGGGCAATGTTGCAAAATAGCCACCAGCTGTAACACATTTGCCCTCCGCAAAATGGCTGCCAGAGGTATTGCCTCCCACAAAATGGCCCCCACCAGAGGAGGTCTGAGAAC
Source organism: Allobates femoralis (assembly GCA_033576535.1). Taxonomy (NCBI): domain Eukaryota; kingdom Metazoa; phylum Chordata; class Amphibia; order Anura; family Aromobatidae; genus Allobates; species Allobates femoralis. The sequence goes on along the minus strand of JARQOC010000011.1, from coordinate 208,946,015 downwards.
CACCAACAAGATGGCCACCACCAGAGGAAGTCTGAGAACCATCAACAAGATGGCCACCACCAGAGGAGGTCTGAGTACCACCAAGATGGCCGCAACCAGAGGAGGTCTGAGAACCACCAACAAGATGGCCGCCACCAGAGGAGGTCTGAGAACCACCAACAAGATGGCCGCAACCAGAGGAGGTCTGAGAACCACCAACAAGATGGCCGCAACCAGAGGAGGTCTGAGAACCACCAACAAGATGGCCGCAACCAGAGGAGGTCTGAGAACCACCAACAAGATGGCCGCAACCAGAGGAGGTCTGAGAACCACCAACAAGATGGCCGCCACCAGAGGAGGTCTGAGAACCACCAACAAGATGGCCGCAAGCAAAAGAAACATGTGCTCCACCAACAAAATGGCCCCCAACAAAGCAAACATGTGCTCCATCAGAGGGAGCACATGGCATTGTACCTCTATTATACAGTGGTGGGAATTCACATTGTACAGTTCTATAATACACATAACTTAAACTCTTGTCTTTCTTTTTCCTTTCCTCTTCTATCCAATTTTCTCTATACAAACTTTGAGAAACTCTCTCCCATGCCCTGGCAGTAGACAACAACCCATTATCTTCTAGAACACCTTCCCTCTCTCTTAAGACTGAATTCCACTCCAGGGGTTGCAGCCTTCCTCCTTCTACCATCCCACACAACTTCATAAGCTTCTTGCATTGTTTAACATAACTTTTCCCTTCACGAATTGCAACTAATGTACATGGATCTAACTTGCCATCTGAATTAGGCTTAGGGCCTATGCGACACAACTGCATTAACTTCTCCATCTTTCCCTATATAGACTAAGATGATGGACACACAAACACTTAAAGGGAACCAACCACCCCCAATGACCCCCCCGGACTATTAATATCAGTCCCTACACACAGCACATAGATGTGCTGCAATGATTTTTGCTAAAAAAACTGTTTTTTCAAACTAAAGATAATGATTTAGAAAGTTTAAACTGAATGGACGGCTGGGCGGTACTTATCTCTGGCAAAAGCCGATATCTGATGTCAATCATCCTCCCGTCTCCCCTTGTAGCAGTAACGTCCAGCCCTTTATTCAGCGTCACAGCCCTGTGCACGGGCTCGCATGCCCGTGCACACGTCATCATCTGCAGCCGGGAAGCGAGCGCGCGCTCTGACTTCCTGCGCTCGGCTATGGAAGACAGAGCGCGCGCTCGCTTCCCGGCTGCAGATGATGACGTGTGCACGGGCATGCGAGCCCGTGCACAGGGCTGTGACGCTGAATAAAGGGCTGGACGTTACTGCTACAAGGGGAGACGGGAGGATGATTGACATCAGATATCGGCTTTTGCCAGAGATAAGTACCGCCCAGCCGTCCATTCAGTTTAAACTTTCTAAATCATTATCTTTAGTTTGAAAAAACAGTTTTTTTAGCAAAAATCATTGCAGCACATCTATGTGCTGTGTGTAGGGACTGATATTAAGAGTCCGGGGGGGTCATTGGGGGTGGTTGGTTCCCTTTAAGACTGGGGAGATGACAAGCCTGGCACAAGACCTTCACAGCCGTCTACACTTCCTATCTGTCCCTGTCTGATTTCCGTGTTCTGTAGACTACTATCAGGGCATGTACTGAATCACTCTAAGTAACATGCCCCTATGGGAGTCCAGTTACTCGACCTATTCTCTCCAGAACCAAAAATCATCAGGCTATGTACTGAGTCAAGTTACTCTAAGTTACATGCCCCTATGGGAGTCAAGTTACTCGACCTATTGCAGCACAGGTGACCACTTTGATCTATCTCATCTCCAGACACTGCTCAAAAACCCTCTTTCCTACCAGTCATCTCCCCTAACACAAAACATATAACAGGCCGCAGACAACTTAGCATGACGGTTCTTCCGCAATCAAATGGCCAACAACAGAGAATACCCCATCTGCCGTCTTCAGAGTCCCTGAAAGACCGGACGCGGTCAGGCAATCTGCACAGGGTACCCCGAAAAAACAGGTAAAGTCAACAGATTATAATAAAATCAGCAGACTTACCGTTTTTTTTTTTTAGGGAGGTGATCAGTCTCCTGGCTCGGGGTACTCAGTGCGTCCTGCCGTCTCCTTCACCGGTCATTCAAGGTTTGGAGATTCGCCGTTGCTGTCCCACGTTGGAGCGTCAATTCTCAGGGATTTTTTAATAATTAATATTATAAATAATATAAGTTGTCTGCCCCTGTCCTGATTGATATGGACTGATGCATGCGATGAAAGAAATACACCGATAACACAATCAGGTGTAAGCTCTCCTCAGCCCTCCACAAGGCACAGCTCCAAAGTGAGTCTTTATTGATCACACAAGGGTTTTAACAAAAGCTCTTTAAGGGGCTCGGTTACACAAGGAATGTGGACAAATGGAATGCATTTATTGGTGGAACATGGTCTAGTCCATGGAGGGGGATTGTTCTTGAGGTCATCAAGGTAAATTCCTTCAGGTCTCCAAAAGTTAGTTTGATCCATGAAGCCATCTGATGAGGTGTCATTCTGTGATTGATCACTCTTTGTCTTGACTGCAGCTTTGTCTCAGAACATGTGGTGATGTGGCAGGAAATGGGAGCCATCTTTGTCTGATACAAACTTATGTAAGGTGAAAATAATACACTATAGATCATTTCTCCCATGCCCTTATAGCTTACAGTTAATCAAGTATTTTGATCCTATGGCTCTCCTCAACATAAGGAGGAGGTGGGAAGTCTGCTGTCTGTATATAAGGAGGAGGTGAGAAGTCTGCTATCTGTATATAAGGAGGAGGTGAGAAGTCTGCTGTCTGTATATAAAGAGGGGGTGAGAAGTCTGCTATCTGTATATAAGGAGGAGGTGGGAAGTCTGCTGTCTGTATATAAGGAGGAGGTGGGAAGTCTGCTCTCTGTATATAAGGAGGAGGTGGGAAGTCTGCTGTCTGTATATAAGGAGGAGGTGAGAAGTCTGCTGTCTGTATATAAGGAGGGGGTGGAAGTCTGCTGTCTGTATATAAGGAGGAGGTGGGAAGTCTGCTGTCTGTATATAAGGAGGAGGTGAGAAGTCTGCTGTCTGTATATAAAGGGGAGGTGAGAAGTCTGCTATCTGTATATAAGGAGGAGGTGAGAAGTCTGCTGTCTGTATATAAAGAGGGGGTGAGAAGTCTGCTATCTGTATATAAGGAGGAGGTGGGAAGTCTGCTGTCTGTATATAAGGAGGAGGTGGGAAGTCTGCTGTCTGTATATAAGGAGGAGGTGGGAAGTCTGCTGTCTGTATATAAGGAGGAGGTGAGAAGTCTGCTGTCTGTATATAAGGAGGAGGTGAGAAGTCTGCTGTCTGTATATAAAGAGGAGGTGAGAAGTCTGCTGTCTGTATATAAAGAGGGGGTGAGAAGTCTGCTGTCTGTATATAAGGAGGAGGTGAGAAGTCTGCTGTCTGTATATAAGGAGGAGGTGGGAAGTCTGCTGTCTGTATATAAAGAGGAGGTGAGAAGTCTGCTGTCTGTATATAAGGAGGAGGTGAGAAGTCTGCTATCTGTATATAAGGAGGAGGTGAGAAGTCTGCTGTCTGTATATAAGGAGAGGTGAGAAGTCTGCTGTCTGTATATAAGGAGGAGGTGAGAAGTCTGCTGTCTGTATATAAGGAGTAGGTGAGAAGTCTGCTATCTGTATATAAGGAGGAGGTGAGAAGTCTGCTGTCTGTATATAAGGAGTAGGTGAGAAGTCTGCTGTCTGTATATAAGGAGGAGGTGGGAAGTCTGCTATCTGTATATAAGGAGGAGGTGAGAAGTCTGCTATCTGTATATAAGGAGGAGGTGAGAAGTCTGCTATCTGTATATAAGGAGGAGGTGAGATGTCTGCTGTCTGTATATAAGGAGGAGGTGAGAAGTCTGCTGTCTGTATATAAGGAGGAGGTGAGAAGTCTGCTGTCTGTATATAAGGAGGAGGTGAGAAGTCTGCTGTCTGTATATAAGGAGGAGGTGAGAAGTCTGCTATCTGTATATAAGGAGGAGGTGGGAAGTCTGCTGTCTGTATATAAGGAGGAGGTGAGAAGTCTGCTGTCTGTATATAAGGAGGAGGTGAGAAGTCTGCTGTCTGTATATAAGGAGGAGGTGAGAAGTCTGCTGTCTGTATATAAGGAGGAGGGTGAGAAGTCTGCTGTCTGTATATAAAGAGGAGGTGAGAAGTCTGCTGTCTATATATAAAGAGGAGGTGAGAAGTCTGCTGTCTGTATATAAAGAGGAGGTGAGAAGTCTGCTGTCTGTATATAAAGAGGGGGTGAGAAGTCTGCTGTCTGTATATAAGGAGGAGGTGAGAAGTCTGCTGTCTGTATATAAGGAGGAGGTGGGAAGTCTGCTGTCTGTATATAAAGAGGAGGTGAGAAGTCTGCTGTCTGTATATAAGGAGGAGGTGAGAAGTCTGCTATCTGTATATAAGGAGGAGGTGAGAAGTCTGCTGTCTGTATATAAGGAGGAGGTGAGAAGTCTGCTATCTGTATATAAGGAGGAGGTGAGAAGTCTGCTGTCTGTATATAAGGAGTAGGTGAGAAGTCTGCTGTCTGTATATAAGGAGGAGGTGGGAAGTCTGCTATCTGTATATAAGGAGGAGGTGAGAAGTCTGCTATCTGTATATAAGGAGGAGGTGAGAAGTCTGCTATCTGTATATAAGGAGGAGGTGAGATGTCTGCTGTCTGTATATAAGGAGGAGGTGAGAAGTCTGCTGTCTGTATATAAGGAGGAGGTGAGAAGTCTGCTGTCTGTATATAAGGAGAGGTGAGAAGTCTGCTGTCTGTATATAAGGAGGAGGTGAGAAGTCTGCTATCTGTATATAAAGAGGAGGTGAGAAGTCTGCTGTCTGTATATAAGGAGGAGGTGAGAAGTCTGCTATCTGTATATAAGGAGGAGGTGAGAAGTCTGCTGTCTGTATATAAGGAGGAGGTGAGAAGTCTGCTGTCTGTATATAAGGAGGAGGTGGAAGTCTGCTATCTGTATATAAGGAGGAGGTGAGAAGTCTGCTATCTGTATATAAGGAGGAGGTGAGAAGTCTGCTGTCTGTATATAAGGAGGAGGTGAGAAGTCTGCTATCTGTATATAAGGAGGAGGTGAGAAGTCTGCTGACTGTATATAAGGAGGAGGTGAGAAGTCTGCTATCTGTATATAAGGAGGAGGTGAGAAGTCTGCTGTCTGTATATAAGGAGGAGGTGAGAAGTCTGCTCTCTGTATATAAGGAGGAGGTGAGAAGTCTGCTGTCTGTATATAAGGAGGGGTTAGAAGTCTGCTGTCTGTATATAAGGAGGAGGTGAGAATTATGTTGTCTGTACATAAGAAGGAGGTGGGTCTCTGGTCTTCGGTATTGGATGATGAAGTCTGCTATTGTAAGTAGTGTCAACGTACGATGTTGCCCGCGACATCGCCGAAAGTGGGTAACAGCGATGTCGGGGCGTATGCAAGTCTCGCGCTGTGTTGACAGCGCGACGCAAGCTGCAAATTAATCAGTGGTCGCAGGTGACAAGTTTATGAACATGTTAAAAATAAACCTGTCAACCTGACCAGCGATTAGGGGTATCGGACCGTCTGACACTGTATTGGCGGCGCGATCAGCTCTATATTGCAGCGTTCCTGAGCATCGCTCGCTGGCATGGAGCCCAGCCAGCGAGCAATGGCTATCCGTCCACATGCGCGCGTCACCGGGAACGTCTGTGCGTGTGACAGCTGGCTGCGATGTCGGAAGCTGCGTGACCTGCACATCGCTCCACATCGCGGCCAGATTGCCACGTGAGACACACTTTAGTCTTGGAGTATTTTCTGTACTTTAATGTGCATTGTGTACTTTAATGATTGTGGCAGCCTGAGTGTGATTGCAGCACTGTATTATGCACTTGGTTGCCTTTATCACTGGGCCTACTGTGTCCTGCTGAATGCAATGGATAGTTGACTTTTGGTAAGCTTTTTTTTACTTTTTGAAGCTTATTTTAATTGATGTCCACCAACATTCACCATCCAACCTGACGGAACTGGAGAGGACCTGCAAGAAGAATGAGAGGATCCCCAAATCCAGGGGTGAAAAACCTGTTGTATCATTCCAAGACGTACTCCTGGCTGTACTAGCTCAAACGGGGCTTCTACTTAATACTGAGCAAAGGTTCTGAATACTGATGACCATGTGATATTTCAGTTTTTCTTTTTTAAATTTGCATTTCTGTTTTTTTCATACAAGATGGGGTGCTGAGTGTACATTAATGAGGAAAAATTATCTTTTTTGAATTTACCAAATGGCTGCAATGACACAAAGAGTGAAAAATTTAAAGGGGTCTGAATAGTTTCTGTACCCACTGTAACTGACCACGTTGAAGGAGCTCATCTCTGAAAAGCTGAGGTGTTTGTTCCTTTTGCAGCAGGAGAAAATTTGGAGTTCTTTTATATGTGTTCCCTTACCTGTTTGTTCCCTTGCACTCCTGCCCCTTCTCTTCATTGGGTGGGGGGCATATACGTAGGGAGTATAGCAAGGTATGAGACCCAGGCATCCCCACCTCCTTGGAGACAGGGATAGCCTAGGGACCCTTAGTATGAGGTCAGTTAAGGTGCCCTTTACTCTCTTGCTTTCCTGCAGTCACACCATGACATTGTGCCACCAGGACCTTAAGGCAAGACCTCGTGGAGAGGATTAGTGCTGAAAGGGTCAAGGTGAGTGCATGATATACAGTAAATGACTTGGAACCAGGTTGGACATTATTTTACAGATATCACAGGGTTTGTACTTTTATAAATATTACATTGTCTTATAAATATTTCATCATGATATTAAATATTACATATTCCCATCCCAGCAGAATATATTTGCATATACATTAATTGAATAGCTGTGATACTTTTCTTACCCATTGTTATCATCCAGTCATAAATTAAAACCCTCCTTACGTCAATGTAACGGATGACCACTGGCCTAGAAAAGCAAAATGCTAACGGATCTTGACATTGCCTAATGAATACAGATTAGCAATCACTTATCTATTCTACTCTCTAATTAAAAAAGCGACAGTACATAGTGCTTGTTTACTTTACGATCTTGTAGCATAACATTTATTAACCAGATTTTGTAGGGTTATGTACCTTTATGTCCTGTTTTATGGGGTATCTGCAGGTATCTGTTTGGCCTGGCTGGTTTCTCTTTCCCTTTTTATTTGTCTATTTTGTTCACGTTTCCACCCCTCTTTCAGTCACTTCTTCAGCTGATTCTGCAACTGCCGTCTTTGTTGTTGTCCGCTCTCTACCACTGATTTGGCTCCAGTGATGGGCTCCAACTACACTCAGGATCATAGTGCCGCCTTCTCAATGATACCAACTACAGAACACTGTCCACTTCTGGTCCTTTTATCTTTAACTGTCCCCATAACATCTGACTCTAAAGGGGCCGTCACACCACGTCAATATCGCTGCTGCACGTGACGTTGCAGTGATATTGATGCGTGTGACAGAGCGCATCAACCAGCGATAAATCGCTGGTTGATGATCGCCAGGTTTTGGGACTGGATCGAAAACCTGGCGATGGTCGCCCGGTGACACACGCAGAATCGCTGCGTGTGACACCTGGAGACGCGATCAGCCAGCTCCTCTCAGGAAGCTCTGGGAGCAGGTATCCATGGTAAACTGCGGGTAACTAGGCAGCATGCGCTGCCTAGATACCCATGTATACCTTAGTTACCAGCCTTCTTTGCTCACCAACTGGTATCTAAGGTACACAGCGGGTAACTAGGGACCCTAGTTACCCGCTGTGTACCTTGATACCAGCCGGTGAGCGGAGAAGGCAGGTAACTAAGGTATACATCAGGTATCTAGGCAGCGTGCGCTGCCTAGTTACCCGCAGTTTACCCTGGATACCAGCCTGCAGACATCGTGGAAACGATATTGAAATCATTTCCACGATGTCGCTGGTCCAATGATCGCTGGTGAGTCTGCCTGTGTGACAGCTCACCAGCAATCAGCCGTCAATGTCGCCACCAATCAGATTGCTGGCGATATTGACGTGTGTGATGCCGGCTCAAGATACTTCTTTGTGATACAATAGCATGAAAAGAAGGTATCTCAATGGTGACTAATGGATAATATTTACTTATTGCTGGGCCAGGCACTCCCCCTATTACAGATGTGTCAAATATTGGTGTCACATAGAATCATAGAATGGTTGAAGTTGGAGGGACCTCCTGGGTCATCTGGTCCAACCCACTGCTCAAAGCAGGATTCAGTAAATCATCCCAGCCTCTGTATGAAGATTTCTATTGAAGGAGAACCCACCACCTCTTGTGGCCGCCTGTTCCACTCATTGATCACCCTCACTGTCAAAATGTTTTTTCTGATATCTAATCTGTATCTTCTCCCAATTCAGTTTCGTCCCATGGCTTCAAGTGTTTCCTGTGCAAATGAGACTAAAACGGACCCCCTCCAGTGTGACAGCCCTTGAGATGTTTGTAGACAGCTACTAAGTCTCCTCTCAGTCTTCTTTTTTGCAAACTAAACATTCCCAAATCCTGTAACCGTTCCTCATAGGACACAATTGCACTGTTCATTAGGTGACATGATTAGGGCACATTTAAACATAGATATGATGTTAGTAAATTACTTAGTAGTGGAGTTGAGCAAAACGATTTGCAGAATGTAGGTCAGCAACAACAGTGGTAGTCAATTGCCGCCAGACCAGAGCCACGTGGTCCCCGATGGGTCCCTGTATCCTGATTATGCGGATCCTTTTGCTTAACTCTACTTAGTGGTATTTAGAATAGTTTTTCTTTCAAAATACACATTTCTTTAATACTATACTATAGTATTGAATAGTTATTTAATATGCCTTTTAAAATTACCTTTAGTCCTCGTTCAGACAGCAATATTTAAACATTGTACATGTTTATGACATATCCACATCAGCTCACATTACTATATTACAATACCCAGTGTGCTGTTGATATTAATGACACCTTTGTGAGAGTGATACATTTATTATGTACACATGAATTAGTGCATCCACAGCATTATGGCTATAGCTTTGTGTCTGTAATCACTCCTGGCTTGTGCAGAATATTTTTCCTTTTATCTACTGCATTAAGGAGTTTCTTTCTAGGTCCAAGCTGGATGTTAATACTCTGCAGATCTTCGTTAGAACACATAAGAAGTGAATCCAAATCAATTTTCTCTCTCAAAAGCGTGACGTGCAAATCAAGTAAGCCATGAGATGCCAAAAAGACCTGAAGAGAGGAGCTTTCTTCTTCCATGTCTAGATCCATATCATCTACACTCCAGTCCTCACTGTCGTCAATGTCGTTACCATTCTCGATGTCGTCATTGGCCTTTGCGGTAAACAATTCGCTGTTGACTTTGAAGGCCATATCATCGTCGAGTGTTGAATTGTCACCAAAATCAGTGTTGATACCTGATGTCTTGTTTCTTCCAAAAACCATGTTCCCAAGACCAGGACGATTAAAAATAGATTGCTTTTCTGTCTCCTCTTTACCCAGGTCTCCCTCTTCATGTTCGTTGAAGACATCGGTAGCCTTCATACGTTGGCCGCTAGTGTTTTCATCTATGGCAAACATTACATTGCTCATTGTATTTTTGTCCATTGTGTTTTTATCTTTCTTTTTTAATTTGAGCTGCAAAGTGTCCTTCAGACCCCTGGTTAATGTGCTCATGGTCGATGGCGTCGAAAACTGGGCACCTATGGAGCCTGACAAGGTTCCTTTCGATGAATTGACTGTACCCGTCTTGTTTCTGTTATAGCTTTTGTTCATCTGGGTCTGATGTTTGTCTTGGATCTTCTCACATTCTTTGATCTTACGTTCTGAATCTTTCATAGCCTGATCTTTTAACCTAGCGACCTTCTTAGGATTCAAGGTTGTTTGCTTACTGGCCGCCCCATCCAAGATTTTGACACACTCTTTACGATCTTTCATGATAGCCACATCCAGTGGTGAACGGAGCTGATTATCCAATGCAAAAATATTTGCTCCAAAATTAACTAGGAATGCCACGCAACCGGTATGGCCTTTCTCTGCTGCATGATGCAATGGTGTGTTTCCCCATATGTCACTTTTGTTTGGATCTCCTCTGAAAGACAAATAGACAAATAATGGTGAGGACTCAGATTTTCCACAAAGAAAAATTTATAGATCTTGATGTTATCGGCCTGTAATTAAACTTCCACTAATGGCTCTTTCAGATGTCCATGCACAGAGCAGAATGTATGGACTGACTGCGGCTTTCCCGACCAGAGCATGACCGCTTCATATATTTTTATGAGTTTGTCACACTTACATACATAGTAACATAGTATTTAAGGTTGAAGGAAGACTTTAAGTACATCTAGTTCAACCATAGCCTAACATGTTGATCCAGAGGAAGGCAAAAAAAACCCATGTGGCAACACTAGCTCCACATTGGGGAAAAAGAATTCCTTCCTGACTCCAGATACGGCAATCAGACTAGTTCCCTGGATCAACTGGATATAACTGGTAACATCATAGTTTTCAAGAAAGGCATCCAGGCCCTTCTTAACTGTTAGTAGTGACTCACTCATTACAACATCATGTGGCAGAGAGTTCCATAGTCTCACTGCTCTTACAGTAAAGAATCCACGTCTGTGATTATGATTAAACCTTCTTTCCTCCAGACGTAGAGGATGCCCCCTTGTCCCCGTCTCAGGCCTAAGAGTAAAAAGATCATTAGAAAGTTCTCTGTACTGTCCCCGCATATATTTATATATTATTATAAGAGCACCCCAAAGCCTTCATTTTTCTAAACTAAATAACCCCAAGTTTAATAACCTGTCTTGGTATTGCAGACCCCTCAGTCCTCTAATAACCTTGGTTGCTCTTCTCTGGACCAGCTCTAGTTCAGCTATGTCTTTCTTATACACCGGAGACCAGAATTGTACACAGTATTCTAAGTGTGGTCGCACTAGTGACTTGTATAGAGGTAAAATTATGTTCTCCTCATGAGCATCTATGCCTCTTTTAATGCATCCCATTATTTTATTTGTCTTTGCAGCAGCTGCCTGACACTGGCCACTAAATGTGAGTTTGTCATCTACCCATACACCCAGGTCTTTTTCAGTGACAGTTTTGCCCAGTGTTTTACAATTAAGCACATAATTATACCTTTTGTTTCCTCTGCCCAAGTGCATGACCTTACATTTATCCCCATTAAAGCTCATTTGCCATTTATCAGCCCAAGCTTCTAGCTTACATAAATCCTCCTGTAATATAAAATTGTCCTCCTCTGTATTGATTACCCTGCAGAGTTTAGTGTCATCTGCAAATATTGAGATTCTACTCTGTATGCCCCCTGCAAGGTCATCAATAAATATGTTAACAAGAAGCGGGCCCAATACTGACCTCTGTGGTACCTCACTGTTAACTGTGACCCATTCTCAGTGTGTTCCATTAAAAACCACCCATTGTTTCCTATCACTGAGCCAGTTCTTAACCCACTTACAAATATTGTCCCCTATCCCCATTGCTCTCATTTTATGTATCAACCTTTTGTGTGGCACCGTATCAAAAGCTTTTGAAAAGTCCATATACACCACATCCACTGCATTTCTTTGGTCCAGTCCAGAACTTACCTCTTCATAGAAGCTTATCAGGTTAGTTTGACAGGAACGGTCCCTCATAAACCCATGTTATTATTGGTTGATGAGGTTATTTTTCTTCAGATACTCCAGTATAGCATCTCTTAGAAAACCCTCTAGGATTTTACTCACAGTAGAGGTTAAGCTTACTGGACTATAATTTCCAAGTTCAGTTTTTGTCCCCTTTTTGAATATTGGCACCACATTTGGTATACGCCACTCCTGTGGTACAGACCCTGTTATTATGGAATCTTTAAAGATTAAAAATAATAATTTATCTATGACGGTACTTAATTCCTGCAGCACTCTGGGGCGTATCCCATCTGGGCCTGTGGATTTGTCAATTTTAGGGATTTTTAGATGGTGCCGTACTTCCTGCTGGGTTAAGCAGGTGACAGGTGACATTTGGTGGAGAGTTTTTTGTTATCACTGATCATATTGTCTGTCATGGGATTTTCTTGTGTAAATACTGTTGAAAAAAGTCATTTAGCATATTGGCTTTTTCCTCATTCTCATCCACCATTCCACCCAGACTATTTTTAAAGGGACCAGCACAATCATTTTTTAGTTTCTTACTATTTAAGTAGTTAAAGAATATTTTGGGATTTTTTTTTACTTTCTCTGGCTCAATCTTTGCTGCCTTGATTTGCTTTTTACAGATGTTATTTAATTTTCTGTATTTATTTAATGCCTCATCACTAAATGCTTTCTTCTTGTCACATATTGCACACCTTATAGCCTTATTTAGCCATAGTGGTTTCCTCTTATTTCTAGCATGTTTGTTCCTATAGGGTATATATTGTGCACAGGTCCTATTCAGGATGCTAATAAACATCTCCCATTTGCTTTGTGTATCTTTATGTCTCAGGACATCGTCCCAGTTTATTGCACTAAGATCATCTCTCAACCGTTGGAAATTTGCCTTCCTGAAGCTTAGTGTCCTTGTAGCCCCTCTACTACACATTTTATTGAAGGATATTTGAAAACTTATTATTTTGTGATCACTATTACCCAAGTGACCTCCAACCTGTATATTTGATATGCGGTCTGGCCTGTTGGTTAATATTAGGTCCAGCAGTTCCCCCACTTATTGTTGGGACCTGAACCAGTTGTGAAAGGTAATTGTCTCTCACAATTGTCAAAAACCTATTACCTTTGTTGGAACTGCAGGTTTCTGTTCCTAAATGAATTTCAGGGTAGCTGAAGTCCCCCATAATAATGACGTCTCCCTGAGTCTATTTGCTTTATGAGGATATTCTTCTCCACCTCCATTATTGTTGGAGACCCCTATCAGTAATTTATTATTTTTCCCCCTCCCCTTAACTCCACCCACAGGGACTCTACATTCTCATTAGACTCACATATATTATCACGAAGAATGGTTTTTAAGGATGATTTTACGTATAAACACACACCTCCCCCTCGCTTGTTTGTACGGTCATTTCTGAACAGACTATAGCCCTGTAAATTAACAGCCCAGCCCACATGGGTCAGGAAACCTGCAGCCAGACTGTTTCATGTTGGTGCACAACTTACCGTTGGTCTCTTGTGCCAAGTGTGACAACCTCATAGAAATATAAGAAGCTGTCATGCTCTGGTCAGGAGAGTCGCAGCCAGTCCGTGCATTTTGGTCTGTGCACGGGCCGTATTGTACATATGTCCAAAGAGCCATAAAATGGCATCAGACCTGCATGAATCCTATAAACCGGTCTATATTAGCTATGTGCACCAAAAAGAAGAACAACCAACACACCAAATGTGCAAACTGGATGACCCTCTTTTACTGACATGATACACAGCTTTTTAGAGAACCTATCCAAGAACTATTGTATACCTTTAAAAGGAATCTGTGAGCAGGTTTTTTCTATGTAATCTGACAGCTACATAATGTAGGACAGAGATTCTGATTTCAGCGATGTGTCACTTAGTTTCCCCCAGGTATAACAAAGTGGGCAGTCTTGGGGTGGCATGAGGGTGTGATGTCCGCCATTCCTCAAATTCATGATGAGCGACAGCATTCCTATGTCACAAATCTTACTCCAGTTTCTAACTGTAGTGATATTTGTTGCAATTCACACATGGAGACACATGCCACCATTCAGAGGCTCCTGATTCAATAAGAGGCACGCGCCTCTTAATGAATAAGGAGTGTCTGACTCCACCATGCCTTCCCATCAAGACTGGCATGAAAACCACTGGTGTTGATAAATCGGGTGCATTGTACAATATATTATAGAAAGCTGCTAATCAGTGGTGTGGGTGTGGTTGGACTAGGAGGCAGCTTGTCCTGTAGTGATAATCTCCTGATGGTAAAACACTGTATTAAAACATCAAAGCAAAGCCTATAAGTGACACATTGATGGAATCAGGGTCTCTGCCCCTATATCATGCTAAAAGCTGTGGATAAGCTATAGGATCTTACCTCAACAAACAGAAAGAGTGTGCTCAGAGCTGTTCACTCACCATGTGAGGTTATATGAACCACATCCACTTATAAAAGCCCAGAGAGCTGCTGCAAAATCCACATTCACTAAGGCAGACGAGTATGCAGGAACAGGATCAAGTTATTGGAAAGCACCACTGACCAGTGGATTTCCTGATGAAGAAGTGTGGAAACACTTTGAAACATGTTGAATAAACCACCTTTAATCTATCAGACATCAGTTTGGTCTTTCATCTTTACACAGCAGTGCAGGTTATTTCCGCTAACTTGATCAGGTTCCTGTTTGGCACCCCTGTGGTTTGGTTGCCACAAGTGGTATTTCTCCACAATCGATTGTAATGCCATGTCTGAGGGGAATTGGATCTCCCTATGCTAGGCCCTGCATACACACACTGTCTGATCCCTGCTAAGAACGTGAACATTAGGACCTGCTTCCTGTTCAACTTAGCTTCTAGCCGGCTGGAGGAGTTAGATGCAGACAGGGAGAGAGAGGTAGAAGAAGTAAGGTTTGGGGAAAGAGAGCTGGTTGCCCCAACAGACCACACTGCCAGAAGGAATCCATCCCTTGGCTGTTCGGGTATTCCAGAACCTGAGGGCAAAAGCTGGAGATGGGTGAATTCCAGATTCACTGGTCACTTCTGAGGCACCGTAATACAGAGAGCCAAAGAGCTGTGAGAAGACAGAGCTGGCTACTGGTGTCACACATTGCATGCCTGGAAGTGATCCACAGACAGGCAAAGAAACAGGGAATAAAGGATTGCTCACATGCATCTGAAAATCGAACAGATCCACAGAATACAGCAGGAAAGCTAATTCTCTCACCCAGGAGAGCGGACTCCATCTCCCATCAGACTGGCTGAACAGCATACCTGGTGATGGTTGTACTCTCAACTTGCTACAACATCCAGTAAAAGGTAAAGCAAAAAGCCTGTTTCATTCAATCCTTAGTCTGCTGCCTTACAACACCACTCTCACTACTACTTCCATCATCCCTGGGATTAAATCCTAGTTCGAGGGGTTTAATTATCTTCACTGCCATGCCACCCATCCCGGGGACTCTGTGCAGTGTCAGCCACCTCAAGCCTTGAAGCTCCAACTGGCATCACAAACTAGCATTATCTTCCTTTTATTTGTTTTACTCTATTTTTGTTTCCCCCTTTCTAATGTAAGCCAGACCACAGCACTGGGCGCAGCCAACGAGATCCTGACCACTTGCCAAGCTGCTGAGTACCTTAGCCCTTAGCACTCAACACCTGCATCCCCCTATATCATGCTACTCTCAGATTACATAGTAAAAACCTGCTGACAATTTATGTTTAATAGGTGTTTATCGAACACTCATCCATGAAAAACTATTCCTTTTCCACCCTCTATACGCTTGCACCCTTGGCTCTCTATCTGCAGGTCATACAATTGTTTCGAATGGGAGGAATGGAGTAAAGTAAACAAATGTCAGCAAACATCTCAAAAGGCAATTCAGAGTGAAACATATCTTGATGAAATCATGGAGTTCGGTGTCTGATTCTTGCTGTCCATGGATCAGGCAGCTTTTATCACCTGTCAGGTTCCCTTTAATTGCACTCACTAAATCTGCAATGTAAGATATGAGGATTCTAGAAAATAAATTATTATAAAGATGCAGGATAGTTTAGGTTGTTATTCTGAAAAATATTGAAGGTATAAATAAATTTTCAATAGGATAATGAGTGCAATTTGCGCTCTTGTGATAGGGACACCACATTTAGATAATTACTATTAATTTCAGGATGAACACCCCAGCACTTCACTAATGGAGTTACAGGGAAAGCATGACTAAGAACTATGATTGATTACACATGCCAGTTTTTACATGATTGGCTAATTTTAGATTTATGGATTGCATATAACAGGGGCGGACATACCACTGCTGCAGCTGGTGCCATTGCTCCAGGGCCCCAGCGGGAGGGAACCCCCTGAGCTAATCCAGTCGCAGGCAGGGCTGGGTGAAGGAATGCATTTGCCCACCAGGCCGGTACTCTGGCGGCTGTTCAGGGCCACCAGAGGACTGGCAGTGATTTTAATACAAAGCGCACCTGCAGCACACCGCGTGGCCGCATATTCCCGCCGGCGGCCTGACATGCAGCAGTGTATGAAGAGGTGATCACGCTGCGACTTCCTCACACACTGCTACAGTGGGAATGGTGAGCAGCACAGTGGAGGAGCAATGATTAAATGTCCTGGGTGTGTGTGTATTCAGTGTTGTGTAGTCAGTGCTGTGTACAGCTTCCTTCCCATCCTGCACTACTTCTAGTAATAACAGCATGTCAGGAGAAAGTGACAGTGAAACACGTCTACTGCCAGCTTATTAGTAGAAGCAGTCGGACAGGAGGGAGGCTGCACACAGCACTAAATGCACGGAGGGACGTAAAATGCAGAGTGGGGGCGAGGGTGGGCAGGAGTTTTGGGGTGAGAAAGCCAGCACTGAGGGCCCCACTGTCAGGGGGAAGAGAGGAGACTTAGGTCACAGGGCCACCCTGACAGGGGGAACCTAAGTCACAGGCCCCCGCTGACAGAGTGGAGAGGACACCTAGGTCACAGGGCCGCCTGACAGACCTAGGTCACAGGGCCCCCTGTGACGGGGAGGGGGAGAGGAGACACAGGGCCCCCTGTCAAGGGGGCATAGGAGACACAGCACACAGGGCCCCACTGTCAGGGGAGGGTGTAAACACAGCTCGCAATGGGGAGGCGCAAGGGGTAAAGGAACAGTGCACAGAGGAGAGAGGCACAGGGGGAAGCTATGCTGGGCTGTATATGTCTACTAGAGGCTGTGCTGGGCTGTATGTGTTATCTGGAGGTTGTGCTGGGCTATATATGTTATTTGGAGGCTGTGCTGGACCATATATGTTATTTGGAGGCTTTGCTGGGCTATATATGTTATTTGGAGGCTGTGCTGGGCTGTATATATTATTTAGATGCTCCAACTGGCCTCCAAATAATATATGCAGCCCAGCAGTAGCCTCCAGATAATATAAACAGCCCTGCATAGCCACAATATTATGTATATACAGCCCATTTAGGTAGAAAAACCCACAGCAAGTATTGACATGCTGCAGATTTTCCCTCACTAAAATAAGCAGCTATCTGCTGCATATTTTAGTGGCACCATGCGGACAGGAATTAGCAAAACCCATGGGGGGTCGGGGCCATAAAAAGTTCTTGCACCGGGGCCCTCTACAGTCCGTACCTGGCATAAAACATCATTTCAGTGGCCACTATAATCTGTGGCCACCACCAGTAAGCCCTTATATAATGCATTATAGAATATTGCAAGTCCCTAGGCCAATCTGTATAACATAAAATACTTTTTATTAAACTCACCTATGGGGCGGTCTAGTCCAATGGGTTCCTCCTATCTTTTGCGATCACCATCCTCCTTCTTGCTTCATGCAGTTGACGCATCCTATGTCATCCACGCCATGTCTCCATTGCTCTCCTGTACAGCCACACTTCTCTCTGCCCTTTAAAGTATTGTAATGCGCATGCGCAGGTGTTCTGTGACTTTTCCCTGTGCCTGCGCATTGCAGAACTTTGCTCTGCCCTCAGCAGGGCTGAGAGTAGTGCACATGCGCAGGAGTGCAATGGAGGAAACTGTGTGGATAACGTAGGACGCATCATCCACACAAAGCAGAAAAGGAGGATTGCGATCATCAGCAGAGAGGAGCTGACGGATCAAGACCAGCATCGGACAGGACCACCCCAAGGTACGGTAAGTATAATAAAAGGTCTTTTTTATGTTATCCAGATCGGCCTGGGACTGATATACAGGACTCCAGAATGTTGTGCATGAGACCTTACTGGTGATGGCAGCAGCTTATATGGGAAGAACCTGAGGACAGGTTCACTTTAACAAAAAGACATTGCCAACAACAGATGGCCCTTCAAAGTGTAAATATCATTTCTTTTAAAAAAAAACAAAAAAAAAAAAACAGTTTTACACTGGTTCTTAATGATGGTTCACATAGCAGCTAAGATAATGTTTTTTGTGCTATAGGACTTATTTTCTGACTTTTTCTGTGCTCTTTTAAAAACTACGTGGCCAGTATCTGCCAGCACTGTGTGTGTATTTTCACAGTTTCTGAAAGAAGGCTGATAGGAAGTAGTGACAACAGTGAAGGGGTTAACAGAGATCCTGACTGAGCTGTGTGGAGCCTGATGACAGATCAGAAGATTATGCAGAGGAGTTTGCACTGATCCTGACATTCTGACATTGCTTAGCAACTGTGCTGTAATCTGACCTAATCTGATACATTGTTTCCTCACCAGCTGCAGTCAGCAGTGTAGGCCACGCCCCCTTTCTCTTATATGGTTACATGCCCGTATTCAGTGCCGACACAGTCTAGTGGGGACACCTTGTGGAAGGTTTATGAATGGTTTTCAACTAGAATTTTCTAAGGAAGTATATTTGAATGCTTATTAAAATCACTTGCTCTACATTATTATTAAATAAAAGTGTAAACAGCGGTTATGTTTTAAGGGATATAATTATCTTTTCTCTGCATCTTCACTGAATGTTTCTGTATGGGTGATATTTCTAAGTGGAATTTATATTTGCATTTATAAAATTGTTTCCGCACTTTACATTTATATACCGCCAGCATTTCTAGCACCTTCAGTAGCAAATTTAGTGGGAGGTTTTTTTGTGTTCTTTTGTCAGCTAAAAGTAAGTTAAACAGTTTATTTTCCAATATCTTAACATGGAAAATTGATCTAATAAACAATAGGAGGCATTTAAAGCAGGTCACATTGATCTCTGCAGCAAGTAATGTATTCATAAGTATTATAAATGGAAGTAATAAAAAATGTATGAGTATCGATTTATAGTGTGAGTAGCTGAATGTAACTCTGGAACTGATACAATGAATGTATCCGGGGTGCAGCTAAAGGGGGTTCAGAGTTAGCAGTAGGGGCTCAAAGACTATTTACCACATGATACCAGTATAATAATAATGCATGGTACTTGGTGCCCTGCTTCAAATTTTTCATTGGATCACCAGTGTGGTCATTGATGATTCCTTAACCCTGTTGCCTCTGACCCAAGTAAGTCTCCTTGCTTCATTTTCCATCGGCTGGTTTCAGAGTTTTCAGCTTTTTTTTTTTTTAGCGCTTCACTCCAAAATCCTTCTTAAAAATTCTTGGAAATCTCTTCCTATTAAAGGGAACCTGTCACCAGATTTTTCATGTGTGAACTAAGACTACCGACTTCAGCAGTGCCTGTGATGTGTTTCATAAAGGTATATACTGTATCAGGGATCCCCAACCTATAGCTTTTGAGACACAAGTGGCTTGCGGGCCCGTGATCTTTGGATCATGGGTGTGTTACAGCTTGGTGCATTAGCGCCAGGTCTAGCAAACCACTATGAAGAGCAGGTATCCGGATAGTGAATTATGTGAGTAGACCACACAAAGGAGCCAAACTGAATGTAGGAACCCCTGGATCCTGGTATACAGCCTCAGTGTGATTTATGTGGAAAAGCTTTGACTGTCATTATAAGGGTAATAGGGGCTGTGGGTGTCACTACTGTGAGGAGGGGAGCTGGATGTGGCTCGCAAACCTCTGCAAGAGCAAACTATGGCTCTCAAGATCATAAAGGTTGGGACCTCTGGTGTATATTATCCCGTGACTCTCCTTGTATACCCCCCAAAACCTTTTTATATTTTCCCGCTCTTCGGTCAGATGGACGTTCTTGCTACTGCCTCTGTCCTCCCCCCCACTGCTGATCGCCGTCCTCTTCCTCTGATTGACGTGAATTACGCCTCCAGCGGCATCTACATATCCAAGAGACATATACCGTAGTGCCTACGCATACACATTGCTAACTCACGCATGGGCAGTTGTTTTTAGACTCTGCCTGCAGTGGAGCAGATTAAAGGGCACATGCGCAAGTTGGCGATGTGCATGTGTAAGAGGCTTGTTCCCCCTGAAGACATCAATGATTTAATTGAGCAAAAAGGGAAATCTATTTCAGCTCATCTGGATCAGACTGCCAGGTCCTTCTTCTCATAAACCACGGTGCTCAGAATGAAGAAAATCCCCATCTGGGAGACAACCAGCAATTGTAGTAGAAAGGTTATCCGGCGGCATGTTGTAGAAATTTAATAAAAAAGCCTTTATTATGAAAAAATCTTTAAAATCATGAAACCATCGTGCAGATTAAAGCGTAAGACAGGCTTACGCGTTTCGCATCTATGGATCCTTAGTCATAGCATGCTCTGACTAATGGCGGGTTTACACGTCGCGATATCGCAGTACAATTTCAATCAAAAGTCACGTGGTTCAATCGTTGGACCCGATATCGTGCCTGCGTTGTATGGTGTGAACGTCCAATGCGATGCAGGAACGATGTCAATGCGATATCGGGGATCGAATGAGCGTGCTATTCAATGCCCCGATATTGCATAGCGATTGAAGCCAGATCGTGCTGTGTAAACACCCAATTACGATGCGATTTGATACGTCACCCATTCACTCCCATGTTAACTATGCGATCCTGGATTGGGAGGCGGAGACATCGCACGGACGTTGTATTACGATATCGCAGCGTCTAAACAGTCAATGCGATGCGGGTGAAACGTGCACTAATTGCGCGCTCCCGCGCCATTGAGTTGCGATATCGAAACGATATCGTGGCGTGTAAACCCACCATAAGGATCCATAGGCCCGAAATGCGTAAGCCTGTCCCACCTTTTTATCTGCACAATGGTGTCATGATTTTTTCATAATAAAGGCTTTTTTTTAATAAAATTTCTATAACGTGCTGCCGGATAACCTTTCTACTACAATTATCGATTATTTTATTGTATTTTGTGTGATTTCATCATATAGTGTATTAAGAAAACTGTATTATAGTGATAAGAGATGTTATGTAGTAATGTATTTCCTGATGTAGATATAATAAGGTGTAGGTATAGCAGAGCTGGTTATGTGTACAAACTATATACTTATAGTAGACTGTAAGAAAGAATGTACGTGAAAGGTGAGAAGTTTGACAGACCTATGGCGAGTCACAGGGGGAGAGGCCAGTCTAGTATGAGGCCAGTTTAGTTTCATTGTCAGTCAGGAGTAGACAGTGACCCTGAGAATCCCGGTGTGAGGACGTCTGGTGTCTGGAGCGTAAGGCTCGGGGCTGGTGTTAAGAGAGAGCACCTGAAAACCCCTTCCATTCAGGGAAGTGAGACAAGGAGTCGCTGGGTAGGACAGACAGAGTCTGAAGCAGCAGAGGGAATGGGTAGTGAATACCTAAGACAGTAAGCAGGAATAGTCCAGGATGTGAGTAAAGACAATATGAATGTCCACTGCGTCATGAACTTTGTTGCTGGAAGATGTTATATCTCATATACTGTGGAGATATATGATGAAACAGGAATGCTAAGTAAAGTTATTGTTGAAGAGAAGTGTTTGATGTCAGCTGAATTATGTGGACGGCTACTGAAGAAAGAGTTGCAGCCAACAGCCTGCAAGTGGCCAAAGAAATTGGGACAGCGGAGTCTGCTGGCCCACACGTGAGTACTGGACACTACAAAATCCCAAAAAATCATCCCTTGCACTGAGGAGCCGGCCGGGGCTTGTGCTGCAAAGTCAAGCGTGCTCTGCAGCCGAGGCCTGACTCCCCCGGCTATCAATGCCCGTGATGGCCGAGTCCCTTAAGACATGCACAGGTGCAAAGATTTCCTCCGGATATGTGGAGGATGCACCAGGTGTTATCCACATCAATCAGTGGAACGAGGACAGTGATCAGTGGCAGGGAGGAGAGATTGATGCTATAGCACGGTAGCCCATTGGACCAGACCAAACCAGCCAGATTTATATACAGGACAATGTAAAAAGATTTGAGGGGTATATGCAGGAGTCGGGATAGTGTGCATTTTTATGAAACGCACAGTAAATATGGACAGGTATGGTCCACACTGCTGAAAATAAAAATGAACGACTCCGAGGTAAAATTGGATAGGTGTCTTTATTCCATTGCCCTACGCGTTTCAAGGCCGTCCCAGCCTCTTCCTCAGGAGCAACACCATCAACAATCAACAGTTTGTGATGGTGTTGCTCCTGAGGAAGAGGCTGGGACGGCCTTGAAACCGTAGGCAATGGAATAAAGACACCTATCCAATTTTACCTCGGAATACTTCATTTTTATTCTCAGCCACACATTCCATTTACTGTACTTTCACCCTCGAGCAGGGGTCCCTGCAGCAGCTGATAACAGGCTCTGATACCAGTTGTGGGTCTCAAAACTGTATAAGGTGAGAAGTTTAATTATTTGGCTTTAAATTCATTTTGGGAGATTCGACTCATTGCGCCCTTGTCTACTCCATTTCTTTATGAAACCAGCACAGGCGCTGCTGCATGTAGTAGCCCTAGTTCACACATGAAAAATCTATTGACAGATTACATTTCATTTTCATAGGGTTGTTCAACGGGAGTTTTTTAGGTGAATTTTGGAGTAGATTCACATAAAAAATCCACGTGAAAAACACGCTTAAAATACTCGTAGGCGATGTTCACACAGGGCATTTTTTTTTGCTGTTTTTACCTTGGTTTTATGCAAATTCATGCTAATAAAAAACAGCTTTTCATCCCCAGTAAAACCTACCGTATGTGATTCTGGAAAAGTCATGGATACACATCATATTTTCCCCTCACTGACATGCTGAATGAATGAGCTTGTCAATGAGCATTTCACCCATGAAGGTGTATGAGTGATTCAGGGACAAGCTGTCCACACACATTGGTTTTATTTCCTTGCAGCTGCACAGGTTTTGCTGCATTTTTGAAAGAATGAGCATGTCAACTGTTTCCTGCGTTTTTGCAGTGCTCTATGGAAAGGATGCAGCAAAAAATGGTAAAAATGCAACAAACTCACAGCAAATCTGCCAAGCAATCTGGAGTTACTAGAAACAGGTTTTGCTGCATTTTAGCTGCAGCAATAAACAACATGTCTGGATATAGCCTAATTCTTAGGATGAATGGCTGCAGGAGATTCTTCTCTGATGAGCACAATTCTCAGTAAGGTGTTGACCCCATCACTGTCATCATCTGTACTCCAAATGAGTGTGTTCTGATATCAATGCAGCTAAAGGGAGGGAAACAGGAAAATCTGGAGTTTGGAAGCCACTTGAATGCTATTCTTTCATACATAAATAAAGACAAATCCCAAAATAAAGTGATTTACAAAGTTTCGTAACTTTCAATGGTTGACAAATTATTGTTACACTCTTGTAGTAACTCATACAGGAACCTAAGGCCCATCTCAGAATCATCACGCCTGACTCAATCAGATCCTGTACAGACAAAGGTTCCTAGCTGTCCAGTCTCATGTGACCCCTGCGCAGGCTGGAATAAATCTATTCTCAAGCCTTGGAAGAAGACAACTTGGACTTGGCTTCCTCGTGCCACCTTAGGAAGCGAGGGACTAGGGAAAGAGCACTAAAACCCTGAACCAGGAAGGTGTGCAAAGACAGAAAAAATCCCTAAGTGAGAAAATATGACACCAAGAAAACAAATTGAAACAGTACAACTGCTAGAAAGAAATGCCTCCTAACTCCTAGCTAAAGAAACTGAGTAGCACATATAGACGAAACAACAGAGATAATAGCCTAGCAGATCTCAATCTGAAAGGCAGAAATCACACAGCAGTATGTCTGTAACTCCAAGTAGGATCCTAAAGAATACAACCAGCAGGAAAGATCAGCTAGGGGAAGGTTTAAATATCTGCACCAAAAAGGTGATAGGACAGACAAAATTAACAAGTGAAAACACCTGTTGTCTGAAGAAGACTGAAAACACGGACAACAGATATAGAACAAAACAAACTAAATTGGCACAGAGAGAAAGAAGCAAATCACACAACACAGGCTTGCTGGCTCAAATCCTAAGGTATAACAATTAATTAAAAAAAAAATTAAAGTTTACTCTGTAACCTACAGTATGTAATGAAAGTTTTCATTTTGCCAAAATTTGACAATTTCTATTTAATGTGTTTACCTCATCTACTGAATTTTCTCATTTTAATGTCAGGTGTGTCACCAGCATGCCAGGTCATTTAACTTCAGATGAAAATGGGCTCCAATTATGTGTCAACTTTTGCCCCCCTCTAAACAGACAGTCCTAATGATTAGTGATGGTCAATCATCCCTCCCTCTATCCCCTTGTTGCTAATGATGCAGTCATCCTAGAGAAGATGACTCTTCTACACTCCCACAGATGTGTACATATTCACTTTTTAATGAATTTGATAAGGATTTAGGTTTCTCATGATGCAAATGTGATACATTCTACTACATAGACATAGATAAACAACATATCTCGTGTATACACATACAGCATCAACAATGCTCTACAGAGGTTTAAACATTTTTATCACAGGTCGTTGCCCGCTCTATATGTGTTGGGTTGATGTGCCATATGAGGCTCTGGTAGTTGAGGGCGAGGCAGGGCCTTATCTGAGCTTGAACTGGCTGGTGCAAAAGTTCAGATCAGGATTGTCCTCAGTGAGGGCCAAAAAAGAAAACTAAAAATCGCCAAGTTTTCAAAGGATTAAAGCTGTTCATCTCGCGCCACTTATATTGTGCATCGAACCAAGAAGAGAGGTAAGGAAGGACGCATCTGTAGAAAAATGAAATATATCATTTTACGACAACCCCTTTATTGCTATATGTTAAGATTCAGAGTAAAAAGCAATATCCGTGCCTGTGGTTGATGTTGATTCTCAGGGGCTATATAAAGCATAAAAGGTCTCCCTGTTAATAGATCTCTCGACATATTAGCCCATGTTTTATCATTTACCATACGCTACATTTATGATATGTTGTAAATTCTTACCGGTTATAACTACAAAGTTCTTGCTGTCAAACTCATGTATTTCATAATCATGCCCAGCAAATCCTGAGAATATATCATATGTTTCCTTACGATTACCTTATTCATAGAGATAATACAATCTTTTGAAATTCAAAATTGCCAGACTTGCCACATTTTTCAAAAAAATCTGATTCACGGCAAATTGATTGGCAAGAATCAGTTAGTACTACTGAGTCTTTAAAGGGAATCTGTCAGCAGGTTTTTGCATGTAAGTTGAGGACAGCATGTTGTTAGGGTTAGAAAACAATAATCAGTTATGCATCTCTTATCAGGCTGTTTGCTCTTGTTACTTACACTAAAGGCTTTGTCACCTGGTAATTACCATTACTGGACTACATTGTTGCATGCACGGCTGATTAGTACCTCACTGTCAATGTACAATCTCTATAGAGAGCCTGGTGTGGGCCTGGAGCAGAACTCTGAGCTCTGCTGCATGGTTTAAATGAAATGCTTTTATGGTGTCAGAAACGCTGCACCCAGAAATCTAAGTTAAACATCGTTGGATTCAGGGTTCTTTCCCTATATAGGGGTGTCTCTGCTATGAACGGTTAAAAGCACGTTATCACTTTAAGAGACAGTATTCCCTGTGCGCTGTGTTATGGATTAGTCTGCTATCCCCTTCCAAAACTGTGCAGATGGCCTGATCAAGACTTCAAAAGTGAAAGAAAAGGGAGAACTGAGTGCTGAAGCTGCAGCTTGGGTCTTTTGTGTGTGAAGTCACACTGTCTAAAAGAATGCACGGACTAAAGCTTTTGCTGGGCACGGTGCTGGCTGTGAGGCGACTGCGAGCCAGACTGTGAGAGAGCCTAGGTGACTGCCTAGTACTGGACTAAGGAGTCCCAAAGTTTGGTGGTTCTGCATAGCAGCAGAGATGGTACATGTAGTGAGAAATACAAGGAGCGCAATGAACAGGACCTGGTGGTCTAGAGGGTCAGATTAACATGCTAATTGGTCACTCACCTTGGGCAGTTGTGCACCCTTGCACAACCCTAGTTTTGGCGTGTAGGTAAGGATCAACCATCGGGGAGGACACTCCAGAATCGCCGTGGTGTGCGGGAATCTAGGTGGCGGTCACGGGACCCGATCACGTGATCGCGGTGGGCGTCGTTAGTCCAAGTCACCCAGGTCCTTCTGTGGGGGATATTGAAGATAGCAAGGAGCATCTCCTACCGCTTGCCAACAGGGGGAATTGTGTACACAGGTTAAGAAGAAGAATTGTGGTTTTAGGAGCGCTATGGCAATAAGGATCAAGAGTTATCCACAGTTTTAAAACACAAAACTTTTTATTGGATCTAATAAACAGAGAAGCGGCACTAACCGGACAGTCAAGACGGTCCTTTATTCCAAGGATACAGAAACAAACAGGGTGCAGGGAGGGGGCACAGAGGGTCCGTCTTGACTGTCCGGTGAGTGCCGCCTCTCTGTTTATTATATTTCGCTGGTGCTTTGGCTGCGCACCCCCGGACGGGAAACCGGCATTACTGGAAGAGTGTCTGGTCTTGACTTCTGGCCCCGCTCAGTGTCCTGTCCGTCTCGTTTTCCATTGATTTTTATTGGACCTATTTATCTGCCACAACGCATTTCAACAGTCCTCACTGTCTTCCTCAGGGGGAATATAGAGATCAGGGGGAGTAACATATTTAAAGAAAGGTGAACCAATCATACAAAACTAACAATTATGACCTAACAGCAATGATTGGACCAATTGTAGAAAAACAACCCTTAGTAGCACAATAATAAAAGATATAAACATCTGCCAAGATATAGGAAATAATATAAAATGTACACACAAGACAATAAGATGAAAGAAAATCGTTAAAATCATGTTTTAGAATATAAAAAGAAAATAAATGGAATATAAGAAAAAATATAAAAAGTATATGAGAAAAATATATATATATATAAATATAGGCTGCTTTCTGACACTATGCTTCACTTTTGGACTTGCTGCCGCCCTGTGGTAATCTCATGTCCAGTGATACCACCTGTCTCCTCCTTGTGGCACGGCTGGACGCAGATGCCACAATAGCCCCCGTGTCAGGGTTGTAGGGGATGAAGCATCGGTGTTGAGAGATATGGGTTGCCTCTGAGGTGGCTGATAGTATCCTGCTAAATGCAATGATGTTTGTAAGCGGCCAAATTTGGTGAGTTTTTTACCTGCCTGTTAGTGCTAGGCGCATTTCTTTTTTATAGCAATCAGGGATAACCCCTTTCATAAGAACAGCTAAGAGGGTTTCCCATAGAAAATATCATGCGTAGCTTCCCCTGTGTTTTTTAAGTGTTTTTTAAATAGGATTTTGGATGTAATGCAGCAGCCATTTTGGGGTGAGTCTGGATAGTGAGAGGAAGCGAGAGCCCACAGCTCAGCAATAGACATATCGAGAAAAAAACATAAAACACTGAAGAAACTGAACAGATATTTTGTAACACAGTGTAGGATAACAATGAAGAACACAGATACTATTAGTTTATCCATAGCCATACAGGGTAAGGTCACTTAGACATTACTAAGGCTGTGTTTGCGTTAAAGGGAATCTGTCAGCAGGCGTTTAATATGAATCTGACAGCTGCATGATGTAAGGGGAGGGAAACTGATTTCAGCAAGTGTGTCACTTAGCTTACTGGGTGCAGCAGTTGTGATAGAATCACAGTTTTGTCTGCTACAGATGTGTTATGATTGCATAGCAACTGATATGGGAAAATAGGTCTGTCACTAAAAACAATCTGACCAGCTGCTTCCTGTAAAGATTAAGGTTCCTGACCCCACAATCTCTAGCGGCCACTTTGTGAGTTGGAATAACCCCAACCACGGACTAAGAGGAAATTACTCGGGCCAGGCTGCCTGAAAGTCTGTCGAGCATTTCTTGTATCTCCTAAGGTACTGGGTTAAGGTGTGGAGTGCAGTATTCCTAAAAAGGGAAGGAGAGCTCTGATAGAAAAAGATTCCAAAGTGAGATAAAACAGACCATGAATACAAAGTTACTAACTGCTAGAAGGGAATGCCACCTACTTTCTAACTACAAGAAGCAGAAGGGAGTATGGTGGAGAGCAGTGACAGCAGAATATAACCATAGCTGGTTTCTCATTGACTGACAACTGTGGCTGGAAGTCCAAGCAAGATCCACTTAAGAATATCACCAGCAGGAAAGACTAGCAAGGGGAAGGTATTAATAGTGACACCTGAAGGGTGATTAGGCTGATAAAATATACAAATGGAAACACCTGCTAGCTTGAAAAAACTAAAGGAAGGGTAACAGGCAATAAACACCCGGAAAAAGAGTGAACCTGCTGTGGCTCAGCAGATAAACAAGACCACCACAAAACATAGGATCCCGAAGCATGACAAGATCTAGCACAGCTTGGAATGCTGAGTTGTGTATAAACTCGCCCACACCACTGATTGACAGCTTACTTTATGTATTCATATCAAACTGTTTAATCAGTACTGGGGTGGGGTTGGACCAAGAGGACCAACAAACCTTGTCCTCTAGTGATAATCTCCTGCTGTAAAAGAATGATTTTTATTAAAGTAGCAAAACACAGCCCAATAATTGACATATTGCCAGAATCAGGTCTCTTCCCCTATATCATGCTGCACTAAGATTGCATAGCAAAACTTGCTCACAGATTCCCTTTAATGAGCTTGAAAGGGGTTGAGTACTGTTGTAGGATATCTCATAGTAATACACATTTCTTTAAACGCATTCTGAGCATTTAAGATTTGTGGCTAATTGATTTGCCCACAAATCAAATAAAAAAAAAATCTGACACATTTGAATTTAAAACATTTACTCATAACCATTAGAGCTTGTTCAAGTGAGTGTATTTTCCATCAGCTTGGTGGTGCATGAAATTAAAGAGCAGCTACATCACCTGTTTGCATATTAGAGAGACACATTGAGCTGCACGTCAGTCATGACGGCACACATCACCCATCACACTACTATTACATAATACAGGTAAGTGTTCCCCTAAACTTCTATACTAGCATGTCACTCTCCTAAAGGAGAATGTTACCCCTTAGTCCCCCAATCAGAAGCTCTCATACAGCCAAATCAAATCTCATGTTTTACACTGAGCAGAATCAACACTCCAGAACACATGTCTGCAAATTGAAGCTATAATTTGGCTTTTATCCTAAGTCATATGGAAAGACTTTTTAAAGGGAATTTGTCAGGTCAAAAATCCATATGTAACTGATATAATTTTCTAATTCCTCTGGTGAAGCTGTTTCTATTCATGTATTTCTTTTATTTATACTCACGCCTATCCTCTGTAAACTGCAAATAAAGAGATTCATTCCATCTGTCAATCACAGTGAGTGATCACTTATTTCTCTGCTGCCCACTGTCCAGGGAATGAGTATTCATGTATTGACATCACTGCACTGCACACAAGGAAAGTTCAGTAGAAATCACTCACATGAAGGGGGGGAGGTCTCTCTGCTCTCCTTGTAATGCAGCAAAACAAATGTTCAAATAAACACACAGAATCTCTCACAGACAGCACAGCTTATGCTCCGAGCAACAAATGGAGGAGATTGCCTTATCTCATATTTAAAAGCCCAGCTAGGTATGTGTCTGCAGTTTTCCCTCCCCTTTCCTCTTAGAAACACCACAGGAAAATGAAAATGAGACCCAGAGCACGGGGGGGGGGGGGGGGGTGGGGGTGGAGTAGAGGGAATGGCAGGAAATAATAAAATTAACATTTACATACTGCAGATTATTCAGCAGTGAAAGTAATGGGCCAGACTAGTGAAGCAGCTGCCTGCAGGGTGTGAAGGTGTTTATAGCAAGAGAACTACACAGGGTACAGTAAAGCTTTTCACATATTCTGAAAGGTCTGCCCAGACACTATTCAAGGTACTATTAGTATCATACTGAAAATTGACCTGGAAGAGTCCCTTTAAAGGGTCGATATTGATTTATAGCATGGATCTCAATCTCTAGGCCTCTCTCCAGGTCATCTCCTGTGCAAATGATTAAATTATCACCTGTGCAATGCTATGGAAATCCTGAAAATATGCACTGTTGGCGGCGTTTGAGAATTGGTGTTGAGATCACTTATTTATAGAATTGCTACTTGAATACATAAAACTAAAGTTCCTTTCTGAAGAGGTACTTTGCATACTTAAAATTCTAAATGCATGTTATATATATAATGACCATATGGAACAGTTAAAGGAACCTGCCAACAGGTTTTTCCTATATAAGCTGTGGCCACCACTGGTAAGCTCTTACACACTACGTACTAGGATATTGTATATAAGTCAAGATTCAAGATTCAAGATAAGTCTCCAAGCTGATCTGTATAACATAAAAAATTGTATATATCACCCAAAAGTATATGTTATACTCGCCTACAGGGCGGTCAGGTCTGATGGGCATGTCTCTGCGATCACTGTCTTCCCTCACTACTTCATGTGAATGAAGTGTCCTACATTATCCACACACTGTCCTCCATTGTGCTCCTGCGCAAACTCACTTCTCTCTGCTCTGCTGAGGGCAGAGCAAAGTACTGTAGTATGCAGGTGCAAGGAAAGGTCAACGAACGCTGGCGCCTGCGCATTATAATACGTACTTTCTTTTGACCTTGGAAGGGCAGAGATAAGTGCTTGTGCGCAGGAGCACAATGGAGGACACTGTGTGATGATGTAGGACGCATCACTCACATTAAGTAGGGAATGAGGACAGTGATTACAAGAAGAGAGGAGGTGTTGGATCAGGACCAGCGACACCAATCAGACTGGACCGCCCAGTAGGGGAGTATAACAAAAGGTATTTTTTTATTACATTATATAGACTGGCCTGGGGACATATAGTATTTCCCCGAAAATAAGACACCAGAGTTTTTTTTTCAGAAGCATGCAACTGTGATTGATACGGTAACAGTATTATACTAGCCCACTGCCATTGTCCACTGTATGTATTCTGGGTGCCGCTCTGAGCTTTCTGGCTCAGTGCCATCAATAGCAGCCACCGATCAATCAGAAGCCAGCAGCTGCCAGCCAATAAGAGGCCAGCAGATAATGTTGGTGCATAATGTTACATGCGGGCCTCTGATTGGCTGGTGGCTGTTAGCCTCTGATTGGCCGGCGGTTGCTATTGATGGTGCTGAGACATTGAGCTCAGGGCAGTGTTCAGAATATATACTGCAGATGATGGAGGACCAGTGAGAAAAGGGGTGGATTTTTTTTTGCAGGTACCATAATGGGTATATTAGGGGTTGCAAGGGAATAATGGGGGCTTCAAGGGGATGATAAGTATGATGGGGTTTGCAAGGAGATGATGGTGGCTGCAATGGGATGATGGAGATATTGGGCTCTGCAAGGGAATGATGGGGCTGCAAGGGGATGATGGGGGCTTCAAGGGGATGATGAGGATATTTGGGTCTGCAAGAGAATGATACTTACATACTGAATACATACAGTGGACAATGGCGGAGGACCAATGAGAAAAGTGGTGTGGGTGTGTGCTTTTTTTAATGCAGGTACCATATTGGGGATATTGGGGGCTGCAAGCAGATGATGGGGGCTGAAAGGGGATGATGTTGATGATGGGGGCTGCAAGGGGATGATGGGGGCTGCAAGGGGATGATGGGGATTATGGGGCTGCATGGGATGATGGGGATATTGGGGGATGATGAGGATGATGTGGACTGCAATAAGATATCCCCTGAAAATAAGATCTAGCGCATCTTTGGAAGCAGAAATTAATACAAGACAAAGTCTTATATTCATGGAAACAGGGTATATACAGTATTCTAGTGTGCTGTGTAGAAGGGATAACTGGTCGTGGCCGCAGCTTTTGTGGGAAAAACCTAGTGCCAGGTTCCCTTTAACACACTGAGAGCTGAGCCTCAGGAAAAATAATTTTAAGATTAAAACAATAGAGTTCTGCACTAATAATAGGGCAGACTGTGGATACCATGTGGAAATATTACCAATAATATCAATACTGATAGTAATAAAATGTGGTTAGCAATTTCAGTCATTGCAGTAAAATTGTTTTCTTCCTTGAATCCCAGAAAACAGTATTTAGAGAGAAGTGAGGGAATATACTGGGGGAACTTAATGCCACAAATGTCGAAAACTATTTATTTCCTTCGCCTCCTGTTGATGGAATATTATGTCACAGAATCAAGTTTGATTTATGAGGCTCAATTACTGACACAGAGCTTTTCTTATATGTATTATCACTGAATGCCACAAGCAAAAATGAAATGATCCTGGAGCTTGTCACACGTTTGCAGGTGGAGAATCCAGCGTGTCACCTGTATTTCTAGCTTTGCTGCCAACTTTTTGCCCCCTGACAATATTGTAATTTGAATTTATATTGGTTGAGATTGTACCCGCCATCCTAATCAGATGGATGGACTTACATTCATAGGACAAGAAGTGATGACCCAATGGAAATACAAGACTTTGCGTGAATCTACATGGTGACAAAAGGCCAATCTCAGCTCTAGCAAGTCACACAAGGCAATGATACACAGCGCAACGTGTTGGCTGGCCCAGGGGGCAAGGGGGAAGATCCCCCCAGGCCAGTGGTCAAGCAGCAGTTTTGGGTCCATCCGGCCATCTGTCATACTGGTCTGGGAGGCCGCTCTGCCCCTGAAGCTCACCACTTATGGGCCACTGCTGTGTGCTTGCCCCCCAGGCTGAAATTTGCCAACCAGCCTCTGCACAGTGCATAATGTATACTGTTTATGTCAAATACAGTGAATTGATCAGGGCCCCTAGTATATTATCCTACAACTACTATATTTATCATATTATTATCATAATTTTTTTATCATGTTTTCCCTTAATATTCTCCTGGCTGCTATCATACATTTCTGGATCCCATAGAAATAAATGGTTGAAGCTCCCTGTAGCCTCTCACCTTACCTCATAATAAATTGAAATATACATGAATGGGTACAAAATGGATGTAAGTTAAAAGTATTTAACTGTATGGAGCACAAGTTTGTCACACACTCTGGAGACCTCCGGCGAGCCAGTGACCAGAAGTTCTTCAACTTGTGTTTAAATGTATTTGGTTTCTTTTGGCCCTGCAGGGGTTAAGGACTTTTTCCTTGTTGGCTGTTTCTTGTCTTAAATCTCAGGTGTAGTTTTTATGGCCACTCCCCTCTGCTATAAACAGTCACTTGTCCTACCATTTGATGCCAGTTATAGAATCTCTTTCTATGCTGCCGACATTGAAAGGAACCAGTCTGTGGAAGAAGCGGTGGTGTCGTGGTAATTGCAGCTGTAATGCTTTGCTTCAATTAAAGAGTCTCGTCTGTCTCCCTTACCTTTTGGTGTATTATTGTAGTTGCGAGACTAGTGTGCTTTCTGGCTTGCACATTAAGCAGGGTGAGTTCAGGGCAAATGAGGTCCTAGGCACGTGAAGGTGACAGGGGAGGAACCCGCATAGGGATCTTAGGGGGCTTAGGGTGAAGACTCATGTGAGTGCCAGGAGGTGACCTCTCCCCCTCTCCCTATTGCTGGGCCTTCCTTTCATACCATCCCCATTGTTACCATTGTATTGTGCAGCATGCTGGGAGTCTGTGCACTTCAGCATGACACAAATATTGGGCTCTTTCATTTCAGTTGGCAGAAAATTGATGTTAACTTTTTGGATTCATTATCTTAGACACCTGTCTTGATATTGCTCTCTGTAGTGCCCTTACGCCTTTTGGGAGGAGGCATTTTTTAACACTGTGATAAAGTAGGAGGCTGAAGTAGATGTATTACAAGAAGTGGATGTGACCACAGGAGAGACGTCAGCTCAGCAGCAACGGGTCTTTACAGCTCAGTGACCAAGAGTAAATAACTATCAATGGCGTCTGACAGGGGAAAGGGAAGGCTACTTAAAGGCCAGAGGAAGGGTACTCCAGGTAAGCCACACCCAGGCACACATCAACCAGTAATTGAGCACAAGACCTTCACAGCTATACCTACATCACCAGCAGCTGAGCTCAAGACCTTCAGATCCGTACCTCATGCAGCTCCTGAAGAATTGAAAACACAAATACACACAGCAGCATCAGTGAAGACAGTGCAATCTGAGCATGTGACAGTTATCAACTTTCCTAGAATGTCCAAGAGGCTCCCATAAAAAGGGGAAACCTTCAGGACTTCTGGAAGAGTTGGCAACAAACCTCCTCAGCACCACAGAAGAGTCCTAGGAGGCAGCGAAACCCCAAAGTACTGGCATCCAATGACACATTTAAAGAGGACCTGTCACCAAAGCATAAGTGGCCAGTTTTTGCTCTTATTTTATATTCCCACTGCTTCCTTGAGTTATCTATTTATTTACTTTTTAAATCCATCATAAATCTCCAAAGGTATTGGCTGTACCTAATCACTCTCTCAAGTAGGCATTAGGTAGCATTCACATAAGCAATTTGGTATGGTTACAAAATGTGTACAAAAGTGTAGCAGCAAATAAACAGCTCATTCAGCAGACACATATATGTCAATGTGGACAGACCCGAACAGATTACAGTCCATTTTCCTGGAGTAAACTTTCCATAAACAAGGGGTACAGTCGTACCAGTCTCCTTCACCCTGAGCTCCTGTAGCTTTCATCACTAAATAGATATATTCCACTCTGGCAAAGCTCAAACTAAACAGCCTGGTCACTCAGCAGTTTCCACACACTGCACTCAGCACAATCTCTCTGGCAGAATTAGAGATTCAGATAAACACATGACCTGGTCCTTAGTCAAAGCTAGCCAGGTGTATGTAATCAAGACTCACTGTGCTAGGATTTAACCCAGTACTCCATAGCTTTGCTACAGGGCCTTCATATTTAATCTCATTTTTATGGTTTTTCCCAATATGGCATGGCTTCCATGATTGCTGGGAGCCAGTGGCGTAGCTAGCCTGCTTTGGGCCCGGGTGCAAGATTTGCACCCAGGGCCCCCATGTGAGGACTGGGGGTGGGGGGGGAGGGGTGGGTTTGTGCTGGCAGAGAATTCTCATGCCACCCCATCATCAGAGGAGACCGGGGGGAGGGGCCGTTGCACACTCACTGCGGCCGCCGTGCGTCTACTGTAAGGAGGAGGAGAGGAGGGGCGGGCAGAGCTGCAAGACAGGAAGTCCCGTCTTCCCTCCTCTCCGGCAGGTGCGGCAGCTGGCTGCCAGCACGGGGCCCCCCAGGGGGTGCAGGCAATGGGCCCCTCATGCCGGGGGGGCCCGTGGCGCTCGCCCCCTCTGCCCCCCCGCTAGCTACGCTACTGTTGGGAGCCTTTTCTTTAGCCTGCTCTGTGTTGTTATTCTGTGAGACACACCCCTTTTGTAAAGATCATAACAATTATCACTAAATATAAATGGCCTCTACATTAGGGATGGGCGAATCTACTCGCTAGGACTCGTTACTCGGCGAGTAGTAAGGGACTCGCAGGACTCGGTACTCTGCGAGTTTCCCAGTGATTACTCGCACGAGTCCAATGCAAATCAATATCAATCCTAGTTTTGTCAGAAACGCTGACAAAACTAGGATTGCCATTGTTTGCATTAGACTCGTGCGAGTAATCACTGGCTACTGTGCCAGTGATAGCAGGGAAACTCGCAAAGTAACTGCTGTTTCTTTGTGAGCCGAGTCCAGCTGTCTTCTCTGTGCAGCTCCAGGGTCCTAGAGCCCGCCTGCTCACAGACATGATGTAGCAGTGCTGAGATTGTTCTCAGTCTGCTCATTCCCTGTGCATAGACATCTATCTATTCACAGGGATGAGCAGAGAGGACATCGCGTTTTGGACTACGTCGGACGGAAGAGGATTTTTTTAATTAAAGATGGAGTCCCTAATGGCTTTTTTTTTATTTCAAATAAAAAATTTTCTCTGTGTTTTTTTAACCCTTTATTGGAGATTCTTAGTGGCTGGGTCAAACGTGGCCTGACATTAAGAATCTCGGGCTTAATACCAGCTTGTATAACAAAGCTGGTATTAACCCCTTTATTACCCAGCGTGCTACCGCCACCAGGGCCGCTGGAAGAGCGGGGTTCAGCGCCAGAGGATGGCGCTTCAATGAACGCGCCATCTTCTGGGGCGGCTGCGGGCTGCAATTTGCAGTGGGGGGTGCCCAGAAAGCTTGGGCATCCCTGTGCTGCGGATTCCAGCCACCAGCTGCTTAGCTGTACCTGGCTAGACATAGAAATTGCGCGAAGCCCCACGCATTTTTTTTAAATTATTTCATGAATTTCAGAGTCAGAGTCTCAGAGTCAGAATCTCAGAATTTCATGAAATAATTTAAAAAAAATGCGTGGGGCTCCGCGCAATTTCTATGTCTAGCCAGGTACAGCTAAGCAGCTGGGGGCTGGAATCCGCAGCGCAGGGATGCCCAAGCTTTCTGGGCACCCCCCGCTGCAAATTGCAGCCCGCAGCCGCCCCAGACGATGACGCGTTCATTGAAGCGCCATCCTCTGGCGCTGAACCCCGCTCTTCCAGCGGCCCTGGTAGCGGTGGCACGCTGGGTAATAAAGAGGTTAGGGCCAGCTTTGTATTATCAGCTGGCCCTAAGCCCGAAATTTATGGCGGTCACGCCAATATTAGACATGACCGCCATGAATTTCTATTAAATTGTTTTAAAAAAACACAACACAAAGAAAATTTTTTATTAGAAATAAAAAAAAAAGCCATTAGGGACTCTATCTTTAATTAAAAAAATCCTCTTCCGTCCGACGCAATCCAAAACGCGATGTCCTCTCTGCTACATCCCCTGTGCATATATATAGATCTCTATGCACAGGGAATGAGCAGACTGAGAACAATCTCAGCTCTGCTACATCATCTCTGTGCACAGACATTCATATCTGTACACAGGGAATGAGCAGACTGAGAACAATCTCAGCACTGCTACATCAGGCAGCAGGCGGGCTCTAGGACCCTGGAGCTGGGGCAGCCAGAACACAGAGAAGACAGGATCTTATCTGTGCGAGTCAGGGATTACTTACAAAGTAAACGAGCAATGCAAATAAGGCTGAAGGCACACTGATCCCTCAAAAACGGCGCGTTTTTGAAGCGCAATACTGATGCGAGTTTGATGCGTGTAGTAGTGCTAGTGCGATGCTAGTGCGGTGCTAGTGCGGTGCTAGTGTGGTGCTAGTGTGGTGCTAGTGCGGTGCTAGTGAGATTTTTTCATTCCTACTGCGATCCGACAGACTAGCACCTTCTCCTGGTGTCAAGACTGCACTGATTTGCTGCCACTTATTTGTCAATCAATGGGGTCACTTGTGGGGGAGCTCCAATGTTTAGGCACACAGGGGCTCACCAAACGCGACATTGTGTCAGCTAACAATATGAGCTGATTTCCATTCAAATTGTTAGCGGACACCATGTCGCGTTTGGAGAACCCCTGTGTGCCTCAGCATTGGAGCTCCCCACAAGTGACCCCATTTTGGAAACTAGACCCCCCAAGGAACAAATCTAGATGCATAATGAGCACTTTGAAGCCCCAGGTGCTTCACAAATTGATCCGTAAAAATGAAAAAAATATTTTTCTTCCACAAAAATCTTATTTTTTTATTTTTACGGATCAAATTGTGAAGCACCTGGAGCTTCAAAGTGCTCATTATGCATCTAGATTTGTTCCTTGGGGTCTAGTTTCCAAAATGGGGTCACTTGTGTGGGAGCTCCAGTGCTGAGGCACACAGGGGCACTCCATACGCGACATGGTGTCCGCTAACAATTGGAATTGTTAGCGGACACCATGTCGCGTATGGAGAGCCCCTGTGTGCCTCAACATTCAAGCTCCCCCACAAGTGACCCCATTTTGGAAACTAGACCCCCAAGGAACAAATCCAGATGCATAATGGGGTCACTTGTGGGGGAGCTCCAATGTTTAGGCACACAGGGGCTCTCCATATGCAACATGGTGTCCGCTAACAATTGTTAACGGACACCATGTCGCGCATGGAGAGCCCCTGTGTGCAACCAGCATTGCCACCAGCGCAAGGGCAACTGGAAGAGTTGGGGTACAGCACCAGAAAATGGCACCTCCAATGAATGTGCTATTTTCTGAGGTGGCTGTGGGTTGCAATTTGCAGCGTGAGGGGCCCACAACATTTGGATCTCTCTATGATGAGGATTGCAGCCCCCCAACTGCCAAGTTGTACCTGGCTGGCAACCAAAAATATGGCAAAGCTCCATGTCATTTTATTGGTAGAAGTAATTTAAAAAAATGACGTGGGGCTTCACCATATTTTTGGTCCAGCCAGGTACAACTTGGCAGCTACAGACTGCCACCAACCCCCAGCTGCCTTGTTGTACCTTGCTGGCAACCAAAAATACAGCGAAGCCCATTTTTTTATTTCTAGAACAAATTCTAGAAAAAAAAAATGACGTGGGGCTCCGCCATATTTTTAGTCCAGCCAGGTACAACTAGACAGCGGGGGGCTGGAATCCGCAGCATGGAGAGGCCCAAGCGTTCTGGGCCCCCCATGCTGCAAATTGCAGCCCGCAGCCGCCCCAGAAAATGGCACATTCATTGAAGCGCCATTTTCTGGTGCTGTACCCATGCTCTTCCAGTTGCCCTGGTGCCGGTGGCAAACTGGGTAATAAAGGGGTTAATGCCAGCTTTTTATTGGCAGCTGGCACTAAGCCCGAGATTCATAATATTGGGCCAATGTTAGACCCGCCATTAGGAATCTCTGGTAAGTAGTCAATAAATACACACAGAGTAAAATATTTTTATTTGCAAAAAAACACAAACAAAATTCAGACTCCATCTTTATTAGAAAGATCCGACGTAGTCCATAACGAAGGTCCCGCGACGCTCGATCGCCTCCGACGTAGTCCACAACGAAGGTCCCACGATGCTCGATCGCCTCTGCTCCAGAGATTGCAGCAAGGGATCAAGTGTCCTCTTCCTACAGTCTCTGGGGTCAGAGTTATGGTGCACTGTATGGCAATGATCTGTCATACAGTGCACCATGACTATGATCCCTGAGACTAGAAGAGGACACTTGATACCTTGTTGCATCCATCCATCCATTATCCACGCATGTACACATCCATTCGTGCACACATCCACACATGCAGTCACACATACGCACACATCCATCCATGCACCCATGCATCCACGCATCCACTAACCCACACATCCACTAACCCACGCATCCACTAACCCACACATCCACTAACCCACGCATCCACTAACCCACGCACCCACACATCCACGCATCCACTAACCCATGCACCCACACATCCACTAATCCACGCAACCACACATCCCCGCACCCACACATTCACACATCCACGTACCCACGCATCCACGCATCCACAGATCCCCGCACCCACACATTCACACATCCACGTACCCACACATCCACGTACCCACGCATCCACGTACCCACGCATCCACGTACCCACGCATCCACGTACCCACGCATCCACTAACCCACGCACCCACACATCCACTAACCCACGAACCCACACATCCACTAATCCACGCACCCACACATCCATTAACCCACGCATCCACTAACCCACGCACCCACACATCCACTAATCCACGCACCCACACATCCATTAACCCACACATCCACTAACCCACGCACCCACGCACCCACACACCCACGCATCCACGCACCCACACATCCCCGCACCCACACATTCACACATCCACGTACCCACGCATCCACGTACCCACGCATCCACGTACCCACGCATCCACGTACCCACGCATCCACTAACCCACGCATCCACTAACCCACGCACCCACACATCCACTTACCCACACATCCACTTACCCACACATCCACTTACCCACACATCCACGCACCCACTAACCCATGCACCCACACATCCACTAATCCACGCACCCACTAACCCACGCACACACACATCCACGTACCCACGCATCCACGTACCCACGCATCCACGTACCCACGCATCCACGTACCCACGCATCCACTAACCCACGCACCCACGCATCCACACACCCACTAACCCACGCACCCACTAACCCACACACCCACGCATCCACACACCCATGCATCCACACACCCACGCATCCACACACCCACACTCACGCATCCACACACCCACACATCCACTAACCCACGTATCCACTAACCCACGCATCCACGCACCCATGCATCCACTAACCCACGCATCCATGCATCCACTAACCCACGCACCCACACACCCATGCATCCACGCACTCACGCATCCACGCACCCACACACCCACGCATCCACTAACCCACGCATCCACTAACCCACGCACCCACGCATCCACACACCCACTAACCCACGCACCCACTAACCCACGCACCCACTAACCCACACACCCACGCATCCACACACCCATGCATCCACACACCCACGCATCCACACACCCACACTCACGCATCCACACACCCACGCATCCACACACCCACACTCACGCATCCACACACCCACACATCCACTAACCCACGTATCCACTAACCCACGCACCCATGCATCCACTAACCCACGCATCCATGCATCCACTAACCCACGCATCCACACACCCACGCATCCACTAACCACGCACCCACGCATCCACACACACTGCATCCACTAACCCACGCACCCACACACCCACGCATCCACACACACCCACACATCCACTAACCCACGCATCCACACACCCACACATCCACTAACCCACACATCCACACACCCACACACCCACGCATCCACACACCCACACATCCACTAACCCACACATCCACTAACCCGCACACCCACACACCCACCCACGCATCCACACACCCACGCATCCACACACCCACACATCCACTAACCCACGCACCCACACACCCACGCACCCACACACCCACACATCCACTAACCCACGCACCCACACACCCACGCACCCACACACCCACACATCCACTAACCCACGCACCCACACACCCACGCATCCACACACCCACACATCCACTAACCCACACATCCACACACCCACACAATCATTGATTGATTCATTCATTCATACAGTACTTACCTCAGGGCGGAGCAGCACCGGAGGAGGGGCGTTCCAGCGAGGAGAGGAGGCAGAGCGGCGGCTACACCGGCGGGATCGGACACGGGGATCGAGGAGCGGTGAGATCGGACACGGGGATCGGGGGGGTGGGATCGGGGCCGCAAGCCGCAAGCCGCAAGCCGCAGGTCGCAGGTGGGGGCCATCCAGAGGAGGGGTAGGCCTGAGGAGGGTAGGGTATCGCGGCGGGTGAGGCCGCAATCAGGTTCCGGTATCGGGCGACGGGCGTGGGGGGCAGTGACAGGTGGGGCCGGGGGTCATCTTGAGAAGGGGAAGGCCTGAAGGAGGGGGAGGGTATCCGCCCCCAACCCCAGCAGCGCGGCGTGTGAAGCCGCACACAGGTCCCAGCTGTCACAGAGATCACAGCCGGGATCACAGCCTCAGTACCTGGCGGGGCCGGTCCGACGGGAGGCTCTGCACAGCTTGAGGGCTCTGGCTCCCGGTGGTCTGCGGTGTGTGCCCTGCTTCTTCCCGCCCGCTTTTTGAAAGTGTGTGCTGGAAGTGTGTTTTTTCACGCGGGAGACTCGCACTAGTCATTGCACGGTGCGTTTTTTTAACGCACCCATTGATTTCTATTGTGGCTCAATGCGTACAACTCGCATGCAGTCGCAGCATGCCGCGACTGAAACTCGCTTTGCGAGTTCAATGCTTAAAATGCGCACCAGTGTGCCCGACATGATAGAGAACCACTTGTTCTAGTGCAATGCGAGTTTATCTCGCATTGCACTCGCGCGAGGCACTGGGATCATGTCGGATGATGTGCCTTCAGCCTAAATGACAAAACTAGAATTGCTTCAGGCTGAAGCTTCCGAGACACATCTGCGATTTGTAAATCTCACACTACTCGCTATTACTCGCTTCCCCATTCATTAACATTGGACTCGCTAGACTCGCAACGAGTAGCGAGTCCTGGGCTCGGACTCGCTAGAGTCAAGCGATTCCGAGTAATTTAGGATTCGCCCATCACTACTCTACATCTCTGGATTCATGAAACCGACTATTTTTTACTTTTTGATTTTGACTTTTGATTCTCTGCTTAGTATATTGGATTTTTTATATTGATTCTCTACTTTTATTACTTACTATATTGTATAATTTTTATTGTTACCTTTTTGTATATCACTGTATTGTAAAGCGCTGCGGAATATGTTGGCGCTATATAAATAAAGATTTATTATTATTATTATGTTGCCAGGTCATTTTGACAGAACAATGAATGCTGTATGATGAGAAAAAGAAAAACAATGGCCACAATTGGTATTTTTTACCCTTTTTTCAATATATTGTAGGGAACAATGGATGGTGTTATTTGAAACTATAAATCATCTCAAAAAAAAAAAGCTACGAAGTTGGAGTCGGTGTCCATTTTGGGTGAAGTTGGAGTCAGAGTTGGAGTCTGATTCAGGGAAATTGAGGAGTTGGTGTCCACTTTGGTGGATTCCGGGAAATTGAAGAGTCAGAGTAGGACTTTTGGCTTACCGACTACATAGTTCTGGTTGTGTCTATGGAAAAATAAGGAGTCAGAGTTCTGAATAGGCGAGGTCGTTAGCGACATCGTTATCGAGGTGTCACACACACACACCCATGCTGCAGGTTGGACGAAGGATCATCGTCTGGTTTGTGGTCCGGTTCACCAACCTCCGATGAACGATCTGCCCGATTATTGTTGATCGGATGTACATGTCAGGCTGGTTTCACACTGCAGTTTTTTCCCTGCTCAGGTTCGATCAGGTTTGTGTGCCAAAACCAGGAGAGGAACCAGTAGAAGAACTTGCAGTGAAAAACAATAATTGAAAGATTGACACCTGTTGTGAGTTTTGGAGACTCTCCTGGTTTTGACACACAAACCTGATCGAATCTGATCAGGGAAAAAATTGTAGTGTGAAACCAGCTTTACTGATTTCACAGCCATTGTTGTGGAGTCGGAGTCGTGGGGTCGCTGTTCATTTTGGTGGAGTCAGAGTCAGATTCAGGGAAATTGAAGAGTCAAAGTTGGATGTTTGTCTTAGGCCGGGTTCACATGATGACACAATCCGATCCTGAGGGACGACAATAGTGAGAGAAAGAGGGGAAAAGGTGGAGTCAGCAAATGATTCACTGA
Source organism: Allobates femoralis (assembly GCA_033576535.1). Classification (NCBI taxonomy): domain Eukaryota; kingdom Metazoa; phylum Chordata; class Amphibia; order Anura; family Aromobatidae; genus Allobates; species Allobates femoralis. The sequence continues at coordinate 208,902,952 of JARQOC010000011.1, read as the reverse complement.
AAGAATGGTCAGAAAGATAGGAAGAGAACCAGGAGAGCCGTGTCCTTAATGCCGATGGAGTGTAGCATAGAGAGTAGGAGATGGTAGTCAACAGTGTCAAAGGCAGCAGAGAGGTCAAGAAAAATAAGCAGAGAGTGGTCACCATTACTTTTTGCCGTCAGAAGGTCATTGGTCACTTTGATGAGGGCAGTTTCTGTAGAGTGAAGGGGGCGGAAACCAGACTGTAATGGGTCTAGAAGAGAGTGAGCGGAGAGGTAACGGGTGAGGCGGGAGTAGACCAGGCGCTCCAGGAGTTTAGAGATGAAGGGTAGGTTGGAGACAGGTCTGTAGTTATTTATGCACAATAGGTCAAGAGAAATTTTCTTTAGTAATGGAGTAATGATAGAATATTTGAAGGAGGAGGGGAAGATGACAGAAGAGAGAGAGAGGTTGAAGATTTTGGTTAGATGAGTAGTGACGACTGCAGAGAGGGACTAGAGTAGGTGTGAGGGAATGGGGTCAGTGGTGCATGTCGTGGGGCGAGAGGAAGAGAGGAGCTTGGAGACTTCTTCTGTAACTGGATCAAATATAGAGAGTGATACGGAGGAAATGAGGGGAAGAATGGGAGTAACAGCACTTGGAGGCTGGGAGCTGATTTCTTGGGAGATGTTGTCTATTTTCTCCATAAAGTAAGAAGCCAGATCATCAGCACAGAGGTCAGTGATAGGAGTCTGCACTTTAGGACTGAGGAAAGAGTGAAAGGAGTTTTTTTGGATTGTTGGATAGTGAGAAGACCGGGTGGTGAAGTAGGTTTGTTTTCTGAAGGAGTGGGGTTTGAGAATTTTTCTGTAGTGATTTTCCCATAGGCGTTCAGCACTCCTAGAGCATCGCTGGAGGAATTGAGTTTGCGATGTGAGCCAAGGCTCGTTTTATTCTATGTTTGAAGGTTCTGAGGGTGAGGGGCGCTACTTGGTTCAGGGTGCTTCTGAGGGTGTCATTGTAGTAAGTCACAGCCAGATCAGGACAGAAGAAGAAGATTGGGGACAGTGATGAGATGAGGAAGTCTGTGAGTGTATGAGAGTTAATGGCCTGTAGATTTCTGGATGTGTGATAGGTAGGAGTGTGCTATGTTGAACGAGGGTTAGTGAGCGTGAAGGAGAGAATGTTGTAGTCAAAGAGTGGAAGAGGTGAATTATCTAAGGAGGAGGTTGAGCAGAGCCGGGTAAAGACTAGGTCAAGGATGTTTACCATACTTGTGTGTCTTAGAGGTTGAGAGCTGTGAGAGGCCAAGATGAGGTGGTTCGAGATAGGTGCTGGGATGCAGATGAGGGGCTGTTTATGGGGATGTTAAAGTCTCCCAGAATGAGGGTTGGTAATTTTGAGGACAAGAAGTGCGGCAGCCACGCAGAAAATGGTCGAGGAAGTGGGTGGGTGACCCTGGGGGGCGGTATATCACTGCTACTCTGAGGGGGAGGGATGGAATAGCCTAATTGTGTGGACCTCAAAAAAAGGGAATGAGAGTGATGGGGCTGGAGTGATGACCTGGAAAGTACATTGTGAGGACAGGAGTAAGCCAACTCCACCACCATGTCTGTTCCCATAATTTTTCAGGTCAGTATGATAATGGTAATTCAAACTTATTATTTTTTTCTTTAATTATTTAAATGGTAAAACAGTTTTTAGAAATTTGTAAAAAAAAAAAAAAAATTTGTGTAGTAATTTTCTGAGACTCCTATCTTTATTTTTTCCTTTTTTCAATATTTTTATTAATAGTGTATCTCATACTACATACAGAGCACATATCTCCATCGCAGTACAACATACAAAAAATAAAAACTTTAAATTAAAATAATTATTGCCAACTTCTTGTTATACAATTTCTCACAATAAAGCACTTGACTTTATTCGATTTTTAATTTTGATGTGTTGATCGCTTTTTGTTCCAGAAGCGGTGACAGAAAAAGGTCAATTCTGGTGTTACAATCTTTTCTTAAATTATGATAAATTGGATTTTCATGCATGCGGTGATTCACATTTTTAGTTGGATTTCTTAATATATTCTAAAAATGCTTTAAAAATGTTTTTCAGAGAGGACTATATCTGTGATTGTGCTTCAATGGGTACCAAATGGCAATCATCGGGATGTTCAACAGGCCCGATTGCCAAGCAACCCATGTACACTGCATAATCAAGTTGCTGGAAGACTGGTTGGCACTGGAACAGACACCCGGGGGATCACATGTCTTAAGTGATTTTGCTAGAGCTTAAAAGCAGCTTTAAAGGGGTTAAAGAGGAGCGATTGCAGCATCTGGTGGTTGTGGTGTTGACTTCGATCCTGAACCTACTTCAACCACCTGCACCCTACGTATCCATCCTGGTCACAGTGGCTGCCCGCCAACGCCAGCACCTATTGCAGCTGGATGTACTTCTGAGGATGCATGTTCAGCTGAAATGTTTTATGGCACAGAAACCTGTCGCATAGCAGTGACGTCATGCGTCATACATAGCAGGCATGGCAATGTCAACTATTGGCCTCTATGAGGGTTACACAAGAGGACACTGTTCACTTTGGCGGCCAGGGAAGTTGAAAAGAATGTTTTGGGTTTTCTTGCATTAGAGAACAACAGTAGAAAGGGTGACATTTATATTAGGTAAGAGCCCAGGATGGGGGATATATATATCTAAAATCGGTGCAGGATGTGGACATATGTATTTACTAGGAACAAGGGCTAAAGGATGGGGACATATATATCAGGAAGGGGCCCATTATTGGGGACATATATACCCAGAAGAGTCTCAGGATGGGGGACATATATACCTGGGGGAAGCCCAGGTACAGGAAGGGTCCAGGATGGGGGACATATAGATCAGGATGGGGACATATATACCTAGAAGGTGTCCAAGGGGGGAAGAAATTACTACAAAATAAAAAGGGGGCAACACATACGGTATGTCTTTATGGATTTGGATTGCTACAAGTGCCCATACATCTGACCAAATAACGGGGGGAGGGGGCAGGTCAAAATTTAGCTCCGGGCCCAATGGACTCTAGCTACGGTCGCTGACCAGGAGTTTAGTAGTTTCCATACACTCAAATGTTTTGGTTCGTCAACGTGATCTACTTTTCATACCCAAGAGTTCTTAATTTACTGCTTAGTACAAAAATAATCTTAATATTACATTTTTTAAGAATCGGATTGTACCAGGTCTGAGCTCATCATTTCTTTATTTTTACATCGATGGAGATGTATGGGGGGCTTGTGTTTTTGTATAGCCAACTGGCATTTTTAATAACTTCATTTTTGGGGTAGATACAAAGTTTTGTTGCTTTTTATTGCGGAAATGCGACTGACGAAAAATAGTAATTCTTGTATTTATTTTTTTCATTAAAGGTATTAAATACACAAGTGAATTAATTATATATTTTCAGAGTTTTATGGATGAGACGAGACAATACTAAATATGCTTTCTTGTATTATTTCTTTAATTGAGAAAAGGGGGTTGGGGTGATTCAAACTTTTAATTTTTTGAAGTTATTAAAAACAAAATAAATAAAAATAAATTTACGGTAACAGCAAAAGGAGACGCTAGCCTTACAATAGCATACATAACAATAAGTAGCTGCTAACAGTTATTTAAGAGTGGAAGTATACCTCTAAGCAGGGGCTGTGGGAGGACCCCCTCCTGTAGTCTCCAATGCATGTTTCGTGTGGAAGTGTGCTCGCTTAGTCAAGGGGAGTCCCCTTGACAAAGCGAGCACACTGTATGTATTGAAGCATATAGAAGAAATTATTTCCTATGAAGTCCAGGCTAAGACAGTATTTTCTCTACTGAGAAGGGGTTAAAGAGCAAAAAGAGACCAAGGAATTTAAGTCAAAACTAGGTATTGACCCTTCGAAAACAGGGACACTTGGAAAATATGACCTTGATCTCCTAAACAGATACCACTGTCTACTTACCCTACTTATAATAGCATACATAATAATAGCTAGCTAACAATTCTAACAGTTATTTAAGGGTGCAAGTATACCTATTAGCAAGGGCTGTGGGAGGACCCCTCCTGTATTCCCCAATACGCATTTCAGGTGGAAGTGTGCTCGCTTTGTCAGGGAGGAACCCCTTGACAAAGCAAGCACACTTTATGGATTCAAGCATATAGAAGAAATGATTTCCTATGAAGTCAAGGCTAAGACAGTATTTTCTCTCCTGAGAAGGGGTTAAAGAGCAAAGAGGGACCAAGGAATTTAAGTCATAAGTAAGTACTGTCCCTTCCAAAAGAGGGACACATGGGACGTATGGTCTTGATCTCCTTAACAGATACCAATGTCTACTTACCCTACTTACCCTACTTACAATACCATTCATAATAATAGCTAGCTAACAATTATAAGATATTTAAGAATGGAAGTATACCTCTTAGCAGGGGCTGTGGGAGTACCCCCTCTCCTGTAGTCCCCAATGCTTGTTTTGTGTGGAAGTGTGCTCGCTTTGTCAAAATGAGTCCCCTTGACAAAGCGAGCACACTTTGTGTATTCAAACATATAGAAGAAACTATTTCCTATGAAGTCAATGCTAACACAGTATTTTCTCTGCTGAAGAAGGGGTTAAACAGCAAAGATGGACCAAGGAATTTAAGTCAAAAGTAAGTACTGTCCCTTCCAAAAGATGGACACTGGGGAAATATGTTTTTGATCTACTTAACAGGGGCGTAACTACAACAGGTGCAGGGTTTGCGATCGCCCCCTGGCCCTGGTGCCTGGGGGGGCCCCAAAAGTCCCAGTGGCCTATAGAAAATAGACTATTGCTATTAAAGATTTGCAATAATTGGGGGCTCCATAGGAACTTTTGCATCAGGGCCCATGAGCTTCAAGTTACGCCACTGCTACTTAACATATACCATGGTCTACTTACCCTCTGTTGCACACCAGCTCAAGCACATCCACATGTCCATGATAGGCTGCCAGTAGGGTGGGAGTCATTCCATCCCCATCCGTTGTGTTGACATCCTTTTTAGTGGCTTCTTTCAGGATATCTAAGTAGCCATCTATGGCGGACTGGTGATACCTGGTGGACATCCTTACTGCTCCTCCAGTCTAGAGAGTTCTCCTACAATCTGTAGGGCTTTGTGTGAAGATGTTTCTCCTCCAAGGCTGATTAATTATTATACACAGGGATGGCTCATTTACTGCAGTCAGATTAGGTACAAAGTTCCCAGTAATTGCTTTAGCGCAGGGCGGAAACCTTAGGAACTAAGTACGTTGTATAGAGAGATACTAATTGAGGTTACCATTAAATAAATAGCTTGACAATAATGGTTCAAAGTCCTTTCCCTACTAGACAAGCATGAGATTTAGCAATCATATGGACTTTATAAGGAGCGTACAGTCAGATGATGGCCTAATGTTTAAAGTTCTTTTTTTTGTTAAAGAAGCACTTTAGTATTTTCTTACCTATATAGAGTAACATGGGTTAAAGAAAAATGTAGGCGTTCTTGCCTTGAGGAAATGTTGCTTATTTGTGTATTCTTACACTTTCCACTTTGTCTGACCGCGGGTTTTTTTTTCAAGGCCACAAGTGCTGCATCTGCCGCAACCGGCAAAGCCGCACTTGCCGCACCCGACCACAAGCCCCATAGACAATGCATGGGGCTTGCTGCAAGCATGCCGCAAGTGCGGCCGTTAGGCGGCAGATCAGATGCGGTAAATCTGCCGGATCTGCCGCATTTTCAAAAGAACCGCCAGTGTGAAAGGGCCTTATATGGTTTTCCTAATGCAGACTACATTTCCAATGATGCCTCTGACTTTGCAGGTGGCGCACAGTCTAATTACACTGCAATAGGAGAATTAATCACAGATCTCCATGGATTTATGGCCGCTTTACACGTCCCGATATCGTTGTCCAACTCCGATAAAAAGTCACGTGGTTCGTGTGTTGGCGCCGATATCGTTCGTGCGTTGTGTGGTGTAAATGACCAATTTGATGGAAGAACGTTTCCAAAACGAATCGGGGAAGAATTGTGCAGGCTCTCCAACTGCCGATATTGGATGGACGATCTGGCAGGATCGTGCTGTGTGACAGCCCAAAAACGATTTGGAGCATAACTTCCCCTATTCACTCCCATGTTAAATGTCTTCCCTGCTTCGCTCCCTGTGTGACAGCTCCTATGCAATCTTGGATTACTGCCAAAAATGTGCGCGCTCCCGTGCCGTTGTATACAATATCGGGACTATATCGGGACGTGTAAAGCGGCCATTAATGTACAAATCCTTCTATCTGCATGATGTTGAGATCAGGGCTCTGTGGAGGCCATTTCATGACTTCCAGGATTCCTTGTGTCGAGCCCACTGGGATGGAGTACTCGGTACCGGACCGGTCTGCTGTTGGAGAAGTCACAGGTGGTCCTGGTCCGGACGTGTCCCGGGCCCTGGCAATAATAAGGGATATTTACAGGGGATGTCAGTCGTGACGCCACCCACTGTGTGCGGCCACTGATGGGGCCGCCGCTGCTGCAGAACCTCGGGGATGATGTAATAGCAGCGGAGATGGAATAGTTCCCGTGGGCAGAACTGTGTTCCCCGGGGCAGTGATGGTTAAAGTCTATTGTGTGGTGTGCAGGCCTGGTGCTGAGTGCAGTACACTTACTGTCCAGATGCTGCAGGAATCCTCCTTCAGTGTTGGAGCCTGCACGCTGTGGCTCTCCAGGCGTAAGGCTGCTGCGAACCTGTATGGAAGGAGTAGTGTTCAGGCAGAGACATACAAGGTAGTTGTGTTCAGGGTTCACCGTGTTTATCTCAGTTCTCAAGTTCAGCTTACAGTTCAGTACAGTTCTTACAGTTCAGTTCAATACACGGGCACTACTTTCCCCTCCGGGTTCCCTTTACTCTCTGCAGCCAGGTCTCTCCTCTCTGTGACCCCTCACACTGTCTCTGTGTCCTTTCCGGGCTGTTGACTCTCTCTTTCTGGTTTGCTTTGGTGTGCGTCTCCGGACAGTATGGCGGTGACTTGGGCCCCTGTGGGTCCTCCTGGTTGTCACTGAGCTGCCTGTCCTTTGGGGTAGGGACCCTAACATGTAGCTGTGGTCCCCGTCGGTTGTCTGGGGATGCCGGGTGAAACTACGGTCCCCTCTAGAGCCGACACTCTACTCAGCCCAGCCTCCAGCAGTCCTCTGTAGTGGTGAGGCTCTACCAGGCTCTCTCTACTGTGTCTTCAGATATCATATGAGGGCTACTCCGCCTGCAGTCGTCGTCTCGGCTGTAGTTCTAGGGCCCGGTATCACCGTCCCTTTCTTCCCTCACACTCCTGGGGTGCTGGCTTCAGACGTGCTTTCTCTCTGCGGCTCGCACTGGCTCTGTTCAGATTCTCTGTTCTCCTTACACCCACAGGACGTGTGATCTCAGTCTTTTCATCTCAGCCTACCTCGGCCTACTGACTCCTTTCTCCTCCTCCTTCACTATTTCTACCTTCTGTCACCTGACTACGTGTGTGCCCACCCACTGCTCTAAACCCACCACCCCTCACCTGCTTAGAGTTCCTAGGCTCCGGGTTGGGTGCTGTCCCTCTACTGTACGTGGGTTTTGTGGGCTGTGAGGGTGTTGGTGTTCAACTGTCATCCTACCTGCCTGGCTGCAGTTCCCTTTGTGGCCTCCTGGACGCAGGGGCGCCACACTTGTTCTTCTTTATGATGAATATAGTTCTTAATTTCTTGGTGTACTCAATACAGGCAGATCCTTATCCTTCGTGCAATACCATCAAAAATACGTCTAATTGGTTTCAAATTATTTCTGAAACAGTGCAATAACCCAAACACACAGCCAATGACATCAAGAATTATCGTAAATGAAAAAATGAACTAGGAGTCCTAGAGGTGATGATATGGCCTCCACAGAGCCCTGATCTCAACATCATTCAGTCTATCTAGGATTACACAAACCTCATACACAAAAGATCTGTGGTTACCCAAGATGTTTGGAACAACAACCTGCCGAGTTCAAGTATAAAAGAACTGATCAAGGCAAAGAGCCGTAATCCAAATACCGATTTGATGTAGATTCTTATCTTTTTCATTCACTTTTCAATTTGTTAAGGATTAAAATAAATTATTAACACTTCTACTTTTCAAAGCATTCTTACTTTCTTACATTATTTTAGCATCTGCCTAAATCAATTGCAAATTACTATTCAGGTGCATCTTAATTAATTAGAATATCATCAAAAGTTAATTTATTTAAAAAATTCAATACATAATGTGAAACATAGAGTCATTACAAATAGAGGGATCTATTTCAAGTGTTTGTGGCGCCCCTATGGCAAGGCGCCACAGGGAGGTACTGCACCCTAATTAAAGGTGTGGTGCCTCTGTAACTGTGGACGTGGGGAATCTTCAGAGTCTGCACCCTAACACCCAACACAAGCCACTTTATTACAGGGAACTGATATTCAATAGGTCCCAGGGGGTGGAGCCTAGAGAGCGGGAGACAGGGAGTGACAACACAGTCAGACAGTTGGTGTGAGGAGAGCAAGCAAGACAGACGCAGGGGACACTGCGGCTACACTGGAGGGCACTTCTTAAGGAGCGAGAGGTGTCCCAGACTTTGGAAGGGGGTTTACCCGGGCCTGGTTGGAGCCAGCCGGGGACCCAAGTCGACCGGCATACCGGAGCCGAGGTAGCTAGATGCAAGGTCCATCCCTAACTACAAAACGGAAAGCTGAGGGCCCGTTACATACAGGGCGCCAAAACACCCCTAAAGCAGCTCAACATCAGTCCTGCAGCTGGGTTCACAATGCCGACGAGTGAAAGACTTTTAGGTGACAGACCCTGTGGACTAGAGACTTGGCTCAAGTGGAGTAAGAAAGAGAGAGAGTGCAACAAGTCCACGAGCGCCATATTGAGGGCATCACTGTCAGACTCTGAGCAAACTTTCACAATCCACGGTTAGAACACCGGCTAACCCAGACTGTATTGTATACCTGTTTCCATCTGGTGAAGTAAAAGAACTGTTTCAGCTGAAGTGGTGTTCGTGATTCTTTCTCTCATCGCCTGGTGGGCCACAGCATCATCATCAGAGGTGAGGACTACAACTCCCCTCATCCCTCCCCACTGCCATGAGGTAAAGCTCCACTTGTGGGGAGCTGTACTACCAAAGCTGCCTTTCCATCACCTCAGCGGCCGGCCGCAGCGCTGGTAACCCTATTACCAGGAACCACAGGTGGCATCACAACATCATTTTCCCCTCCCATCATCATCACCCCATCCTTGCCATTGAGGGTCCAGGGCACGGAACCAGGAACTGACCATCCGTGATTCTCCCCCATCGAAGTAACCACCTGTCCCGGTATCCGAGTACCCCTACCCTGTCGACTGGATTATGTTTATTTCCATTAATGTTGATGATTATGGCTTACAGCCAATGAAAACCCAAAGGTCATTATCTCAGAAAATTAAAGTAGAGAACTGTACTGTGTTGCCCCTTAGAAGGAGGGAGCAGCACTCTGCATGTGGCACCCCTGCGGGGAATTGCCACAGGACCCACCGGTGCAGGGAGGGATGTACACCTTGGTACACATAGCACACAACACCTTCTACCCCAGGCCTGAAGGGGGACCTCCACTGGCTGCCCTTAAGCCAGATCCCCTACAAAGACCCAGGCCTGAGGGGAGGAGTTAGTTAGTTCCAGCTAGACAGTACAGAAGAAGGACTGGAAAGAGCTGGTTGCTGGGACCAAACCAGGCTTAGAACCAGGGTATACTGACCCCAGCTGTGCAGCGCTATAGAGAGAGGGATGGAGGCCAGTGGGAGAACTAGGAGAACAAAAGAAGGGAACTTAGCTGTGATCCCTTTAGCTCATCGGAGTTTGAAGCTGCTATTAATTCAGAGGTAGCAGAGAAAACCCGGAAAGACCAGGAGGATTTAGTCCTCCTGGAGCTCAGGAAAACCTATACGCCAAGCCTGACCAAGCATAGGACCAGGGACCCAAGCAGAAGATAGGGATCCCCCACAAAAAGGTTCTCACTGTCGGTTGTGGAGTAGCATCCTGAGAGAGAAAGAGAAAGAGCGGCAGGTTCAGCTCCAGGCAGAACTTACCCCAATTACCGCACACACTAATAAAGGAGGCGTCATGACTCTCCAAGGTGGACGTCCTAAACGGCACCGATAACCTGGTTACCCTCCTGGGCCTTGCCTGTTACCGGACGTCAGTAAAAAGGTACCGAAACAGCGACTATTGTGTGTATGTGTGCCTGCTTCACCGCCGCCGCCTGCAGTGCTCACAGCAGAACCACTACGACTACTCCCTTCATCCACCCTGCTGCCCTGAGGTAAAGCTCCACCTGTGGGGAGCTGTACTACCAAAGCTGCATTTCCATCACCTCAGCAGCCGGTCACAGCGCTGGTAACCCTATTACCAGGTACCACAGGTGGCATCATGTTACAAATCCCCAATCATCATCACCCCCACCCGCCATTGAGGGTCCAGGGCACGAAATTGGGAACGGACCAGCCGTGATCCCCACTAAAGTAACCACCTGTCCCGGTATTCGAGTACCCCCTACCCTGTCGATCGACTCATGCACGTTGTGAGAAAAGGACGCAGCCATCTAGAAGAACTGCATGTGTAGCGCAGAGCTAATGGAGGACAGTAGCACTGCAGCGAGCAGGGTATCTGCACCCACAGAGGAAGAGGAGCAGGTTCTGTGGTGCATCTGGAACCTGAATACGGCCCGATCCTAAACAGGGAACCCTTAGAAGGAGGGAGCAGCACTCTGCATGTGGCACCCCTGCGGGGAATTGCCACAGGACCCACCGGTGCAGGGAGGGATGTACACCTTGGTACACATAGCACACAACACCTTCTACCCCAGGCCTGAAGGGGGACCTCCACTGGCTGCCCTTAAGCCAGATCCCCTACAAAGACCCAGGCCTGAGGGGAGGAGTTAGTTAGTTCCAGCTAGACAGTACAGAAGAAGGACTGGAAAGAGCTGGTTGCTGGGACCAAACCAGGCTTAGAACCAGGGTATACTGACCCCAGCTGTGCAGCGCCATAGAGAGAGGGATGGAGGCCAGTGGGAGAACTAGGAGAACAAAAGAAGGGAACTTAGCTGTGATCCCTTTAGCTCATCCGGACACCGGAGTTTGAAGCTGCTATTAATTCAGAGGTAGCAGAGAAAACCCGGAAAGACCAGGAGGATTTAGTCCTCCTGGAGCTCAGGAAAACCTATACGCCAAGCCTGACCAAGCATAGGACCAGGGACCCAAGCAGAAGATAGGGATCCCCCACAAAAAGGTTCTCACTGTCGGTTGTGGAGTAGCATCCTGAGAGAGAAAGAGAAAGAGCGGCAGGTTCAGCTCCAGGCAGAACTTACCCCAATTACCGCACACACTAATAAAGGAGGCGTCATGACTCTCCAAGGTGGACGTCCTAAACGGCACCGATAACCTGGTTACCCTCCTGGGCCTTGCCTGTTACCGGACGTCAGTAAAAAGGTACCGAAACAGCGACTATTGTGTGTATGTGTGCCTGCTTCACCGCCGCCGCCTGCAGTGCTCACAGCAGAACCACTACGACTACTCCCTTCATCCACCCTGCTGCCCTGAGGTAAAGCTCCACCTGTGGGGAGCTGTACTACCAAAGCTGCATTTCCATCACCTCAGCAGCCGGTCACAGCGCTGGTAACCCTATTACCAGGTACCACAGGTGGCATCATGTTACAAATCCCCAATCATCATCACCCCCACCCGCCATTGAGGGTCCAGGGCACGAAATTGGGAACGGACCAGCCGTGATCCCCACTAAAGTAACCACCTGTCCCGGTATTCGAGTACCCCCTACCCTGTCGATCGACTCATGCACGTTGTGAGAAAAGGACGCAGCCATCTAGAAGAACTGCATGTGTAGCGCAGAGCTAATGGAGGACAGTAGCACTGCAGCGAGCAGGGTATCTGCACCCACAGAGGAAGAGGAGCAGGTTCTGTGGTGCTTCTGGAACCTGAATACGGCCCGATCCTAAACAGGGTACCTGTTGGCCTGGCTCCACGAAAGGCACTCTGCCGCCACAAAGGCCCCCAGAGTGGAGGAAGCCAGGGCAATGACAAATCCCTTCACAGGAGGGGTTGGAGCGAGCAAGACTGAGATCCGATGCCGGGCAGAGTCAATCATCAGTTGGCCAGACCGAGTCAAGTACCTGCTGGGCTGGCTCCATGCTCAGCAAGAGGGAAGGGGTCAGATGAGCATCACCACTGCAACAGGTAACACTACCGCCGACCCCGCTGCAGCCCTTGACCTGGAATGCCCTCTGGAAACCCTCCGGTGACAACCCTGCATCCCTGGCAAAAGCCCCACCATTATGGGGTTGTTCTAGTGGGTGTCCCATTCCCCTGGGGATGCTCCCGGCACCCCTAGAACCAATATGGAAGGAGGGTGGAGAGAGACAGACTTCATTGGTGGCCCTCCTCTGCTGACCCTGGGTGGATAATGACTTGATCAGCTTCCCTCCTGAACCAGCCCCGATCCTACAGACTGTAACTACTGACCCTACACTAGCCGGACAGGGGAGTGCTTAAGGAGCACTAGGGGAAAGACCGGAGGCCTGTTCCATAGAGACATTTGTTTGGCCAGCCTGGGAACTTTAGGCTGCTTAGCAAGCAGCTGCAGCCACAGAGGAACAAGCAGCTGATGCACGTTAAAAGGCGGCACGGGCTGTCCAGGAAAAGAAAGAGGGAAGGAAGGCTGCTCATTAAGAGCCACAGATCTATGCTGAATAACGGACGAGTGAAGGGGGCCATAGAGAATAATGTGCCTCCGTATGTCTGTGCCTCCGGCATATGTTGACACAGACTGCACATGTGCCAGAGGCACGGATATGTGAAAGAGGCCTTTAACCCCTGTCTGGTACTATGACAAAAATAATCACTATACATGCAATCTGCATGAGGTAATATTGACCCCCATGGTTCAAGACAAGGGTAAAACATGTACGTGAAAAAATAGTATCGGTGTCATCAGTGTTTTCAATTAGTGTGTCATCTGTGTGACATCCGTGTGTCTGTTTTTACTATCAGGTTGTCATCAGTGTTTTTCACATATCTATTATATAATCACGAATGGGTTTTTTGCCCTTCTGAGTCCGCTCACGCTGCGAGTCAGCGTGGTCATGTGATACGCCCGAAGCATTGGCCGCGCAGCGCCATTGCGAGCAGTTCTAGGCGACTCGCTATGCCCGCGCAGCGGGCATGGCGAGTCGCCTTAGCAGCGCGAAGCATCGGCCGCGAAGCGGCCATTGCGAGTCAGAGACTCGCTCTGCTAGAATCCCGATGCATGTGCATCGGGCACCCAGCTAGTAAATACATAAATGACAAAGCTTCACCTACCCTTTTCAATCAGTGGCGTAACTTCAGCCCAGAGGCCCCGATGCGAAAGCTCCAACAGAGCCTCAATTATTGCAAATCTTTAATAGTATTTGTCTTTTTCTATAGGCCAAAGGGACTTCTGGGGCCCCACTAGGCTACAGGGCCCGGGTGCGATCGCAACCCCTGCACCTGTGGTAGTTACCCCACTTGTTTGCAATGTCAAATACGGACATTGACCAGATGTCATTTGTGTGCTGTACGTGTTTGTCATGGACCCATATAGACTTGTATTGGCCTTGTCACCCATGTTGCTGAAAAAAAACAGACACCTTTATGAGTTTTGCACGGACACACAGTCCATGAATAAACATAGACAAGTGAAGATCACCATTGAGTATAATGGGTACATGTTCCATCCGTGAAAAAATGGATATAAGGCCTGTTTCACACATCCGTGCAAAACGTGGACATGTGAGACAGGCCGTTTTTGAGGTGGGGCGGGTATCTGTGTGTCACACATGTGACACTTTCATGTGCTGTCTGTGTGGTATCCATGGATAGCACACAGACAGCCTTCATAATATACTCACCTGCCTCCAGCGCTGCTGTTCCTCTCACTTCTGGATTCACTGCAGATCTCAGTGCAGTGTATATTCATGAGCCTAATGATCGGCCCCAAAAGTGAGAGAGGCAGGACATCACTGGAGGGAGGTGAGAATAAAATTCTTTATTTTAAAGCTTAAAACTGGCTCTCAACTGTGCACACGAATGTCACATGGAGGACATCTGTGTGCAAGGACGTTTTTGGACAAAAACGGTCCGTGCTGCTGGCAAAAAATGGACATGTCGCCATGTGGTATCACGGATATGTGAGGGGGGGCCATAGAGTAACATTGCTGTACGTATGTCTATGCCTCCAGCATGTGTCGGCACAGACCGCACCTACACGTATGGGCTACATGGATGGCTGAATGGAGCCTATGGCTGGGGCTACTGGTGACTTTGGCAGTGACACCAGTCTCATGGGCAAATATCACTATGTGCTGGTTTTAGCCAACTTTTAAGCACAATAATTTCAGACGTACATAAAATCACTTCAGGTGGAAATTGGAGTTTATTTGTGAAAAAATGTATGACTTTTTAGGCCACGTGCACATGTTGAGTATTTGGTGAGATTTTTACCTCAGGATTTGTAGCCAAAACCAGGAATGAAACACGTCACCACTTCTATATTTATCACCCATTTTTACAAATCCTGAGGTAAAAAAACTCACCAAATACTCAATGTGTGCACATGGCCTTATGAGGCAGAAGGAGCCATTCAAAGTTAACTGCAAAAGTTGAGTATTTGGTGGGTTTTTTACCTCAGGATTTGTAACACAAAACCAGGAGTGGGACAATCAGAGGAAAAGTATAATTGAAACACGTCACCACTTCTGGATTTATCACCCACTCCTGGTTTTGGCTACAAATACTGAGGTAAAAAAACTCACCAAATACGCAATGTGTGCATTTAATCAGTTAATTTGGAGTAATGGGTTGTGACTTGTGAGCTAATTTTTTGCACCTGACCTGGATCATGGAGTACATATAGGTTTCCTGTGGATGGGTCACCATATGCTCAGTTCTCTTTCCTGGAGCTGAGGTTTCTGCTGTTGGAGGAGCAGGGTTAGGTTTCTCTGATGGGGTACCGGACCAAAGGTACTAAGGTGCCTGTGCTTAATTTGAGGTGTTCCACTATGAGGTAATAATAGTATATAGATGAAATACTGAGGCTTTGTTATAGTCTTAAGACTTACTGTAAGTTAATATTTAATTTGATGTCTTCCAGGTTCTTACTCTTGTCTTCTCTGTGTGTCTTATGTGATGCCCTGAAGATGATGGATTTCCCAGGTAAATGGTGATGATTGTTGTATAGAAATGGCAGCTTAGGTGAATTTTATTGTGGGGTTTTTTTTTTTTTTTTGTTTTTTTTTTATGCTTACAAGGGGGCTAGAGACATGGGGGACCCCTTCTCTGAATGCAGCAGGCATGGTGCATTTAGTTTTTCCATGCACCAGAGGGTGGCAGGCCCTCTTAAATATCGGCACCACAGATCATTTTGTGCTGAACACTTTCTCAAATGAGATTTCTAAGTCTATGTGCACATATTGAGTATGATTGATTGCATGATTTTGCATTTTCTGGCAGGAAAAAAAATAACACTCAATTTAATGAGTAGGGATGAGTGAGTATACTTGCTACTATTCGGAACTCGCCGAATAGTAGCAGTATTCGGATACTCGCTACTCTCAGAGTATCTTGATTACTTGGGAGTACCGAGTAGCCCAATTACTGTCGCAGTGTAATTATAGATACACTGCGAACGTACCCCAAAAGTGAATAAAAGTTGTTAATAATAAAATTACATACTCACCTGTCCGACGCCTGCATCGGGACCGTCCCAGAAGACCTGCGATCACTGGACATGAACCTGTGACTTACAGCCAACCTGGTGAAACAGATGGCGACACGTCACAACTACGTGATCGCTAGCAGCCACCTAGCAGCAGTGCCCATGGTCCTGACTTATCAGCAGCGGGAACTGCGTGCGCTGAACACTGGACCAGAGGGCATATTAACCCCCCCAGTCCTGTGTGCTGATCCGGTTCATGCCTGTCAGGGGCATCCCGGATAGCCCCGGACCAGATCATGCCGCAGTCTGAAGTGGACCTGTTGCTGTGGGTTTACCAATCGAAAGTATGCATTTGCACTAAAGTGCATCAAATTGCTGAGACATCAATGTTTGGGCAAAATATGGGAATACCAAAAATGGTGACCTGAAGCAATGTTCAAAGTCTTGTGCACTAATTGGCTGTTAATGCACAGTTACAACACACAAGTGTATTGTATCTCTTCATTTTTGTAAGGTGGACACATGTCCCTACAAGATTGCTGTAAATAAGATCAATATACAGGGGAGTGGGCCAGGTTTAAATATTGCACTTGGGTCTATTAGACTTCATTTGTGCCATTAAGTTCAAGCTATTCTATAGCAGTAGCTCACTTTTTTTTTTTATCTGTTTTATGTAAAAAAAAAAAAAAAATGTATTTTTGTTTCCTCCACCCCCATTTACTAGGTACAACTTTTTGTCTGGAGGGTGAGATTCTAATAAAGAAACCTAAAGATGTTCAACAGACTGAATGGCAGAGACTCAAAGTTGTGGGTAGGTGACTACAAGTGTTCTCTAAGGTGTTGTGGGTACCTTGTGCATGAATTTAAGTCTCAAGTCTTCAGACATACTCGGTAGTTTAGTCTTTGTATTTGCCCTGTTGGGAAGCCACTGACACGCCCACTCCATGGCTGGGGTACTCAGAAACCGGGCAGCAGTTGCTCTTTTCACGGGGCTGAGACCTGGTCCTGTGACCCTGGTGGTACTATTTAAGAAGGGGGTGGGGGGGGGAATTGATTCCACCTGCGGTGAGCGGCCACCACTGCTTCAGAACCTCTGGGGACTATGATTGGATGGATAGTTCCACTCCCCACAGGTGGAGCATGGTCCCCAGGGCAGCGGGAAGGAGAAGTCAGTTCATACCTTGACAGATGTTGGTTAGGTAATCAGCAACTGTGTTTAATACAGCCTTTACAGCCAGTCGTCGCTGCTCACACGCCTCTGCTGGAGTTCCATTACTTTTATTTAGTTGTTTCAGCATGGGTGCTTCCCTTTGTCAAGCTCCAGTTCAGCGTTGTCTCCAGAACTGGGACAGTGCAGTCGAGCCTCTTATGGTGGTCCTGTCTGTCTTTTTGGGTGTTCCTTTCTCTGGTGGTCAATCCAGTGCTATAAACTAATCTCAGTGCCTCCGCACAGAGCTCAGGTACCAACAGCCATGGGTGCTCAGTTGTCCTGCCACCTTCTCCAAGTTATGCTGGGTGTTCGGCCACAGCTCCCATTAGGAACTCGGGCCTCTGGTTTCAATGGTTTGGGCATACAGCATCAGTGTCGTCCACCAGCCCCTTTGTTCTCTTGCCAGATATGGGTGTTTAGGGATCTGTCACATTCTGTACCCGAGGGCTCTGTCCTTCCTCCACACCCGTTGGTTGTTACCTCCCAGGGCGAGCGTGGTCATGCTCAAGCCCACAGGAGCCAACACTGCCTCACTCCTTCACTCTTCTCTACCGCACTCTTCTCTCTCCTTCCTCCTGCTCCTTTTTCTCCCCTGGCTACTCTTGGGTCCTCCCACTTTCCACCTACCATCCTGGGGTCGTGTGTGTTAACTGCCATCCCAGCATCTGGAGAGCAGAGGCACAACTCTCCCTCAAATGGAGGAGTGCAGTGCCCCTGGTGGCAGCCTGCCCGGCAGGGCACCACACTGGCAGCTTTTAAGATGGCTGAGGGTACTTGTGTAGTAGGTTGTATTGGGTCAACTTTCATCGTGTGCAAAAAGAACTCTCTACCCATGGCTATAGGATGGCAGTGATGCCCTACTAGTGAGTTGATCTCAAGGGGTTGGTAAACCATAGTGGATAGTTTGGTGCATGCCTTAGGCGGCCGTCACACGCTACAATATCGTGAGCGATATTGTAAGCGATCACGTGCACGCGCGATCGCTAACAATATCGTTCACATCGCTGGTGAGCTGTCACACAGGCAGACTCACCAGCGATGTGGGGCAGCGAAATCGCTGGTAACTATGGTACACATCGGGTTACTAGGCGGCGCTTAGTAACCCGACGTTTACCATAGATACCATCTCCCAGCATAGGCTCTGCCGCTGGAAGATCGTTCATCGTGGTGTCATACACCACGATGAAGCAGATTGAACAAGCGTTTCTCGCTTGATATGAGAGCCGGAGCTCATATCAAGCATCTGCAATGTCACGATCAAGCGTTTTTTTTTTTTTTTTTTTTTTTTTTTTTTTTTTTTACATTGTAAAATCGCTTGATTGCACAAACTATATCGCTTAAGCGATATCGTGCATTAAATTGAAGCGTGTGACGGCCGCCTAAGTTTAATCTGACATTTGGATCACACTGGGCTTGCAAGTCAATGAGTCTGTAGTCACATGACCATTTCCCCAGATTGAGAAAACAAAAATAAACTTGTCCATCTTCATCTAAGAGCATCAGGTCTCTGATCAGTGATTATGCATAACTGACACAACTTTTCTTCTGAGGGAATATGCTACTGTCCGCTCCTAGCCTTAAGGCAAAGAAGACCGCTGTAAACGTTTTATTTTTACACATCATCAAACATTGGCCTGTTGCTGCCTTAAATATCTATGGGTGCAAGCGACAAAAGGCGCATGGGGTCTTATCTCAATAAAAAGGGATATGATTGTAGGTGCTCACCTGAGCTGGGTGTGTAAACCCACAACCAGTGTATACAGTAGTACAGCCGCTGCTGGATCCACACTCCCACATGCAACATGGCACATAAACCAAATCTTCCTTGGTTTTGTTTCTGCCTTGGGCATACTTGAAACATTGGGGACATGAGGTCAGTGGGCATGGCCCTAAGTTTCCATTAGCAGAAAGAATAACCAATTTAAATCCAGGTGGTCATGGAGCTGTTTATAATTGAAGCAGGTGGGGGTGGATAGCATGGCCACCTAACATAATGCGTGGCAGGAAATGCCACACCCACCATTTTACTATAACTATATATGAAAGGGGGTTCTTACTCCCACTTCTATTAACTCCATGACCACACCAACTTAGGTGTTTACCTTCAGGAAATGCCCTGTCAACACCCAATAACTTCCAGTCCTGGATACAACATGTAAACTCTGCCTTAAGCTATGATATAATACCACAGGTAGTTGCAGGAAAAGACTGGCACAACAATTTAGGGTGTTTCATAGCTGCACAGTGTAAATCATGGCCTTCCTCACAGGTGAATGACACTGTACATGGCTACAGCTAACAAAGTAAAGGGTGGGTGCTAATGTGCACCTAGAATGCGTCTTGTAGAGTCACTGCCTAGTTTCACAGATTACCTTAACCAGCCTGCTTACACACGTCAAATACATATGCATGTTCTCAATGGGATTATACAAATATATAATACAGGATGGTTTACCAGGCACACTATATGGACCTCTGGGCACTAAAGGCAAGGTGATTGGCTGCTTTCTATTGCCAACAATAATAGCAAAGACTGCATGATCTACCATATCTTGGACTGACCAGGTTCTTCACTAGGTGTCTGCATACACTGTACTTGGGTATGACTCGGTTATGTTGGCACTTTCACTAATATTTAAACCTTTTTTTCTGAACAGATTCTGCAGGACTTGAAGTAGATGCCTGTCAGGTCTCTCCCCAAGGCAGTTTGTTGACTATCCCTGAGAGATGTGTGAATCATGAGGTACCATTGCCATTTTACTCAATGTGTCCTTGCATCTGCCACTAGCACTTTCACATTGCATTTTTGAAAACCCAGTAGAATTTTTACTTTTTTTGCAAAAACCAGATGAGTCAGTTGCAGCAACATTGCTTTCAGCCCATAAATGTGGTGTATTGGAGTTTCAGACATGTGCAGCACTTGTTTTTCATCCAAATCTAGCACCAGACAAAAAAACACCACTAACTGGTTTGAAGACCACCTGCAAGTGCCAGATTTGGATGAAAATGCAAGTGTTTGCACATGTCCAGCTGACCATAATGTTGTTGTGGATATGTATTGCAAAAAGACAGATCAGGCAAACCTGTTCAGTTCCAGCAGATCTGAAAGTAACCTACAGTTTCTAGAGTGCAATGCAGACTTGCAAATTGTGAATCCTGCTGCCAATTTCTAACTGTATTGAAGGTACTGGATGAGGCCATGTGCTCATGTTTGAGGCTTTATAATTCCAGCCAAACCAGGAGTTTGTGGCTTACAACTGGGGTAAACCCACCAAATACACACATGCACGTGGCTTTACAATTCGGTATACAAAAACTGCCTGTGGACAGCACACAATTTCTCTGTATTGGCTAAGTACAATCAGGGCTGCCACTAGGAATTTTGGGGCCCCCCTGAGACTCCGCCTCCACCTATGCTCCACCTCCACCTATGCTCTGCCTCCACCTATGCTCCGCCTCCACCCATACATACATGATACTTATAGTGAAAAATTGGAACACCACCAAAAATCACCTCAATTTATGTGCAAAGCTTTCCCAACCAGTAATTCAGATGGTTCCTTACAATAGAGTAAAAAAAGGAAACTGCACAAAAAAATAGAAGAAAAGTGGACTTTATTGCCCAATGCGTGGCCACGCCATTGGGCAATAAAGTCCACTTTTTTTTTCTATAGTTTTGTGCGTTTTTCTCTTTTTACACTCTTTATTATATATTACACACTTGAGACTCCTGTGGGCTGAATATACAATAGCTGTATACACAATAGAGAATACACAATGAGACGGCTGCTAGCTGTATACACAAGAGATGGCTGCTGGCCATATAGACAATGGAGATGGCTGTAGGGTATACACACAATAGAGAATACACAATAGAGGCTGCGGGACAAATACACAATAGAGACTGCTTTGAGACATATGCACATTAAATGCTGCTGCAGGATGTATACAGATATAGTTTAACTAACTAATTCATAATGTCATTTTGCATTTGGTTTTCTTGCACTCTTTTTGTGCTGTGTGCAGCTGGGCCGTATGGTGCGTTTGTTCTGTCGCAGGTACGTGTTGAATGCTAACAGCCCCTACTGAGATGGGTTAATGTAAGGGCTGGGTCATACACTGTGAAGCCTGTGTGAACTGCGCCTATATGGAGCCCATTGTGTGTGCAGGACAACCAGTAGTCACTCCCTCTGTGTGAATGGAGGTCGTTAGTGATTGGGGCTGGTGTCTTGCATTCACAAAGCCTTCAGTTAAAACCTGGGCAGAGCTGCATACAGCACTGAGTGCAATGGTCGTCTGACCAGAATCTGCTGTGGTAGGATGTATACACATTGGAGACTGTGCACAGCCTGAAGGCAGTCAGCAGACTCGCTTTCTCTCACCGTCTGACTCTGTCTAAGTTACTCTTGTTCCCACCCCCTCCCTACTCCTCACTACAACTAAGCCCTCCCTCCAAGCAGTGTACATGCACACCTAGCCAGGCACACACACAGAGCCATGCGCACTCAGCCAGGCACGCACGCACATGCGCACTCAGCCAGGGACATATGGGCTAGATATGCATGGAGGACTTACAGGCGGGGACTCAAACTTGTGCCCTCCTATTCCCTGCTTCTCCTGTCTTGTGGCCCCCTCCACTCACCCTGCTTCATCCCTCTTGTGGCCCCTGTCCCCCCACCCCACCCCTGATCTCTTCAGCTCATTGGCGCTTACCTTGTCCTGCTCCTGCTCCCAGACTGTCTTCATGCAGCCGTCACCTCCGCAGCATCAGCGCTTCCGGGTCAGGAGGAGCTCAGCTGCTCTATCCAAGCTGAGCTCTCACACTGATCCCGGAAGTTCCGGCAGTGCACGCAGGGGGATCAATGCAGTGGCAGTGTCCCATCAGTATTCAATAGATCCTGGGACACTGCCGCTGCTCTGACACCCCCTGTATCTCAGGAGAGAGCTCTGGGGGCGGGCCCCAGTGGTGGTGATTCCTCACGGGAGTGGGGGGGCCCACCGCCCATGCAGCAAAACGGGGGGGGGGGGGGGGCCCGCTCCAAACAGCCCCCGCCAGCACACCCTGGCCCCCCTGCGCCTGTTTAAATGGACATGCCCCCTCTAAACTACCAGACCCTTAATCCAGTAAGGCCTTAACGGCAGCCCTGAGTACAATACTTGCACAAAGAATGTGGTCATAACTTCATGCAGACCTCTCGGTTTTGACATTTAAAGAGTAACTTTTCTTTCAGACTGGAAGGCGTATTGCCCACATATCCTTGAATCATGACATGGCTAATGAGCCTGTCTACCAAGTATTGTGTAATGGTGCCCAGGCTGACGCTGACTTAATGACACCAGTTATAACATGTTACAAGGATTATATTTTGGTAAGTTAATCTTTTACCATCCCTTGGCACTCAAGGTCATTTCTCAACTTGGCACTATTGGGAGACAAATGCTGGCAACTTTCTATGATCCCAAGTTGGGTGATGGTAGATACACCCAAACAGTATTTCCAGGCAAAAGTTCTGATCACTCCTAAAGAAAACTTTGCTTGGACATAATGGAAGAAACTTATCTTAAACTTGCTGTCAACTCTCCTTTCTTCTAGGTAACAATATCAAGGATGCTGACTGCCTTTGACGATGAGGTAAGGCTTGGGTAAATCTTAAGTTGGTTAGTTGGAGCCTTTGCATCAGGGCCCATGAGCTTCAAGTTGTGCACTGTCTCCACAGCACCTTTTCTATCACTTGCACATGCAATTGTGAATCCACCTCAACTACTTGGTGCATCATAACTGGGCAAATTGAATATAAGATTAATTCACATGGATATTCCATGATATTTATATATTTTTTTTCCATGAATTAAAATGCTATGATAAAGTGGTGGGGGAAAAAAACCTGCCATCTTAAGACTGATGCATGATCCTGGGTAAGTGATTTATTCAGTGACTGACTACTCCTACAGGACAACCATTGTCCACTCAAATACATTGAACAAGTCTCTTCCACCAGGATCCTGCATTCATCTTGTAACACAGGTGTTTTTTTTTTTTTTTTTTTTTCCTATTATCTGCATTTCCACATCTGGGGCTGATGCAGCAATTATTTCTGCTTTTCCAGTAGTTCTCACACATCCATCCAGGTACAATATTTTGCCTCAAATCACCTTATCCATCTCAATAGAGAACCCTATTGCAGGTGTCAGCAAGGATTTGCTGTTCTAAACCAGGAATGGCCAGCAGTATGCATGGTCATGGCCATAGCCCCTGACTAGTGGGCACTGCTTCACTTAATAGTGTGTAGCAAGCCTATGCCCACCTGTTGGACACTTGTATTGAGTGAGGCCATGCCCACTAGTAGGGGTGTTGCTGAGCATATGAAGAATTGCAGTCCATTTCCAGATTAAAAACTGGCAAACCTTTGCAACACAGTCAGGGCGCTGGGAGGATTGATAATTCTGCAGTAACTCTTAACAGACTTAATCAGTTTTAGACCAGACAACACCTTTTTTGTTTGAGCTGTGCAGATGGACCTACAGACTTGCTGGTTTAGAACTTGACCTACCTAAAACTGTCTTGGGATCCACTCTAAGTGAGTCTTCTGTGTTTCTGTAGGTAATCAGTACACCATCTCCTGCATCATCATGGACCATTGGGATTGACAATGGCACACTCGTAAAAGTCAATGCAGCTGCTGCTAGTGCATATGGATATTCCCTGTCAAGTGATCAAAACTTCCTAATGATCCGTTCTAGATATGACTCCTTTGGAATCCAAGAAATCATTGTAAGTCTAGTCTTAAACTGTCTAAGGGTTTAGAATAGTCCTTAAGACATGTCAATTCATTCCAGTCTCGTGGTCAGAAGTTCTACCGTGGAAATGTCTCATTGATCCAGGAGAAGCGCAACCCAAAGATTACCATTGAAGTGAAAATAATTTGTGCTAGAGGTAATGGTCTACACTAGTCACTATATTGACTGATGGCTCTACTGATGTGTTAGTACCCTTGTAAGATGGGCAGGGGGGAGATAACATTGGTCTTGTAGAAATCCAGGTACACATTACAACTAATTCAATTTTTCTGACCTAGGACCTCCAACTTGCAATAAAACACACATGACTCTATCAATTCCTCGTTTTGATGGTTTTCTCCAGCGCATTGCTGTTTCTGCCCAAGACATTCCCCTGACCACTTCTGCACTTTCACAACAAGGAATAACCTTAGATACAACAAATGGTGTCCAGCTGTACATTGCCTTGACTAAACTGCAGGTACTGTAAAGGGAGACTGTTACAAGTAATACTTAATAAACCATACTAATCTCTTAAATGTCTTCAGTCTACAACATCCCCTGGAGGAAAGATTTACCGCTTCCCATCCTTAACATTGACCTTTAATGTTGCTGAGCTGAACGTACCAATGGAGTTGAGTCCAGAGTGTTTTGTCGATAACTCCAGTACTACTCGTAAGTATAAGGCTTCTGCAGTTTGTTAAAGTGAGAATAATGGCTGAAGATGACTACTGATTTCTAATCAGGAATGGCAGTGTGCACAACAGATGGGTTCATGGAAATTGAAGTCTTCTCAACAAACACCAGACCCAGTTTGGATTTGAACACTGTCACAGTAAAGAGACCCTACATGCCACCCACAGGACCAGACCAGTACCAGGATCCTGTTTAAATTTCCTCTAAGCAGCTGTGGAACTAGTAAAAAGGTAAAATGTGGGGTCATGACTCAATACATCAGGTTGGGAATGTGATTGTCCCTAAGGGACAGAGGAGGACCTCTAATAAAGTTTGTCCCTCATCTTAATGAGCAAACCATAGTGACTTGCATCTTTTAGCATTCTTTAGGCATAGAATTCAACATCCAGATTTCTTACTCCTAGATGGATTGGCTCACACTTCACTTGCCATATATTGACCCAAAATGGTGCAATTTATGCAATGTTCAGATTTTATATGAAAGGGGGTACATTTTCTGCATTTGACAGAAGTGCAAAAGCAATGCAACCTCATACCCGGCATGATGCTTTAACCTCCCTGGCGGTATGATTATGTCAGGAATTTTGTGCTAAAAGTGGTACCATTTTTTGCATAGAAATTTGGTGTTATGTACTGTCGGCCTGCAATTCTTAGTAATTACCTGATCAAAGAAGACTCTAGTAGACCTCTCAGATGTGATAAAGTTTGAAACATAAAATCATGAATTATAATTATTGAATAAAATTATATTTATTTAATCAATCTTATACCTGGCGGTATGATTTATGTCTGGAATTTTGTACTAAGGGTACTTTCACACTAGCGTTTTTTTGAAATTGCGGCAGATGCGGTGAAAACAGCATCTGCCGCGATTGCCACAGCCGCGACACCTGCGCACAGTTGCGGCAAGCCCCATGCAATGTCTATGGGGCTTGCGGTAAGGGTGCAGCAAGTGCGGTTTCAGCACTTGCGGCAGGTGCGGCTGCGAAAAAAAACGCGGTCAGCCGCAAGTAAAAAACTGCACTTGCCGCACCTGCCACAAGTCCCCCTATACTTACTATGGCGATTACCGCAAGTGCAGCGGCTATGCGGCAGATGCGGTGAAAAAACCACATCTGCCGCAACCGCGGGTAAGCCCGAGCTTGACTCGGGTTACCGCTTCTGGCAGTGAATGTTAACCCCGAGTCAGGCTCGGGAATACCGCTAGGAAGGTTAGGTGGGTTTTTTCACTGCTGGAGTGGATAATAAAGTAACCCCCTAACCTGTCACACTTGCCTATCCCCGCTACTCCAGTCTCCTGTGACTTGCCAGCAGCTTTAGTGCTTCATGGAGAGCACCAGATGTCACAATCCAAAAGTCTATGGTAGCCTCACTCTGGAAGTCAAGTCACAAGATCTCAGATCTGAGAACCAGTCAGTAAAATTATAAACCAGAAGTGGACCAGTTAGATTGCAATAAACTGGCATGAGATGGAAGAGTGGAGTGCCTATAATTTTACTAACTCCATTAAACATCTAATTTTAGTATGTAGGTGGAAGGCTCTTCTATGAAAATGAAGTCAGTGCCCTATGGAAGAATCTACCACCTAGGAGTATCTCAAGAGACAGCGAGTTAAGGTATTGTTTAGATAATTGGCTACATTTAACTACTAACTCAATGTATTGCATACTGTAAGATGTTTCTCTTCAACAGGGAGACTGTCTGGTGTTTCTATGATGGTTCTGATTCTAAAACAATTAATGTCAGTGTGGTCACTTTACCACCTCCAGTTGTCACCAGAAATGATGGACCACTAGAACTTGTAATCAATATCTACCCAGGTATGATATTAAAATGGTCCTCTTGGACTTGCACTTGCCACACAAACTAAATCTTTATCATTTAAAGATCTCGCCTACCAAAGACCCTACAGTGAAGATCAATATCCAATTGTGAAGATCCTACGTGAGCCAATCTTCTTGGAAGTTCAGGTTTTGAATCGCAATGATCCAAACATTGAGCTGGTCTTGGATGACTGCTGGGCAACCATGTCTCAAGATGCAAATGCTTTACCCCAGTGGAACATTGTAGTTGATGGGTAAGTAATTTGGATCAATTTTAAGTCTAAAGATGTGAATATCTTTACTACAATGTAAGATGTACAACCAAAGACTCCATGGGAATGGACGCTGCATATGAAACTACTTTGCTCAGTGTTGGCACCTTTTTAGTGGCTTCTTCAAGCTTTGCTATTGGCACTCTTGAGTGTGGAGGAAATCTTTCCAAGTCCAACTAAATTCTGATTAGTTTAGGACATGTATTTTGTAACTCTCCCATAGTTGCCAAGAAAGTCAGGACAATTATCTCACGATCTTTCATCCTGTTGATGTTAACGTGCCACAAGCTACACACCGCAAACGGTTTGAAGTGAAGGCCTTTGCTTTTATGCAGGGTGGGGAACTATCAACAAGCTTAGTAAGTATTTGACCTGTTAAAGCTTCACTAAGAAATGACTTGACTGGTGATATATCCCATATCCGTGGCCCTCAAGACATTCAATTGCCATATTCTGTGGTTATTTCTTATAGGTCTACTTTCACTGCAGTGCTATTATATGCGACATCAATGCTCCCGACTCTCAGCTCTGTACTAAGAAATGTCTCACAAGTAGGAGTAGAAGGGGTAAGTACTAACCTTCACACATTCACCATTCATTACACATGGGTATACTGACTGCAATCTTTCTTTAGATGAACTCTTCCTGAACAGGCACTCTAACCTGGCCAGCCTTCCAGGTCCCATATTACTGATGGATTCAGTGCCTTCCTTGAGTTTTAATGGTAAGATTTTACACTGCAGTTTCACCTGATCTGTTAACTGAACAAGTAACTGATTTTTATTTTGTTCCTCCTAGATGAGCAAGATATTGTAAAGCAAGTGACTATTGGAGTCCTGCCTGCCTTCGCTCTGGTCGCTGTGATTGTCCTAATAGCTGCCTTGATTTATTTTCACCAGAAATCAAAATCTTCACATTAAAGAACTTTTTTTTGTAACTAACAAATGACTCCTTAATTGCACCTAGTTTAGATGGCTAATGGTTGAGATTACATACATTAAAGTATGGGGGGGTGGCAGGAAAATACCCACTAAGGTGTCTCCGTGTTAACTTGTCTTTACTTTTTAAATAGTCTAGCGTTGAGGTGCTAATTGCCATAGATGTTGGCTGAATTTCAGCACATTGTGCTCAGGGTACCTTTACACATTGCATGCAATTTAACTTGCAACTTACTGGTTGTAGTGAAATCATGGACACGTTGTTCCATTTGTACACAGCAATGTGTCCATGATTTCACTACAACCAGTAAGTTGCAAGTGAAATTGCATGCAATGTTGCGACATGTAAAGGTACCCTTAAGGGTCTGGTCATCTTATCGGCAGGTTAGGCATGACCTAGAGTGACTCGCTTGTCTTTAAAAACAGATGACTGTAAATGTGAGACACATTGCAAAAAACAAGACTTGACAGGGCTTTTCCAATGAACAAAGATAATTTTAAAGATCATCTTGGTAAACACATCTTGGAATAATGAGCTCCAACTGGATGTGTGAAGTTCCTGTGCTGAGAAACTTGTATACTCTGCTATGTAATGAATTCTGACAATGAATGGAGCATGGGAGGATGCAAGCGCATAGAAATTACAGCACAGAATGAAATGATATAATATATATATATATATCATTCTCATACCCCAAAAAAAAGCATTTGGGGAGTGACCACATGTAGAACCCTTCTCACAAATGAGAGATCTGTTGTGCTGAGGGTTTTACAAGTGGTGGTCCCTGCCTAGGTGCTGGTTTTCTCTTAAGCCACATGCACATGTTGAATTTTTTTTGGGGCGCAAAGGGCACACAGCCTGAACCTGTCATGGGTGACATGTAAAAGATCCCAGTTACTTACCAGTGATGTGGTACTGGCATGGGCTCATGAAAATCCCATGATTTTAAAATGGCGAAAACAGCACTTAGAGAGGGACCACCACTTGTAGAATCCTAATCTAAAAGGATAGGGCTGATGTGGAGGATAAGTCAATAGTGCTTTAAAAATGTAGAAGGGGAAGACCATGTAACAGCCTTACAGATTTGGTCAATTGGTATATCGTCATATCTGCCCACACAGTTGCCTCGCACCAAATAAACTAGATATGGCCTCCCTAACCCATCTAGCTAGAGTGCCCTTGGACATACTGCATCACTTAGTAGCCCCCTTAAGACACAAACAGTGCTTGGAGCTTTCTCCCCTCATTAGTTCTTCAAGCATATGAAGTTTGTTCTTTGGGATCACCTGGAAATCACAAAGATGGCCAAAAGAATCTCCTGGGACCTATAACATTTCTTGACCAATTTCAGAAGTTCATTAGGGTTAGGCCACGAGTACTCAATTTCTCACACCCAACCTGGCCCCACCGCCCCCCCCCCCACCCAAAACCTGGGGAATGTGGATTTACTGATGGGGACAGGAAGATTAGTGACTTGCAATCTGATATTACAGCTATCAACAGGACTACTTTGAGAGTTTAATTGGGGTCTCATGTAGGGGGCTCAAACATACTCTTGGTAAGGGCATTAAGGACTGGATTCAGATCCCAAGAGGAAAGCATTGGCGGTGGATCTCTGACAAGAATTAAGACACTCCTATTAGCTGCCAGATTAATTGTACACCTGAACCTTAAGGGTACTGCTGCTAGTCCTGCATCTAATCCCCTTCTGAAGAAACTGTTGAATAGCAGATATTGGGGGTGATCCTTCCAGATGTTCACCTGAACTAGCTAGGAACTTTCTCCACACTGCTGTAGATTTTAGTAGTTACCAGCTTTCTACTCCCTACTAGATTTGACAACTAGGGATGGGCGAATCCTAAAATATTCAATCGCTAGACTCTAACGAGTCGGAAACTCGCTACTTGTTGTGAGTCTAGCGAATCCAATGTTAATGAATGGGGAAGCGAGTATTGCAGCGATTCCTGTGCTGCTGGACCCTATAAGGGTCTGGCAGCAGAGGAAATGCCTGCAATTCCCCATTTTATTCTTTAAAAGCCAGCGCAAAAAGACGCCGGCTTTTAAAGAATATTTAAAAAAAAACAAATATGTAGAGGGATGTAGCAGAGCTGACACCGCGTTTCAGACTACCTCGGACAGGAGTATTTTTTTTTTTTTTCCTTCCCCCCCCCACCCCCTTACTCGCCCTGCACTAGCTCAGATCATCACAGGAATGTGCCCAAAATAGTGGGGGCAAGCTTTTTATACAGCCTTGCCTGTCATACATGACATTGGCTGCTGTCCATCGTGATGCTTATCATAGTAATGCCACAACCATCATGGCTGCGGCATTACTGAATATGATTGGCTAACATGCTTGTCCATCTTCAGTTTTCTAACCTAACATGCTAGGCTGTCTCGGAACATTAATATATTCTGTATTCAGCGAGTCCCGAATACAGTATACAGGAGTCGTAGACTCGCTCATCCCTAACACTCGCTGCTGACAGCGGGTATCTGTGAACCAGTGCTATTGTTTAAACGATTTGGGGACAATCCAGCTACATACAGCGATGTGATAGCGAGTTTAGCGACTGAGAAACATACTGAATGCAAACTGACACAACTAGGATTGCCATTGATTTGCATTGGACTCGTTTCTGTGCGAGTAATCGCTTGGAAACTCGCAGAGTACTGACTCCTGCGAGTTCCTTACTACTCGCAGAGTAACGAGTAGATTCGCCCATCACTATTGACAACTAAGTTCAGGGAGAGACCCTGATTTACTAGCAACTGCCACTCAGACTACACTGTCAAATGAAGACCAGGCTCTTAAGTAAAGCACTTTTCCTAGGAGAGCAGATCCAGGCATCTACAGCCGATATCTTCCTCAGGCAGTAGAACCAGGGTCTTTTTGCTCTGTCCTGATAGGTGTGATCAGTATTGCACCTTCTGCTATTTTGGCACTGATGGGATTAGCATAAGTAGTAAAAGAACTGAATCCCTGACTTTGAATTCCAGGGGATCTGGAAAGCAGCCACTGCATAGTCTTCCCTGGGGTTGAGAAACCACTTTCCTTTGATTTGTGAACAGACCCACCACTGGAAACCACCCGCCCTGTAAACTTGTAATTTGCCTGAATATCACAATTTTAAACAGCATCTGTCACCTTGCGCACGCCCCGCCCCCCCCCCCTCCCCAGTGCTATGCTAACTGAATGCAGAGTGTCTGCTGCATTCAGGGAAGGGGTCCCCTATGTCTCTAGTTCCCCTGTAAAGTGTACAGATAAGGAGGGACTTTCGCAGTAATGAGTCATCACTGTTGCTGGTGTCCTCCTTGACTCCAGTGGAAGTGCCCTGACCGGCGCTAGCGATGTCGCTCAGTGACAATCTCGCCAGCAACCACGTACAGATGCTCCGGCGATTCCTACCAGGTCACATTGTTTGCCGGGATCGCTGGAGCGTCGCCAAATGTGACTGTCTTACTGATCGCTGGTGATTTGTCACACGTGCAGATATATTGAACGAAGCCGCGTTGGTGATTGGGGAAAATCCTATATATTCATTGCATTATTTTTAAATCTTTATAAATAAACTACATATATATTTTAGAATACCCAATGCGTTAGAATCGGGCCACCATCTAGTATATTTATATCATCTCAATCTCTAGTGTATCTTATTTTTATATGGTAATTTTTTTGGGGCGCACTTTAGGCTATATTCAGTGATGCATATTACATGAGCTGCTATTACGTCAAGTAGCAAAGCGGAGGATAGGGAATTAATTTAAGCGTTGTTCTAATAATGGAGTGCATGCCCTATTCTTTTACAATGGCTGAGTTCTGGGACATGATTTATTTACCCTCAGGCATACAGATTGTATAAAGTTTTGTTCCTGGCATCCCACCCACACTGTGCACATGAATTCCCTATTGCAGCTGGAGGCCTCCTGGTGATGAAGCTTCCAGCTCTGCATAGTGAGGTGATATTGAAAGACGGAGAGGTGTTCAAGAGCTCCGATTTAGTTTGCTGTTATAATGATGAGTAAACACTTTCTCATTGACATTGTACACAATTTCTAAACTAAAACCCTAGTGTTATAGTATTCTACTTTCACTAAAAGGAATCGGTCACCTCCCCCACCCCCCCAAATCTCAAATTAATCTTTAGTCTTCAATGACTGTATAAACTCCTATACAATAGAAGCCTCTATTAGTTTTAATATCTTTAATAGGTAATTCCTTATGAGCATGTTTGGTGCACCCTTGATGTGATTAAGGGACAATAGTGTAAATTGCTCCCTTCTTTAATGGTTCTGGGCTTCTCATATGAACCAATCAAACCCTTTAGGGGCTCCTTGTTAGGTTATACAACCCCTGGCAAAAATTATGGAATCACCGGGCTCGGAGGATGTCCATTCAGTTGTTTACCGTATATACTCGCGTATAAGCCGAGTTTTTCAGCCCAAAAATTGGGCTGAAAAGTACCCCCCTCGGCTTATACGCGAGTCAGTGCTGTATACCGATGTATACATCGGTACATACCGATGTATACATCGGTATACAGCAGCCCCCGCATCCCCAGTAATGCAGGGCCCCCCCAGGGTCTCTCCGGTCACCTGTAAAGCAAGCTATACTTATCAGTGTCCCGCTCGCACCCGCCGCTGCCGACATCCACGATCCTCCATCTTCATGCGACTCCTCTTCCTGTTTCTGTGCGCGTCGCCGGCAATGACGTCATTCCCGGCGACGCGCACAGGAAACAGGAAGAGGAGTCGCATGAAGATGGAGGATCGCGGATGTCGGCAGCGGCGGGTGCGAGCGGGACACTGATAAGTATAGCTTGCTTTACAGGTGACCGGAGAGACGCTGGGGGGGGCCTGCATTACTGGGGCTGCGTGTATACTACCGCTGGGGCTGCTATATACCTCTGGGGCACTGTATACTACCACTGGGGCTGCTATATACCTCTGGGGCCCTGTATACTACCACTGGGGCTGCTATATACCTCTGGGGCACTGTATACTACCACTGGGGCTGCTATATACCTCTGGGGCCCTGTATACTACCACTGGGGCTGCTATATACCTCTGGGGCACTGTATACTACCACTGGGGCTGCTATATACCTCTGGGGCCCTGTATACTACCACTGGGGCTGCTATATACCTCTGGGGCCCTGTATACTACCGCTGGGGCTGCTATATACCTCTGGGGCCCTGTATACTACCACTGGGGCTGCTATATACCTCTGGGGCACTGTATACTACCACTGGGGCTGCTATATACCTCTGGGGCCCTGTATACTACCACTGGGGCTGCTATATACCTCTGGGGCACTGTATACTACCACTGGGGCTGCTATATACCTCTGGGGCCCTGTATACTACCACTGGGGCTGCTATATACCTCTGGGGCCCTGTATACTACCGCTGGGGCTGCTATATACCTCTGGGGCCCTGTATACTACCACTGGGGCTGCTATATACCTCTGGGGCCCTGTATACTACCACTGGGGCTGTATATACTACCACTGGGGCTGTATATACTACTGGGGCTGCGTGTATACTACCACTGGGGCTGCTGTATCTACCTCTGGGACTGGTGTATACCACACTGCTGGGGGCTGTATACTTGTGCTAGGGTCCACCCTCGGCTTATACACGAGTCAATAGATTTTCCCAGGTTTTGGGGGCAAAAGTAGGGGGGTCGGCTTATACACGGGTCGGCTTATACACGAGTATATACGGTAATTTTGTAGAAAAAAAAGCAGATCGCAGACCTGGCACAAAACTAAAGTAATTTCAAATGGCGACTCTCTGCCTTGAAGAAAAACTAAAAGAAATCTTGTAAAAAAAATGTGCTAGCCAGTAATGGTTACTTTTGTAGACCAAGCAGGGGGAAAAATATGGAATCACTCAATTCTGAGGTAAAAATTATGGCATCATAACAAACAAACCAACCAACACTCAAATACATTGCTAGTATTTTGTTGCACCACCTGGCTTTAATAACAGCTTGCAGTCTCTGAGGCATGGACTTAATGAGTGACAAACATTACTCATCATCAATCTAGCTCCAACTTTCTCAGATTGCTGTTGCCAGATCAGCTTTGCAGGTTGGAGCCTTGTCATGGACCATTTTCGTCAACTTCCACCAAAGATTTTCAATTGGATTGAGATCCGGACTATTTGCAGGCCATGACATTGACCTTGTGTCTTCTTTCAAGGAATGTTTTCACAGTTTTTGCTCTATGGCAGGATGCATTATCATCTTGAAAAAGGATTTAATCATCCCCAAACATCCTTTCAATTGATGGGATAAGAAAAGTGTCCAAAATATCAATGTAAACATGGGAATTTATTGAAGATGTAATGATAGCCATCTCCCCAGTGCCTCACCTGACATGCAGCCCCATATCATCAACCACTGTCGAAATTTGCATGTTCTCTTCATGCAGTCATCTTTATAAATCTCATTGGAACGACACCAAACAAAAGTTCCAGCATCATCACCTTGCCCAATGCCCACATTTGATCGAAGGAAGAAGAAAGAAGACCAGGAGGGCTATAAAGGGGAGTAATAAAGATGGCGTCCCTAAGGTTGTCTGTGTCTTTATTTCTAATAAATACTTTTTACACTGTGTGGTGTTTTTTTAACCCTTTATTGGAGATTCTTAATGGCCGGGTCAAACTTGGCCTGACATTAAGAATCTCGCTTTTAATACCAGCTTGTAGAACAAAGCTGGTATTAACCCCGTTATTAACCAGCATACCAGGGCCGCTGGAAGAGCCTGGTAAGGCACCTGGACATGGCACATTAATAAGGGAGCCCTCACCCTGCTGGGAATACCAGCTCTCAGCTACCTAGTTTTACCTTTGCTTGCATTGAAAAATAGGGCAAAACCCACGCATTTTTCAAGGGAAAATTAGGCAGCTGAGGGTGGCAGCTCACAGCAGTCTGCTTTCATCGGGCTAGACTTAAAATTGCTGCGAAGCCCCACGCATTTTTTAAAAAATATTTATTAATTAAACACACTATAGTGTATGACACTAGGTTGGTTGTCATACACTAATGTGTATGGCAACCAAGTAGAATCACTGTCCAGATTGAGGAAAAGCACTCTGACTACAACAGCCAATCACAGAAGCTCTCAAACAGTGTGAGCTTCTCTTATTGGCTGTTTGTCTGACAGTGCAGTGAATATGTAATTAGCTTAATGAGTGGCCCCTGAAGTAGCAGTAGAAGACAGGTGAACCCTATCTAGCTATTCTATCTATCCTGTCTATTCTTATCTCTGCGAGAAAATCAATGTTAATATCGCTCTCCCTACACTGTCCCTGTGCTGTCTGTGTGTGCGGTCCGTGATTTTTGTCGGACCCATAGACTTGCATTGGAGAGTCTCGTCCGACACTCACATGAAATCGCAGCTTGTTGCGACTGACTTGCCATCCGAGTGTTGGACGAGAAAAATGCAATGCGATTTTAACTCGCACTACAGTCGTACCTTTTACATCCAACTACCACCAGGACTTCACTATCAGATCAGTTAATCCCATTCTAATGATCAGTCATAAATATCAAATATAGTGGACAACTCCTTTAAAGAGGTCCTGTCACCCCCCTGCTGCATGGAAATCTAAATGCAGCCCTGAATGCAGCATGGTCTGCTGCATTCAGGGAAAGGGTCCTTCATGTGTCTGTGTGCTGTGTACCCCAAGATATAGCCTTAGTAAAACTCACTATTAGAAGCCATGAGGACAGTCCCTGGTGCAGGAGCCAGATCAATTGACGGGGACCATTCCCTCCCCTTCCGCCTGTCTGTGCCGCCTCCTGCTGTGCTGTTTATGCTTTGTTCAGACAGCAGGGCAGGAATCTGGAGCTGACATCAGGACAAATGATTTGCATGTTGTGTGAGGCAGGATGAGTGACAGAGAGAAGGAGGGGAGAGCCAGCACAGAAGAAGCAGCGTAGAGAGGCAGAGGGGAGGGAATGGCCCCCGTCAATCGAGCTGGCTCCTGCACCAGGAAATGCCCTCATGGCTTCTAACAGTGAGTTTTACTAAGGCTATATCTTGGGGTACAAAGCACACAGACACATGGGGGACCCTTTCCCTGAATGCAGCAGAGCATGCTGCATTCAGGGCTGCATTTAAATTGCCATGCAGCAGGGGGTGACAGGTCCTCTTTAAGGCTCCCTTCACATCACATTTTTTGGCTGTCTCTGTGGATACTGTTTTTTGAAGGACCACACGAACAGGAACTGATTTGTTGAAACAGATGGTGATTATGCTCCCGGATCCTGTTTTTTGAAGGATCCGTTTTATACATAGAAAACACTGGCAATGTCAGGTCAAGAGAGAGAGAAAATTAGGCTGGGCGGAGCATTACATTTGTTCTGAGCATGCTCAGTAACTAAAACTGGATTCGGGAAACAATCCCGCTTTTCCCCAGATCTGGCACCATAGACTACCATTATATGTGGTCCAGATCGCAGCCGGATTCGTTTCTGTCCAGTTTTGTGCGCCCAAAAATGGTGCTGTCTCTGATTCTGGGTCCCGGAAAAAACAGGAAAAAAATAAATCCTGAACTGAATTCACATAAACGGATGGCCATATACGACCAATCCGGCAACATAGGGATTCATGGGAGTGAAAACTGGATCCCTGCCTATCCGTTTAAAAATGGATAGACCAGAATCCCCAAAACCGTTGTGTGAAGCCAGCCTAAACCATCACACAGGTCCTTTATACAGTGAAGTTTTCAGTGAGTTAACTATTAACCTGCCAAAGTGACTACGTCCTCCAAGTTATAGTATGACTGCCTCATTCACATCAGAAAATGTGAGTGTATAAATGCTTCATTTTTCACCTTTATGTCACGTATTAGCTGTCTTCAGCCAACAGATGATGCTGCTGTTGTAGTAACCGAAGCCTTTTTCCTTCAGTCAGTATGCGGCTCTGCAGGTGGAGGTTGCTAAATGTTTGGTGCCAGTGACTCATGGATCAGGTGAGCTAAGAGGCATGTCTGAGCTGTCCGCTCTCCACCCCTCGGCCATAAATATGTCAGCTTCCATCCATCTGATGTCACTGATTCAGCTCACTACTGACGTTTGTGTGCAGACATTGTTTTGGAGCTGCTGCATTCTTCTTTGTTTCAAGCTGCTTGGTTCCCTGGTCCATGGGTGGAGGTAGGGGCTTTATGCCTAGAGCCTTTTCAGGAGCTTAGGGAAAAGGGTGGCGGCTCGGATCTCCTCACCATTAGAGGTACTCCGATAACAGGGCGAGCCAGGGACCCCAGTATCAGGATCAGATTAGGCTCCCCTGCCTCCCTTCATCCATTTTCATCCAGCTACCTGAGTCCCTCACCGCCTAAGCATGACACTTTAACATTACACTATGAGCTCAGATAGGGATGATTGGAATAGTACTATGAAGCTGCAGGTGCAGACAGTGATAGATGGGGAGCAGAAATGACCTGACACCTT
The DNA here is from genome assembly GCA_033576535.1 of Allobates femoralis. Lineage (NCBI taxonomy): Eukaryota > Metazoa > Chordata > Amphibia > Anura > Aromobatidae > Allobates > Allobates femoralis. The sequence continues at coordinate 208,866,054 of JARQOC010000011.1, read as the reverse complement.
CCCTTTAAGAGGCTAAAGTATGATTTAGGATAAAATACTTTAGTGTATTTAAAGCACACACAGACTGCCCCCATTCTTAAAGAAGTTTTACAAGCGTTATTTTTCTCTTATAACAGTAAAAGAGCAATCTGACTTTTAGACAAAATCATACAAATCCCAATCCGTATTTGATTGGCAGGTCTACTTGCAAATTTATGAAAACCTGCAATTGGGATAGCCAAGAGCCTGTGGCAAGATGCTGATCATAAAAATAGTCCTTCTCTCAATAGCTGAATTGGATTGACCTGAGAAAGTTTAAAGCTATTGTGAAAGTCACTTTGCCTGGAGATAAAAAACCTGTAAGTGTTCATTATCCACGTGGCAGGCTTCCAAATCTGTTCTTTTGTTGATCCTCGAATGAAGTGAAGGATTGATCCAAGAGACCCTACCGTCAAATGCTGATACGGTTGTCAAAGACCAAAACAGCTCATTCATTTTCGAGGATTCTGACTTGGGACATGTTCACATGCGGCTAAAAATCTGCAATAAAGTACAATACAAAGCAACTGAATGGGGCTTTCCATGTGTTCAGTGATGATTGCAGGATATCACATTTAAAGAATTTCCTATACAGTATATCATTGATTTATTCCTTTTGCAACTCAAAAGGTAAAAACTAAAACTAAATGTTCACATGACACATTTTATCACAAATTCTAGACCATATCAGCAGAAATAGTCTCCGCCATGAGAGAACATACCCCTATTCTGTTAAAAGGAGCAGGTGGGTGTGTGATTCTCTTAGGCTCAGTTCACACTAACATTAGTGAGTCAGTGTCACCTCCAGACCATTTTGTTATGTTTTTGTGGAGCAAAACCAACCAATTTTACCATGTTTTTACCAAGGCTGCCTTCACATTTGCATTTGTGTCTGCATGCTGAAATATTCTTTTCCACGATGTCGAGGTCCCGCGATGATGGGGTAAGTGGGAGAACGCTGGTAACCACGGTAATCATTAGGTTACTAAGCAGAGCGCTCTGCTTAGTAACCCGATGTGTACTCTGGATACCAGCGTGCTATGCTTAGTAACCCGATGTTTACCCTGGTTACCAGCGTTCTCCCTCTTATTAACCAGATGTGTACCCTGGTTACCAGGGAACACATTGGGTTAGCTGGTCGCTTTCCCTGTCACACACAGCGATACAGCCTGCCCAGCGGGAGATCGCCGATCGAAAAATGGTCCAGAACGGTTTGTTACAATCAGCGATCTCCCAGCGAGGAGCTTATCGCTGCTGTGTATCACACACAGTGACGTTGCTGGCGAGGTCGCTGCAATGTCACAAAACCTGTGACGCTGCAACGATATCGTTAACGATATCGCTGTGTGTGAAGTTCCCCTTACTCAAATAGCAGTTGTAAACCCGCAATCAAATTAGTAGTTGTTACCTTCTGGTTGAGGCACACTTATGAAAGTCAGACACTAGTCTCCTTGTGTAAATAAGCCATAGAATTACTGACTTCATGGCAATTCTACAAGAGGCTGGCTTCACACATGGATTATTTACTGTTGAGTATGGACCATTGTGTTCATACCGGCCTTTGGTCTTCTTCACTAAACTCAACAGCCTCATAGGTATATATAAGGTTGTTGATTTAGAGTCAGAAGACCTGCAGACAGTCCGTACATTGTGGTCCATACTCGGATCATGAATGTCAAATATCAGGGTAATCACATGGACATAAGCATTGAAAACATGTTCTGTGTGTAGCATAGGAGTCAAATATTTTTCTGAGTGAGATCTTAGGGTATGTGCACACTGGCCGGGTTAGGGTCGGTTTAGCTGTGTAAACCGCCGGTCGGTTTACATAAGTTTTATGTAAATTTATGTTAATCCAAAAGCGGCTTTTGGATTAACATTAAAACCTATGTAAACCGACACCCGGTGTGCACACACCGGCGGTTTACACATGCTCATCTGTTGCTAACCCGCTGGGTTCCCAGCGGGTTAGCAACGAATGAGCATGTTCTATAAACCGGCCGGTTCTGCAGCGACTGCAAGCAGAATCATGTGCTGCTTCCAGCCGCCGCAACACCGCCGGCGCTAACCCGCTGTGCACCTGCCCGTAGCCCGCCGCACACCCGCGGCACATACCCGCCAGGATGCCGGTGGACGGCTCCGGAGCTTCCTGGCGGGTCCGCCCAGCCGCCGCTGACACAAACCCGCCCACCAGTGTGCACATAGCCTAAGGGTTTTTACTTATCGGCTTACATTTCTGTTGTTCTCCGATAGCCAGAATATCCGGATTCTACCCATACTGACTGTCAGATTGGGAGCCCTCTTCTGGGATTTCTTCCTTGACAATTCTAAGTCACGTGACAAATATATGAATGAAGGTTTTGTGGTTTGAACACTATAAGATTTACATGAACCCAATAAACAAGACTCACTTTAAGGCTTCTAAAGTGCTGCACTTAGGTTTTTAATTAGGTCTTCATTTACTTGAGTGGTAGTCCCTGGTTCACGGATGGAAATAAGGCTAATTTTTTACATTTATGGAAGAGAAACTCATCTAAAAACAACTATAAATTAGAACTAGAGTGGGTCTATAAGATTGGCTTTATTGATCTGAATAATTATACATTATAGCCTGGTCAGTAAGGTCATCTTCAACCATAAAAATACATGCAGATTGATATGGTTAAAAGGGTTTTCCCTCTATTTACTTAAATTATGGCCGAAGAGTGCTATGAAAAATGAACAACACATGCTTACCCATGAATCTCTGGCTTGTCCTCTATCCTTTCCTTCTGGCCTTTTCGCCTGTTGTTGCAGTGGTGATACTTTGGTCTCCACTGTTTAATAGTCAACCAGGCTGGAAGACAACTAGAAGGGGCAGGTAGAGTGACTTCATTAGAGGGACAGAGGATTGGCAAGGGATCCATTGTTACATTACACTCTTACCTTTGCTGAGTTCATATATTTGCAGATGAACATACTGTATGCAAAAGGATTGTGGCCTCATCAGCCACCAGACTTAAGACCCCCATACACCATAAACAAATGTTGGCAGGACCTGGGTTTAGCCGATGCCCAGTGGAGGTGCCGATCAAGTGATTGTCGAGGAAGATGTCAATCGGATATGACTGATTTCGGATTGCTGATCACATTGTTCTCCTGGAATTCAGCCATCAGTAAAGGAGTCTGTCCGTGGCTTTCTCATTTCTTTAGAAGCAATACTATGAATTATTTTCTGTATAATTTTCAGGCTCTCACAGTTCTGGAAAAATTTGGGCCCACTCTTCTTTACATTGTTGTTTAAGTTCATTGTAGGCATTAATTTGTGCACAGCTCTCTGAAGGTCATGCCACAGCATTTTCATTGGGTGTGGGTTGGAGCTTTGGAACACTAATTCTTTTCTTTTTAAGCCATTCTGATATAGATTTGCTGATGTACGTGGGATCATTGTCTTGTCACATAACCCAGTTTTGGCCAAGATTTAGCTTTTCGATACCCTGTTTTTCCAAAAATAAGACAGTGTCTTATATATTTTTTCTTTTTTTGCTCCCAAAGATGCGCTAGGTCTTATTTTCAGGGGATATCTTATTTTTCCATGATCCCCATCATCCCATTGCAGCTCCCACTATTCCCATCATCCCCTTGCAGCCCCTAATATCCCCGTCATCCCCATGCAGCGCCCATCATCCCCATCATCTCCTTGCAACCCCATCATCCCCATGCAGCCCCCAATATCCCCATTATCCCTGGGCTTATCTTTCTGCTGTAAGCCCCCAACCCCCTTGGATGAGTTTGGATGAGAGGGAGGGGGGCTTGGCTTACAGCACAAAGTCAAGCCCACATGGGAGGAATAAAAATAACTAGTGCTCCAGAATAGAAAAGGCAGCACTCGTTCCAGTATCAACGATAATTTTCTTTATTTCGGTTAATCACATAGACAGATTAAAATTGCATCTCGTCAGGCATAATGTGCGGTGCCTCGTCAGACGCGTTTCGGCGGTGAAGCCTTTTTCAATGACATGTTAAAACCAAACTGACAACTGACTTTTCTATTCTGGAGCACTAATTATTGAACAGGTGGATACCAGGCGCTGCATATGCACCTGCATTGGATCTTAGGAGGCTAAGGTGAGCGTATTTTCCTCTTTTCCTATCCCTGATTTTCATGAATAAAAATAACCCCCAAATAGTGACGTCCTGCTGCACTGATTGAAAGGTGGTTAAATCCTGGTGCTTGGTTCCCTTTAAAATCGGGTCCATAACAATAGTACACATGACATGACAAAGTACACCATGTCATTATTTACGACTTTCTAAGGAGATGGGTATTTTTTCTTGTTTTATGTCCTAAAATGTAGAACCATATAATTCAACTAGATGGTAGCCCGATTCTAACGCATCGGGTATTCTAGAATATGTATGTAGTTTATTTATGAAGCTGTAAGAATAATGCAATGAATACACAGGATTTTTCTGGTAAAATATATACATTATCATTAAATGTTATTGCTGGCGCTGTGAGTCGGGTTTAAATTCTGCGCCAATATCAGGACAGCAATACCGGGCACCTGCGACCAATCAGCAACGCGGCTTCATTCAACAATATATCTGCACATGTGACACCTCACCAGCGATCAGTAAGGTACCGTCACACTTGGCGATGCTCCAGCAATACCTACAGGTCGTATCGTTGTCGGGATCGCTGGAGCGTCGCCAAGTGTGATGGTGCCTTACTGATCGTGATGATCAGCGATCTCAGAGCGGGGGCCTGGTCACTGCTGCATGTCACACTGAGCGACATTGCTAGCGCCGGTGAGGGTACTTCCGTTGCGAGCGGCTGGGAGATGACCAGCTTGCAGCCTCCGATGTGGGCGGGCGATGGTGAGCCCCTCAGTCACGCCTGGGCCCCCGCATTTGGGCGGGTACTCTGGTGGGTGCTGACGCCGGCCCTGCTCCACAGCTCCACCATTTTCAGCCAGGGAGTAGTGGGCGAGGACATCTGTGGCTAATTCTGTCTGTTTCTCTAATTGGTCGCGCCCGGCCGGCCGCGACCAATCAGCGACACAGGATTTCTGTTAGAGAGAGACAGACAGAGACACAGACATGATAAGACGATTATATAGTAGGATGAGGGTTTACTTAGTTTTTGTCATTACTGTATATATATATATATATGGTACATTCATAATTAGGACATAGCAAAAGTATAGACATAATGCCAAGCTGCTATGCAGTGTCTGCTGCTGAAAATGCTGTGACTCACGCCGCAGTTTAGAGACTATGAAGCAGCTGTAAGTTAAAATATACTCTCCGCTGCTTTAACCTACTGGGAAATCTAGTTTCGGAAATGCAGCAAGCGCAGCGGTTTCCACGGAATAGTACATTAAGCTTCCTCTCTATTTTTACTGAAGTAGAACTCTGTTGTTAGCACTTATAGTTTGTTGTTCTGTACAAATGGTGAATCGAATGCAATAACCCATCACAAAAACTAACCCCCCCCCTTAACAAGGAAGCGTACAGTAAGCTAAGGTATGAATGTTAAAACAGAATCAACAGTGAGGACGAGGGAGGGGAAGCCGCTCCACCGACAATTACCCATGGACTCTTGTAACGGTGTGACGGCTGGCAAGCGCCTATGTCAGTGGATTAGTTGAGGAAACACCGGTACGATCCATCATATCTTCAAATCCTTTATCCCGTATAAGCAGATAAAAACATCACAGCGCCCTCGCAGGGGCAGCGAGACGCGTTTCGAAAAACGTCTTAATCATAGGAAGTTTTTCGAAACGCATCTAGCTGCCCCTGCGAGGGCGCTGTGATGTTTTGTGAAGATATGATGAATCGTACCAGTGGATCTTCTACTAAGCCGAAACAGAATATTTACTTGATTCTCTAAAGTTTAAGAATGCCAAGAATCTTATATAGAGCAAGGTAGAGATAACATATGTTCTGCCCCTTTAAAGCGTCCTTACACATAAAGCCTGTAGAAAACGGTTGTCTTGCTGCCCTCGTCCCCCACAACAAGGTAAAACTGCTTGTTTGGAATGTAGGGGGGTCGAGGACACTGCCACCCCTATCCTGAGGATACTGTGACCTTGTAGGAGCGTTTTGTTGTATCTTTTTCGTGTATGATAATAATGTATGTCATTGGTTTATTAGGAATATTGTAATGCAGGCAATATTTGTACGACTGCTTCCCTGGTGTCTTCAGGCAAGATAGGGTTAATAGGAGTTAGTTTGTACACCCCTTAAGGACGGAGCATAGTTAATAAAACAGGCCTGCAGTCTAGGAACAATTAGGAGAGTCCCCAAGGTGAATAGTGGAAAGGAGCAATTAACAGGGAGTTAATAAAGATTTTTATAGTTTCATCATTTTTATGGTTGAAGGTAAACTAAAGATGAGCTCAACCCATAGCCTAACATGTTGATCTAGAGGAAGGCAAAACCCCATTAGGTAGACACTAAGTTAATTTTTTCTGACTTCACATAGGTCAATCACTTTGGTTCCCTGGATCAACACCCAATCACATAATACAGTATATATACCCAGTAATATTATATTTTTCAAGACAGAGGTCTCTCTTGATTTTTCCTGTTAATCAACCTATATCATGTGACAGAGAGTTCTATAGTCTCACTGCTCTTACAGTAAAGAATATGTATGTGTGATCATGAATAAACCTTCTTTCTGCTAAACGTAAAGATTGCCTTCATGTTCCAGACCTACCTGGATGTAAAAGATCTTGTTGTAGTGATAAATTTCTTGGCATATCTTTATAAGGGTTAGCTTACCTTTACGGTACAGAGATCCAAACTTCCCTCAAAGGCAAATTGTATAATTTTCACTTCCTGGCATAAGTGTTGACAGGGGCTGGGTAGTCGGGCTCAAGTCCTGGCCCAAGCCCCAGAGCAGCCCCCGGGCCCACGGTAGCACACCCCCCTCAGCCGGCTTCCTGATGAAAAAGTTCAGTTTACTGTTACCCCTGGTGAGGATCAAAATACACAATGAGTCAATCAAGTTCAACAGTAATTTCCTTGGTGGAATTTTCCTGTTTTTTCTATTTCACCTCACTTGGAGTTTTTTCTCATTTTCCAATGCACTACATGGCAGAATAAGTGATTGTGTAGGAAAACAGTTGAAAAACAGTAGCAACACAGGACTGCTGACGTTATAAACCTAAGTGAAGCAATGGCCAAGGGACCACCGCGGCACAGCCGCTCGCTGTCCAGACAGGGCCTTGTCAGCTGCATGTGTTTCTGTGCATCTCCACATTCCTGTTTGGAAAGCGGGCGGCCGTGCCGAGTGATGCGATCTAATGCAAGACACATGCAAGTCTTACACATCGTTCTTGCAAGTGGAAAACCCAACCTAAGAGCAAGTTACTGTGGCAAAAGCAAATTAACAAACACTGAAGCTTCTAGCTGGACTGCTCACGGAAAACGTGTTGCCACGGTTGTTACAATTAGATATTCAACAAATAACCTTACAGACTTACAGGCAGAATATATCCACAACGACACTACAATTACAAACCTGACTGGTCTCTGCTACTCGGGCTGCACAGATACTGCATTCTGACTACTGATGCCCAGTTATGCCCTCACAAGTGCACACACCGGAGAAAGCCTCGTGATACTGTTGAAGGAAATCAGTCCACTCCCAGGAGCTCGATGCTCGGATGCTCGTTGATTTGCACTTCTCTTTACAGGGCAGGGGAAATTGTTCTTTATCTTTCACAAAATCGGAATCTCCTGGGTCCTCTGGATCATATCTCCTGTTCCGTCCAGACTCATCGACCACTGGGATGCCTCCATCTGATACTCAGCGGCTATCAGTGCTCCTTCACGGTCCGGTTCGCAATACATCTCTCACAGCCGGCACTGTGCCTGTTCCCAAAACTGTGGTACCCGGATATCTCTCTGGCAGCCTCACACTCCAGACTCTGCCCTTAGATCTTCTCCCGCACTTTCTTTGTTTCCCGCACTTTTTGGACTCGGGCTGATCCAACTGCAGACTCCAGGGAAGGCACACGCCAGCTAGTTCTTAATACAGAGAATGCATGGAAGTGAGGCGGTCGACAGGGTAGGCGGTACTCGGGTACCGGGGCTGATGGCGACTTGGATGGGGAATCACGGCTGATTGGTCCTGGTCACGTGCCCTGGACCCTCAATGGTGGGAGATGGTGGGGATGATGGTGGTGAAGGGATTGATTACGTGACGCCACCTGTGGTACCTGGTAACAGGTACACCAGCGCTGCGGCCAGCCGATGAGGTGATAGAGGTGCAGCTCAGTGTAGTACAGCTCCCCACAGGTGTAGCTTTACCTCAGGGCAGCGGGGATGGATGAGGGGAGTTGTAGTAGCGTCTCTGCGGTTAACGCTGTGAATGGCGGTGGTTAAACAGGCACATGCACACACAGTAGTCTTTGTTTCGTTACCTTTTACTGATGACGGGTAACAGGTACAGTCCAGAGAAATAACCAGGTCCCCGATGCAATTTGGGTCTTTCACCTTGGAGAGTTGTGAGGCCTCCTCTGTCACTGTGTATGGTGGTTTGGGGTGAGTCCTGCCTGTAACTGAACTCACCGCTCCTTCTCCCTCTCAGGGCTTTACTCTATTACTGACAATGAGGTCCTTCTGCGGGGGCCCTATTACTCCTTTGGCCCCTGGTCCTGTTTTTGGTCAGTTTTCAGTTTCTCTTTTTTGTCACCTCAGGTGGATTTGGTCCTCCTGGTCCTTCCGGGCTTTTACTGCTGCACTCAATGCTTTGCAGTGACGGACTCCGGTGTCCGGGTAAGCTACAGAGAAAGCGGGTTGGTTCCCTCCTTTAATTCTCCTATTTTTCCACTGGCCTCTGACCCTTTCCCTAGGGTGCAGCACAGCTGGGTCAGTGTTCCCTGGGCCTGGATCGTTTCCAGCGACCAGCTCCTCACTCCTGTTCTCTTCACTGCCTGACTGGAACTAACTGAGATTAACTGGACTAACTGACTCCTCCCCTCAGGCCTGGATCTTTTAAAGGGGATGTGGCTTAACGCAGCCAGTAGAGCTCCCCCTTCAGGTCTGGGGTGGAAGGTGTTGTGTGCTGTGTGTACCAAGGTGTAAATCCTTCCTTCCACCGGTGGATCCTGTGGCAATCCCCTGCAGGGGTGCCACAGAAGCACCTTTTCTTAAAGTCATAGGGTGCTTAAACATCCCTGCAGCAGAATGAATGCTGCATGTGTATTTGGATTTAAGAGGTCTAGGACAGCAATGTTGGAGGAGTATGCCAGGCCATCTGAGAACCCAGCAGCAAAGGGAGGAAGCTACAATAGGTGCAGGGGTTGCGATCGCACCCGGGCCCTGGAGTCTAGAAGGACCCAAAAGTCCCTTTGGCCTATAGAAAAAGACTAATGCTATTAAAAATTTGCAATAATTGGGGGCCCCGTTGGAGCTTACGTATAGGGACCCATGAGCTTCAAGTTACGTCATTGGAGGCAGCCATTGAATAAGGGGACAGTGCCCAGTGCTAATCATGCTGACAATGTAGATATCACAGGTATACCAAAATATATATTCTCAAATACAAAATTGTCTGTGGTTGAGTTTTGCGTTAGTAAAACGAAAACCTGTTAATTTAGACCATGAATTATTTCATATTAGTGGGCGATAGGAGGCAATAGCTATATTTGTTTTTGCACTGGCATAAATACAGTTCATAATCAGCACCTGGCCCATTATTGCACATGTATGAGCTTGAAAATTTTATGATCATTAGTGGTTTAATTAGTAACTAATTTGGAGATTATAGTAATTATCAGTCCCATTAGACTGTGATCAAATCCTAGCAGCTCAATGTCAATAAGCCACAACAGATGATCTCTTTATTGGGGATAAGCTCACTATTGGCTTAAAGGGTATATATACAGTTGTGGCCAAATGTATTGACACCCCTGCAATTCTGTCAGATAATACTCAGTTTCTTCCTGAAAATTATTGCAATCACAAATTCTTTGGTATTATTATCTTCATTTATTTTGTCTTCAATGAAAAAACACAAAAAGAATTGTCCTAAAGCCAAATTGGATATAGTTCCACACCAAACATAAAGGGGGTGGACAAAAGTATTGGCACTGTTAGAAAAATCATGTGATGCTTCTCTAATTTGTGTAATTAACAGCACCTGTAACTTACCTGTGGCACCTAACAGGTGTTGGCAATAACTAAATCACACTTGCAGCCAGTTGACATGGATTAAAGTTGACTCAACCTCTGCCCTGTGTCCTTGTGTGTACCACATTGAGCATGGAGAAAAGAAAGAAGACCAAAGAACTGTCTGAGGACTTGAGAAACCAAATTGTGAGGAAGCATGAGCAATCTCAAGGCTACAAGTCCATCTCCAAAGACCTGAATGTTCCTGTGTCTACCGTGCGCAGTGTCATTAAGAAGTTTAAAGCCCATGGCACTGTGGCTAACCTCCCTAGATGTGGAAAAGAAAAATTGACGAGAGATTTCAACGCAAGATTGTGCGGATGGTGGATAAAGAACCTCGACTAACATCCAAACAAGTTCAAGCTGCCCTGCAGTCTGAGGGTACAACAGTGTCAACGCGTACTATCTGTTGGCATCTGAATAAAAAGGGACTGTATGATAGGATACCCAGGAAGACCCCACTTCTTACCCCGAGACATAAAAAAGCCAGGCTGGAGTTTGCCAAAACTTATCTGAGAAAGCCTATAACGTTTGGGAAGAATGTTCTCTGGTCAGATGAGACAAAAGTAGAGCTTTTTGGGCAAAGGCATCAACATAGAGTTTACAGGAGAAAAAAAGAGGCATTCAAAGAAAAGAACACGGTCCCTACAGTCAAACATGGCGGAGGTTCCCTGATGTTTTGGGGTTGCTTTGCTGCCTCTGGCACTGGACTGCTTGACCATGTGCATGGCATTATGAAGTCTGAAGACTACCAAGAAATTTTGCAGCATAATGTAGGGCCCAGTGTGAGAAAGCTGGGTCTCCCTCAGAGGTCATGGGTCTTCCAGCAGGACAATGACCCAAAACACACTTCAAAAAGCATTAGAAAATGGTTTGAGAGAAAGCACTGGAGACTTCTAAGGTGGCCAGCAATGAGTCCACACCTGAATCCCATAGAACACCTGTGGAGAGATCTAAAAATGGCAGTTTGGAGAAGGCTCCCTTCAAATATCAGGGACCTGGAGCAGTTTGCCAAAGAAGAATGGTCTAAAATTCCAGCCGAGCATTGTAAGAAACTCATTGATGGTTACCGGAAGCGGTTGATCGCAGTTATTTTGGCTAAAGGTTGTGCAACCAAGTATTAGGCTGAGGGTGCCAATACTTTTGTCTGGCCCATTTTTGGAGTTTTGTATGAAATGATCAATGTTTTGCTTTTTGCTTCATTCTCTTTTGTGTTTTTTCATTGAAGACAAATTAAATGAAGATAATAATACCAAAGAATTTGTGATTGCAAGAAACTGAGTATTATCTGACAGAATTGCAGGGGTGTCAACACTTTTGGCCACAACTGTATAGTATGGCAATTAATTTTTATCACTTTAATACATCTAAGGATGGAACAACTGCTATTCTTATTAATATTTTATCATAGTTACAATCAAACCCTATATAAGTATTCTCTAGTCATACTCTCATTTCATCTGTCCTCTACTTATAGCCTTTGGTGTACGCCATACATATTGTGTATATAATCCCTGCCAAGAATGTAGGCATTCTGGGAAAATGATAGAAAGGTGTTGGTGGAGGTCTTGAGGTACATCACTTACACCCTCACCATAATATGGTTCTACATACACAGTATACATTAAATTTATTATATGTTTTAAGGTACCGTTACACGCTTCAATGTTGAAACGATATCCTTAATGATCTCATGAACGCACGGTCATTAGGACATCATTTAGAGATTGTTGGTGAGATGTCACACGTGTAGATATCGTGCATGATGCACCAACTATGCGGCAAGCAGGTATCATTCGCACAAGCCAGCGAACGATGCTTGGGCATTGCTGAGAATAGGGGAAATCGTTAACGATATCGTTATCGCGGTGTCAGACAGAACGATGCAGCAGGTTGGCTGATCGTTAATTCTCTGATTTGAGAACATGTTCTCAAATCTGTATTCAGCGATCCAATGATTTATCGTATCCATATCTCAGAATCACACGCAACGAGGTCGTAACGATGTCGCTTGAACGACTCCAAGCCCGTGACGTTTAAGCTATATCATTAATGATATCGTACCATGTGACGGGGCCTTCAGACAATAGGGAAAAAACTATTACATGCCATGCAACATGACATGGTGGTGTGGCCCTTCAGAAAGACGGGTTTTGGTTTGATACATATGGGGTTTCACAGAAAAATGTGAAGATATTGCAAGGCATTTTTTCTTGTTTGGTTTAGGCTTATAACACGTCATACCTAGTGTAATTTCTTATCAATAAGGGTCATTCACACGTTGATAAAAACACAGATTAGGTGTGAGATCTCTGAGGGTACCATCACACTGGGCGACGCACCAGCGATCCCGACAGCGCTACGACCTGGTAGGGATCGCTGGTGCGTCGCTGTTGGGATTGCTGGTGAGATGTCAAACAGAGTTCTCACCAGCGACGCAACAAAAATCTGGAATGATACGGAGGTCGTTGGGACCCTGTTTATCAGACCTGTAGTATTGAGGTCGTTGGTTGTTGTCCCTATCAAACACACCGATGCATGCTGCCCAGCGGGATCCCAACGATCAAAAAATGGTCCAGGCTACTCTAACTCGACCAGCGATCTCACAGCAGGGGCCTGGTCGCTGCTAAGTGTCAAACATAGCAAGATCGCTGGCGAGGTCGCTGTTGCATCACCAAATTTGTGACTTAGCAGCAATTGCGCTAGCGATCTCACTTAGTGTGACGGGGGCTTGACACTCAGAGCATGTCCCAATCTTGTCTGTATGAGTCCGAATTGGCCATTCAAGTCTTTGGGGATCTGGAATAGATGGATGGTAAATCACGGGTGTCTCTGCCCCCGGTCTTCTCTGAAAACAAGTGACAGTGACTGGCCGGCAATTGCGCAGAATGAAAGTGAAGCCTATGTCCTTAGAACACAGCGGAGGGGCAATAGAGGATTGGAGGCACAGTTGCGAGATTTAATCTCATGCACCCAACCTCACAAGGACATAACAATGATGAGGTGAGGAGAAAGATATAACAACTGAGTGAGGAGGCAGCATTTTCTTCTAGACAAGAGCCTGCCCCATAGCCTAGAAGAGCTCATTAACATAAAGTCATAACAGATTATTTTTCTGCAAAAAAGAATGAGATGTAAAGCCGGAGACACATGGTGTGAAATGCATGCAAGATAATTGCACGAGTCCCACCCGGCACAGCCGCCGACTCTCTGGAAAAGAGCGTGTCAGCTGCACATGTTTCTATGCAGCTGACATGCTCCTGTCCAGAGATTCGGCAGCTGTGCCGGGTGAGGCACGTTGGATTCGTGCAAGTATCTCGCATGTATCTCGCACCATGAGTCTTTGGCCCAAGATTGACAGGTATCACTTTCTTAGTCAGTCTATAATCGGTATTATTATTAACTAGATGGCGGCCCGATTCTAAAGAATCGGGTAGTCTAGAATCCATATATAGTTTATTTACTAATAGGGGAGTGCGGTGAAATAAATTGTGTGTATACAGGAGGCTCAGTGGGTAGCAGAGTATACGGTGGCTCAGTGGTTAGCACTGTATATGGTGGCTCAGTGGTTAGCACTGTATATGGTGGTTCAGTGGTTAGCACTGTATATGGTGACTCAGTGGTTAGCATTGTATGGTGGCTCAGTGGTTAGCACTGTATATGGTGGCTCAGTGGTTAGCACTGTATATGGTGGCTCAGTGGTTAGCACTGTATGGTGGCTCAGTGGTTGGCACTGTATACGGTGGCTCAGTGGTTAGCACTGTATGGTGGCTCAGTGGTTAGCACTGTATATGGTGGCTCAGTGGTTAGCACTGTATGGTGGCTCAGTGGTTAGCACTGTATATGGTGGGTCAGCGGTTAGCACTGTATGGTGGCTGAGTGGTTAGCACTGTATATAGTGGATCAGTGGTTAGCACTGTATATGATGGCTCAGTGGTTAGCACTGTATAAGGTGGCTCAGTGGTTAGCACTGTATACGGTGGCTCAGTGGTTAGCAATGTATACGGTGGCTCAGTGGTTGGCACTGTATACGGTGGCTCAGTGGATAGCACTGTATACGGTGGCTCAGTGGTTATCACTGTATATGGTGCCTCTGTGGTTAGCACTGTATATGGTGGCTCAGTGGTTAGCACTGTATGGTGGCTCAGTGGTTAGCACTGTATGGTGGCTCAGTGGTTAGCACTGTATATGGTGGCTCAGTTGTAAGCACTGTATACGATGGCTCAGTGGTTAGCACTGTATGGTGGCTCAGTGGTTAGCACTGTATATGGTGGCTCAGCGGTTAGCACTGTATGGTGGCTGAGTGGTTAGCACTGTATATAGTGGATCAGTGGTTAGCACTGTATGGTGGCTGAGTGGTTAGCACTGTATATGGTGGCTCAGTGGTTAGCACTGTATATGGTGGCTCAGTGGTTAGCACTGTATATTGTGGCTCAGTGGTTGGTACTGTATATGGTGGCTCAGTGGTTGGCACTGTATATGGTGGCTCAGTGGTTAGCACTGTATATGGTGGCTCAGTGGTTAGCACTGTATGGTGGCTCAGTGGTTAGCACTGTACGGCGGCTCAGTGGTTAGCACTGTATACGGTGGCTCAGTGGTTAGCACTGTATACGGTGGCTCAGTGGTTAGCACTATATGGTGGCTCAGTGGTTAGCAGTGTATATGGTGGCTCAGTGGTTAGCACTGTATATGGTGGCTCAGTGGTTAGCACTGTATGGTGGCTCAGTGGTTAGCACTGTACGGCGGCTCAGTGGTTAGCACTGTATACGGTGGCTCAGTGGTTAGCACTGTATACGGTGGCTCAGTGGTTAGCACTATATGGTGGCTCAGTGGTTAGCAGTGTATATGGTGGCTCAGTGGTTAGCACTGTATATGGTGGCTCAGTGGTTAGCACTGTATATGGTGGCTCAGTGGTTAGCACTGTATATGGTGGCTCAGTGGTTGCCACTGTATACGGCGGCTCTGTGGTCAGCAGAGTACGGCGGCTCTGTGGTCAGCAGAGGATGGCGGCTCTGTGGTCAGCGCAGGAAGGAGGCAGAGTGGTCAGCGCAGGAAGGAGGCAGAGTGGTAAGCGCAGGAAGGAGGCAGAGTGGTGAGCGTAGGACGCCGGCTCTGTGGTCAGCAGAGGACGGGGGCTCTGTGGTCAGCAGAGGACGGGGGCTCTGTGGTCAGCAGAGGACGGGGGCTCTGTGGTCAGCAGAGGACGGGGGCTCTGTGGTCAGCAGAGGACGGGGGCTCTGTGGTCAGCAGAGGACGGGGGCTCTGTGGTCAGCAGAGGACGGGGGCTCTGTGGTTAGCAGAGGACGGGGGCTCTGTGGTCAGCAGAGGACGGAGGCAGAGTGATCAGCGCAGGAAGGAGGCAGAGTGATCAGCGCAAGAAGGAGGCAGAGTGATCAGCGCAGGAAGGAGGCAGAGTGATCAGCGCAGGACGGCGGCTCTGTGGTCAGCAGAGGACGGCGGCTCTGTGGTCAGCAGAGGACGGCGGCTCTGTGGTCAGCAGAGGACGGCGGCTCTGTGGTCAGCAGAAGAGGGCGGCTCTGTGGTCAGCAGAGGACGGCGGCTCTGTGGTCAGCAGAGGACGGCGGCTCTGTGGTCAGCAGAGGACGGCGGCTCTGTGGTCAGCAGAGGACGGCGGCTCTGTGGTCAGCAGAGGACGGCGTCTCTGTGGTCAGCAGAGGACGGCGGCTGTGTGGTCAGCAGAGGACGGCGGCTGTGTGGTCAGCAGAGGACGGCGGTTCTGTGGTCAGCAGAGGACTGCGGCTCTGTGGTCAGCAGAGGACGGCGGCTCTGTGGTCAGCAGAGGACGGCGGCTCTGTGGTCAGCAGAGGACGGCGGCTCTGTGGTCAGCAGAGGACGGCGGCTCTGTGGTCAGCAGAGGACGGCGGCTCTGTGGTCAGCAGAGGACGGCGGCTCTATGGTCAGCGAAGGAAGGAGGCTCTGTGGTCGAGTGGTCAGCGCAGGAAGGAGGCTCTGTGGTCAGCAGAGGACGGCAGCTCTGTGGTCAGCAGAGGACGGCGGGTCTGTGGTCAGCAGAGGACGGCGGGTCTGTGGTCAGCAGAGGACGGCGGCTCTGTGGTCAGCAGAGGACGGCGGGTCTGTGGTCAGCAGAGGACGGCGGGTCTGTGGTCAGCAGAGGACGGCGGGTCTGTGGTCAGCAGAGGAAGGAGGCTCTGTGGTCGAGTGGTCAGCGCAGGAAGGAGGCTCTGTGGTCAGCAGAGGACGGCAGCTCTGTGGTCAGCAGAGGACGGCGGGTCTGTGGTCAGCAGAGGACGGCGGGTCTGTGGTCAGCAGAGGACGGCGGCTCTGTGGTCAGCAGAGGACGGCGGCTCTGTGGTCAGCAGAGGACGGCGGGTCTGTGGTCAGCAGAGGATGGCGGGTCTGTGGTCAGCGAAGGAAGGAGGCTCTGTGGTCGAGTGGTCAGCGCAGGAAGGAGGCTCTGTGGTCAGCAGAGGACGGCAGCTCTGTGGTCAGCGCAGGCTAGGTGGGCGGAGCCATGGCGGGAGTCCCGCGAGGTGGGCGGAGCCAAGGCGGGAGTCTCGCGAGGTGGGCGGAGCCAAGGCGGGAGTATCGCGAGGTGGGCGGAGCCAAGGCGGGGTTTTGCGAGGTGGGCGGAGCCAAGGCGGGAGTCCCGCGGGGTGGGCGGAGCCATGGCGGGAGCCCCGCGATGTGGGCGGAGCCGTGGCGGGAGCCCCCGCGATGTGGGCGGAGCCATGGCGGGAGCGGTGCAGCGGGATGGCGGCGGGGTAAGTATACTGGAGTGTGTGTGTGTGTGTGGGTGTGTGTTTGTGTGGGTGTGTGTGAGTGTGATGTGGTTGGGATGGTGTGTGTGTGTTTGGGAGGACTGTAGTGAGAGGCTGTGTGTGTGTGTGTTTGATGAGACAGTAGTGAGGGGCGAGCGGAACGTTGAAACGCCGGTGCCTGTAGCTGCACGGAAAGTTCCGTGCGGCTACACTGCACTGTGACGTCAGCAGCATGGTCGGAGGCCGTCACGGAAGTAACCCTTCGGG
The DNA here is from genome assembly GCA_033576535.1 of Allobates femoralis. NCBI lineage: Eukaryota > Metazoa > Chordata > Amphibia > Anura > Aromobatidae > Allobates > Allobates femoralis. The sequence goes on along the minus strand of JARQOC010000011.1, from coordinate 208,848,862 downwards.
TTCTCCGGAAGTGGCCTTCGGCTTTTATATAATAGATAGATAGATGGCTTACCAAACTCAAATGTGCTGACAGATTCTCTTTAAAGAAGGAAGAATTGGAGAGGGTTCCACTTGTGACAGCGAAGTGAGAGACTAGCGTGCGTCTGGCATCGCATCACCCACCACGGCTGCCCGTTCTCTGGACAGGGGTGTGTCTGTTGTATGTATTTCTATGCAACTCCACACTCCTTTCCAGAGAGTGTGCGGCTATGCCGGGTGATGCGATGTGAGACATGTGCGAGTCTCTCGATTGCTCTTGTAAGTGGAACATCAGGCCTTACAGAGAAATGCAAAAGCAAGAACCATCTGCTTAATGGTTTTTATATTATCCTCTCTGGTCACTCCTTATCTGTGACCACTAACAGGGGTCAAGACCTAAGGTTTTTGGTACCGGTATCCATGGGTGTACCCAGGATCAAAACTAGGGGGGGGGGGGCAAGCCATGGTCGTTCAGAACATCATATCCGGACCGGTGCATTGTGGGGGCTGATCACGTGTTCCAGTGCTCTAGCGCATGCGCAGTGCGCATATTGAAGCCGGGACAAACACATGATCAACCCCCACAATGATGACAACACAGCTGATAGCGGGAGTAGAGAAAAGCCGGCTCACACTGCGGGGAGGGAGATGGAAGATGTGGCCGGCAGGGAGAGACCTTGGGCGCTGCAGCAGGAGGCCAGGTGGTGCCCCCCCCTGCTGCACCTGGGGAAAATGCACCACCAGGTTCCCGTAGATATTCCACTGGCCAAAGGGGGTGACAGGTACCCTTCTAGGGGGGGGGCAGCTGCCCCCCTGCCCCATGCTGGGTATGCCCATGCTGTTATCGATGATTACTGTATCGCACTGTCAATTCATAGGATCCATAGGATTAGGGGAAAAAATTGTGCTATTCTCACTTGGAACAGAAATGTTTGGAATACATCAACCTTTAGAGGATTATCCCCATCATTTTCCTGCTCTTGTTCCATAATACACATAGGTTTAAATCTTTATTAAAACCTAGCCGATATGAGATTTTCATTCATTAATCTGAACCTTCTCAGTCATAACGTCATTCTTAGTCACTGTCGCTCTCAGATGAATAAATTTATCTGTAGCTATAAAAAGCTCCATAACCTCTGATTCTGTAGAGAGTCGAAAACGTCATTTCGAGAAAACTGTATGAGGGATATGAGAGTGAGAGGATTCCCCTGCTTCACGGTCTGATCATGGGATGAGAATTCTTCAATGGCATCAGGCACAAATCCTTTATCCATTACACAACCTCTGTATTAGAGAAGTTCATCTGCCATGGGAAAGTTTTTTAATCTGCAATTTGTACTACAATGATGTCCGCTGCCATCTGGGAGTGAGAACTTTGAGAGAAGAAGAGCAGTAAAAGAAGGAGAGGTAATGAGAGTAAAAGCTACACGTTTCGGACCTCTACAGTCCTTAAAGGGAACCACCAGAATATAACCACATGTAAATCAGTGCAGCAGGTGATTGACATGTGCAGCATGACATCACTATTTTTTTATTCCTCCCCTGTGGGCTAGTCTTTCTGCTGTAAGCCGAACCCCCCTCCCTCTGATCCAGACTCATTTGGGCGATGGGTGGTTCGGTTTACAGCAGAAAGACAAGCCCACAGGGGAGGAATTGAAAGAAAAAAACAAATAGTGATTACTGAGGCACACATCAATCACCTGCTGCACTGATTTACATGTGGTTAAATCCTGGTGCTCCCTTTAATCATTGCTTAAGGCAGTGACTAAGGACCTTAGATGTCAGAAACGCATTGCTTTTGATGTAGCTCCCTCTCTGCCTTGCTCTGTACCACCGTACATATTCACTTATTTTTCTACTTAGATTTTAACATGGATCAATACATTTCACTTTTACGGATAAGATAAATATTGATCTCCTTTAGAATGTACAATAAGGAATAGTGAAAACGCAATATAAGCCGACAGGCATAGGAAAAACACTCATGGAAAAATTCTTAGTATATCTTGGCATATATGGTAAGTAACTAGAAAACACCCAAAACTCCAGGTCTGTAAGCAACAGTGCCAACCACTTATCAGAACCATGGAACATGCTTAACCTTGAAATGTACAAAACATATACTATATAATTAACATATTTGGTATTTCTGCGCCCGTAAAAGAATTGTATTTTTTCTGTGACCACACCTCCGTTAGGCCCGTTTCACATCAGCGGTTTACGCTGATGTGCGGCAGATCCGGCAGGTGGCGCCGCATCTGCTGCCTAACGGCCAACTTGTGGGCCAGATCTGGCAAGCCCCATGTATTGTCTATGGGGCTTGCGGTCCGGTGCGGCAAGTGTGGCACTTGCGGTCGCGAAAATATAATGCCGCCTGCAGCGTTTTTTTTTGCACACGCAAGTGCCAGATCTGTTGCATCCGGCAGAACTGCACTTGCCACACCGGACCACAAGCCCCATAGACAATACATGGGGCTTGCCAGATCCGGGCTGCAAGTCGGCCGTTAGGTAGCAGATCCGGCAGGTGGCGTAACCGCTGATGTGAAAGGAGCCTTACAGAGGTGTTCCCAAAGTTATGAATGGAGCAGAGTGGTTGGTCATGCGTGCTACCACTCAATTCACTTGTAAAGGGGTGTTTCAGAACATAAAATGTCCTTCCTAAATATCTATCTTTACACTCTAGCCACATTTTAAATTAGATTTATTAAACAAAAGTCATATGCTACCGTTTTAACTATCAAGCAAATCCCTAAATGTGTTTTTTAAACTGGATTTCTTTTGACATTGGTCTCAAAGGGGATGTCACAGGAGGCTGGGGCTGCAGCTTCTATCGGCCTTCTAGAATAGGACATCATCAGTAGATGAAGAATCTCCAGGGAAGGTACGCAAGTATAAAACAATCAGTTTATTCTTCAAAGTTAAAACATAGTCAAGCAGATAGTGGAGATCCCAGTGCAAGTAAGAAATTAAATTCCACTCATTTTGACTGCTACGTCTTAATCATACATCCATTATTAATATGTAGTAGTCGAAACGCGTGGGTTTCATATCTTTCATGCACTGGGATCTCCACTATGTTCAACTATGTTTTAACTTTGAGAAATAAACTCATTGTTTCATACCTTCTGCGATTGCTGGAGATTCTTCGTTTCTATTAGGATTTCTTCCCGCCCGTGACTGGGGTGGCTCCAAACAACAGTGGTGGACCATGGAGCAGGAACATAAGGGGTGAGCTGAATTAATGTTTCATCATCAGGGGATGGCGCTCTTGTCACGACAGTCTTTTTCATTGGACGAAGGGCTTGCGTGACATCACAACCTCACATGAGCTCCGGGAACCTGAAAACTGGAACTGCTGGAACAGCGCCGGCACAGGAGGTGAGAATAAGGTTTTTTATTTTAATGGGGCCAAACATGGGAAATGAGAAGGGGTTGTCCCAGTACTTAACAATCCCTTTAAGGATCTCCACTGCTCATTATGTATTTGTTATACCTGAGCACATCATAAAATTGTAGCACAGTGCCAACATTTTGCAACTTTTCAAAGTTTTGTAGGGTTAAAGTTTTGATGAATTGGCCCCAATGGGGCTGTCCAATAGTAGTGTAATGAGGTGAACAATTCAGACTGCCGCATTGAGATGGACATGGAATTGGACTTTGTGCAGTCTACTAATGCCCCCTGGTGGACAAGTGCGGAAACAATCACAGAGGTTGGAAATCCCCTGCCCTCGCTTTTGTTTACCCAGGAAGAGAAAGGGTGGGAGAGCAGTGCAGACCCGGAGCTCAGCCAGGACAGACCTGCGTGTGGTGTCTCCCGACATAGGGCTCTTTTGCAACCGGATTCTTGGGAAGAAATACCCTGTGAGAATCGTTGCTGCAACCCCCGGTCTGCAGGACATTGTCTTACCGAGGGTTCAACTCAAATTCAGGAAATTGCCTCCGGAATTCAGGACATTGCCACCGGATTACATGTGCAGGGGCTGTGACCGACATAAGGGAGCCATCTGTGCTACCGTGATCTCCCTTCTGCTGCTCGGTGTGCCCCGGGACAGAGAGAGACTAACAAAAATCCGTTACCTGCGGAAGAAGACCAAAGAAGAGGACTGAGGAGTTTCCCCTTCAGCGCTGCACCGGGACCCGTCATCGTGAGATCCCAGGCCTGCCACGTGGGAGCGACATCTTCTTCTGTGATAGACTGATACGTTAGGGAGAGATATCTCTATTTTGTTTTTTTCTCTTTGTCTTCTTCTTGCTGCGCACCCGGATAAAGTGAAGATCCAGGGACTCCACCATATACATGTGTGCAGCTAGATCAGTTGACTGTGTTATAGATATGTTTTACAGTAAAGAGATGTTACTACCGGTTAAATCTGAGTATGGAGATTCTGTTGAAGCAAGACATACACACACACCCGCGGCCTTACCACCGGTCGCTACAGTAGGGCGATATTTCATTTGATTATTCACTTTTCTCTATCATTTTAGTAGGGTAGTATCTCTACCATTGGTGCTGTAGCTGAATGAAGACAAAGAAATGGCCTCTCGTGAACACTTCTCACATCCAGGTAAAGGGAATTAAAAACAACTGGGATATTGGGATTTGTAATGCAGTTGACCTAGATATGATGCGATTTATTAATATTATGCTTATGACTCCCTGTTTGTCGCCTACTAACATTTGTGAACTCCATAAAAAATAAATGATGTACCTGGATTACGTTGTCAGATTGCGCATAAGTGGGTTTTTTAAACCGAATGACTCATTATATTTGAATGACAGAATCCCATATATCGTCAGAGGCAGGAGATGGGAATTATTCTAGCTCTGCATAATGAGCAATGCAGCCGACACTAAACTTGCATACTAAATAATACCAAACATATATTTAAGATAAGCAAATACAAATGGATTTCTGTATAACCTTATAAATATTTCAACCCCCATCATCAGGGGAAATAAAAATACATTATCTTCCCAACTGGAACCCTTGGAGTTTGTAACAAGTCTGAATCTTAAGCAGATGTTTAGCTAGACTCTATATCATTTTCCAGAAAATTGTCGGCAACATGTAAATATATTATTGCTGCATAAAGAAAAAAACATTTCAGCTGTTTGTATGTAATTTTTATAAGCTTTTCTTTTAGGTATTGCTATACACTGTGTGCAGAATTATTAGGCAAATGAGTATTTTGATCACATGATACTTTTTATATATGTTGTCCTACTCCAAGCTGTATAGGCTTGAGAGCCAACTACCAGTTAAGTAAATGAGGTGATGTGCATCTCTGTAATGAGGAGGGGTGTGGTGTAATGACATCAACACCCTATATAAGGTGTGCTTACTCATTAGGCAAATGCCTTTCCTTTGGTAAAATGGGTCAGAAGAGAGATGTGACGGCTCTGAAAAGTCCAAAATTGTGAGATGTCCTGCAGAGGGATGCAGCAGTCTTGAAATTGTCAAACTTTTGAAGCGTGATCACCGAACAATCAAGAGTTTCATGGCAAATAGCCAACAGGGTCGCAAGAAGCGTGTTGGGCAAAAAAGGTGCAAAATAACTGCCCATGAATTGAGGAAAATCAAGTGTGAAGCTGCCAAGATGCCATTTGCCACCAGTTTTTGCAATATTTCACAGCTGCAACGTTACTGGAGTATCAAAAAGCACAAGGTGTGCTATACTCAGGGACATGGCCAAGGTAAGAAAGGCTGAAAAACGACCACCTTTGAACAAGAAACAAGATAAAATGTCAAGACTGGGCCAAGAAATATCTTAAGACCTTTTTTTTCAAAGGTTTTATGGACTGATAACATGAGAGTGACTCTGGATGGGCCAGAGGCTGGATCAGTAAAGGGCAGAGAGCTCCACTCTGACTCAGACGCCAGCAAGGTGGAGGTGGGGTACTGGTATGGGCTGGTATCAGCAAAGATGAACTTGTGGGACCTGTTCGGGTTGAGGATGGAGTGAAGCTCAACTCCCGGACCTACTGCCAGTTTCTGGAATACAACTTCTTCAATCAGTGGTACAGGAAGAAGTTGGTATCCATCAAGAAAAACATGATTTTCATGCAGGACAATGCTATCATATGCATCCAACTACTCCACAGCGTGGCTGGCCAGTAAAGGTCTAAAAGAAGAAAAAATAAAGATATGGCCCCCTTGTTCACCTTATCTGAACCTGTGGTCCCTCCTAAACTGTAAGATCTATAGGGAGGGAAAACAGTACACCTCTGGGAACAGTGTCTGGGAGGCTGTGGTGGCTGCTGCACACAATGTTGACTGTAAACAGAGCAAGCAACTGACAGAATCTATGGATCCAAGGTGTGTAAAAAATTAAAAAGTTTCCACGTGCTTTGCCCTGGGTATTGATTGGACTTGAAAGCTTGATCCAAGAATCTTTATTTGTAAAATCTCAACGCGTTTCGTGAGGTTCTCCTCACTTCATCAGGAGATACAAGCATGTAAGATCTACAGGGAGGGAAAACAGTACACCTCTGGGAACAGTGCCTGGGAGGCTGTGGTGGCTGCTGCTCGCAATGTTGATCGTAAACAGATCAAGCAACTGACAGAATCTATGGATGGAGGCTGCTGAGTGTCATCATAAAGAAAGGTGGCTGTATTGGTACAAATTTTTTGGGGGTTTTATTTTTGCATGTCAGAAATGTTCTAAATTTTGTGCAGTTATATTAGTTTACCTGGTGAAAATAAACAAGTGAGATGGGAATATATTTGGTTTTTTATTAAGTTGCCTAATAATTCTGCACAGTAATAGTTACCTGCCCAAAGAAATATCCTCCAAATCTAAAAAAAACCCACTCCATCTTCCAAAAATATTATGCTTTGATATTTGAGTCTTTTGGGCTGATTGAGAACATAGTTGTTGATCAATAATAAAAATAATCCTCTACAATACAACTTGCCTAATAATTCTGCACACAGTGTATGTTAAGGTACCTTTACACACAGAGATATATCGCTTGCAATTCACAGGTTGCAATGAAATCATGGGCACATTGTTCCACTTGTACATGGCAACAAATTAGAACAATTGGTCCATGATTTCACTGCAACCAGTGAATTGCAAGCGATATATCTCTGTGTGTAAAGGTACCTATAAAGAGACTTTTTGATGTTTGTACATGTGCAAAAATTAGTCACCTACTACTGCAGCTATAATACTTCTATTCACCCATCTCATTTTTAGGGACTTGTAAATTATTCTCTATCTTGCCCACCTATCTTATTGTTAGAACTGTTTCAATGTATATTTTGTTACGTTTTCTTTTTTTGGTAAATTGCAACTTTCCACTTTAGTTGGGGGTATTAGGTGAAAAGACCCCTTGAAAATAGGCCCTAAGGCTGGTTTCACACTACCGTATTTTTTTATCCTGGTGAATCCCCGTAAAACTGGATGCACCCACATCAGTTTTCGGCCCCATCTACTTTCAATGGAGATAGATAATTATGGTTTTCTACAGGTTCCTCCTGATCCGGGTGGCACCGGTTTTTTTTCCGTTCCCAAAAAGGCAAAATGTTGCATTTTGGGTGCACATTTAAAACCCAAAGCACCTGGGTCCGGGGAAATGGAGGTTAAATTAGAGTGGTGCTCTATGAAACCAGGATCTGGCGGAATCCAGATCTCCCTGGATCCGGATGCCAGATCTGGGTTTGTGGACTGAGCATGTCCAGAAACCAGTTTTAAATGACACGACCCCTAGTGGGCGTGTCATTTTGCATGGGATCCATCTAAAAAGGTACACAACTTGATGGAACTGTATGCTCCCGCACCAGTATTATCAATGACCCATGAGACAAATCAGCAATAATACAGGTGCGGGTGCATCCAGTTTTACAATTCCAGGGAAATCCAGAGGAATCCGGGCAAATGCAGGTGTTACCCACATTCCATAACAGTGTGAAACCAGCCTAACTCCATGTTACCAGAGGCAATATTACCGGGTCCCGTTTTAGGCAGGGCATTTAGCATTAATGGTAAGTTCCGCCTGAAGTTGACGTGCTTAGTAGATGGGGAAGATGTCTGTTTGTGCCTTGTAATCCCCACTTGTTGGCTGAGTTTGTCTCTGAGACAAAATGGTTTCAGCAAGTCACTGTGAGTCAGTTGTAAAATGATTAGTCCTGTGAAGTGAAACTGAAAGAGTCTCTCTACGACAAGAGTCTGCAACATGTAGAGATTCTCCAAGCATTCTTGTGAGGCCAAGAGGGTCAAGAATGGAGTCTCATCACACTTTAGAGTATGAAGCCTACCAAGGTCAAAACATGCCAACTTAGATGTTAGATGGTAGATCTTAGATGTTCCAGGAAATAGGGATGATTCTTTAAAAAACTTGTCAACCTTCCCTTGACTCTCAGCTATATCCATGTCCTTGGTTTAAGTTTACTTTGTTTTTATTGGCACATAAAAGGCATTGGAGAACTGCAAGGCACAGAGGAGAATAGAGGGAGCACTATTGTCATGGGAAAATATTATAATGTGGAGAGACAGAAGAGGTTATTACAGTTTATAGACACAAAAGGAGCACTAATACTATTTTGAGGCACTATTTATATGGCTGGCACAGAAAAAAGGTACAATTATGGTATAACAAAAAGAAGAGGGGGGGGGGCAAGAGGCGCAATAGTGCCCTTATCACTAGACACTAGCTTGTGTTACGTGAGAAAAGTGAACCACTCACCTATTCCAGTTTGTGAGACCCACAACTGGTTTGTAGACTGTTTGGATAAATATCCTGATGGCTGCTGCTGGACTTCCACCGGTCTCACAAACGTGAAGACGAAACCAGAAGCTTAGGGAAGAGAGGTGTACCACAGTCCGCGCTGCCAAGTCACTCACATCAAAGAAAACGAGTAGACGATGTCCAGTTCAATCCTTCTTTATTCTCCTACGCGTTTCGGCGCCTAGCCTGGCACCTTCATCAGGGATATTATGGTATAGGGTGAGCTGGCAGTAACTACACACCTGATCAAATTGATGATGTCACTCTACAGCAATCAGGGAGCTACAGTACGAGCCAGATTTGGGGACACAGTATTTTAAGATCAAAAAGGGCACTAGACAAGGATGCATCTTCTCACCTTTCCTCTTCAACCTCTACGCGGAAGTAATCATGAGGAAGCTCGACTTGAACGAATCATCAGTTGGCGTGAGGAGAGGTGGAATGCTCATTAACAAAGTGAGATACCAGATGATACCACTCTCTTGGGCAAAAATGGGAAGGATCTGAGTAAGCTGACCTTAAAGCTTAGTGACGAAAGCAGGAGATTTGATTTTCATCTGAATGTGAAGAAGACCAAGATAATGACTACTGCCAGCGATAGGTGAATTTGAAGATTGACAATGATGAAAGAGAAATGGTACACAGTTTCATCTTCCTAGGGTCCCTCATTGATTGTAACGGTGGCCCTACAGTTGAAATCAAGCGGCAGCATGCAATGGGTCGTGCGGCAATGAGGAACATGGAGCAACTGTGGAAGTGCAAGGATATCTCGATCCCCACCAAACGACGATTGGTCACAGCCATTGCATTCCCAATCACATTGTACGGGTGCGAGATGTGGACCTTAACAAAGGATGATCAAAGAAAGATCGATTCCTTCGAACTGTGGTGCTGGAGGAGGGCTCCTACAAATCCTGTGGACAGCCAAGAACACAAATAAGGCTATTCTGGATCGTGTCAATCCACAGATGTTCCAGGTATGAGAAAGCAATAAAACAGGAACTGTTGGACTTCAGCCATGTGATGAGAGCAAATTCCCTGGAGAAGGACATGATGCTTGATATGGTCAGTGTCAGTAGAGGTCACGGAAGACCTAAGACCTGTTGGCTGGAAACCATCATGGCAGACACAGGAATGAACATCAGAGAACTGAAAGATGCTGGGACAAACAGAGAAGCTTGGAGGATGGTTCACATGGTGTCCAATAGCCGGACACGACTGAATGGCTGAAATTGGAATTTTACGATCTTTGTAAGCATATATTATGTTCTTTTGGCATTTTTTTCCCTTTTATCTCGAAATTTATCAATTCAGTACCTAATTTACGTATTTTGTTGCCATAGTGTGATACTCCATTGACCATAATGCCTTGTTTTTTTCTTATGTTTCAATGTTTTTAATAGTATTTTTTCTTCAATTTTGTGTGCTAATTATTATTCATATAAAATGTTCACAATTCTACTCTAGCACAGATCCATTTGTTATTGGCTTACTTTATTTAGGTGAGTCATGTATAGGTTCATACACTCCGTGGCTTTGTTGAGGTTGGGAAAAGGTGCTGGAAAAGCGATGAGTTAAAAATGTCTGCGCTGTAATGTCTGTACAGATGAGATGGGGATGACAGAAGTCATTATACCAGTTTAAGTTGAATGTAGAAGAAAATGGAAAGTGAATAACTACAATCAGAGAGAAGGTCACCAGTGAGTCACTGGGATTATCTGTGCAGAATACACAGGTCTGCAGAGCTCCTGATACCTTCCACTGTGTTATCATTGTATGGTAATATTAATGTTGCATAAGATTGTAAGTAACATCTACTACATTATCTCTGCCTTGTGTTGTATCATTGTTTTATCTGTGCTATTTCATAGAACTGCAAGTTACAGCTACTGCATTATAACTACTCAGGCTTATATCCTGGGTCATATGGCAATGCTCGTTAAAGGGTCTATATTGGCTTTTAGGGTTAGTACTTGCAATAGAGGAGCATGGAAGGCATTTAAGTCTCCTCATAATGGCATGCTAGACCTGACGTGTTATTCTCCATAAGGAGAAACCTTACCCCTTAGATCTAAGTCTTAAGCCCCCATCACACATAATGAGATTGTTAGCGAGATCGTTGTGAAGTCCCAGATTTTGTGACGTAAGAGCAATCTCGCTAACGATCTCGTTATGTGTGACACTTAGCAGCGATCAGGCCCCTGCTGTGAGATCGCTGATCATTACAAAGTGCTCTGGGTCATTTTTAGGTCATTGGTCTTCCGCTGGGAATGCTGCATCGCTGTGTTTGAAAGGGCCAACGACCAACGATCTCAATACTACGCCCGAGAGTGACAATTCCCAACGACCTCCTATCATTCCGGATCGTTGCTGAGTCGCTGGTGAGATCTGACTGTTTGACATCTCACCAGCGATCCCAAAGTGACGCACCCTAAGGATCGTTATCGTTGTCGGGATCGCTGTTGTGTCGTTGTGTGTGACGGGAGCTTTAGCCTCTCACCTTGCCAAATCGGATCTCATACTTTGCACTGATGAGGGGCAAGCACCCCAAAACACCGTGTCTGTAAATTGAGATTCTGGTTTGGTTTATATCCTTGGTCATATGGCAAGGCTCGTTAAAGGTTCAATATTGACTTTCAGGATTGCTACTCTCCAATAGGTGGCATTAGAGTTCAAGTTCTCTTTGAAGAGGCACTTTGCATACTGTACTCACAGAGTTATTCTGTTATTTGTAATGTTATATAGGACTTCAGGTGATATCTACTACATTTTCAGAAAGGAGAATGTTGGTTACCAATATCATTTGGTTACTATTTGGTCTGTAATCTGTGCTTACAAATTTTTTATTGTCCCCATGCTACACTGATGCTGCAGAGGCAAAACGACCTCTGCTCGCAGCATCAGCGAGTGTTAATGCACCGCCCCCTAGTCAGTGCGCTACAAAAGGGTACTGCACCCCTAACAGAAGGTGCAGTACTCTTGTCCTAGTAGGGGCTAATAGAAGCCTGAAGCTCCACAACCACACACATACAACTAGTGATAGGGGACCAATCAGGACAACCCGTTCAAGGGTAACCGGTCCCAGAGGGAGGAGAGCTAGGTGATATATAGCAAGTGGGGACAAGTAGAACAGTAGAACAGAACTGAACAGAGCAGTTAGTAGGAACAGCAGAATAGGAGAGAGGAGAAGAAGTAACGGGTGGGAAGCCTGGTGACCCAAACAGAGAGGGGCGGATAGAGGGTAACTGAATACACTTGCCCAGTCCGAGGCGGGGTACCGGCTCCGAAGGGTACAGAGGACAATCGCTGAGCCGCAAACACCGGCATGGTCGAAAACTTCATAGGAGCACGATCCAGCCCGACCTACGCATGGTCCCCACCAGAAGCACAACACCAAACCGGGTTGAGCACCCCTTAGAGAGAGAAGGGATCCTCATACCACCCGACAGGCCTGGGTCAACAAGCGGGATTTATGCAGGGCAGCGCGAGGAAGAAGGAGAGCGCAGAGGAAGGACAGAGAAAGAGATAAAGAAGGAACATCACTGGAGCTTCAGAGGGACATTGCCTACTGCCAGGACCACCCGGTCAACTACCCTAGCTGTAACAACTGCATACCCTGTAAGCTGCAGATTACCGGAGAAAGTACCTGTACAGAGTGAACAAGTGTCTGTGTTTTCTTGGTGAACAGAGGTAATTCTGCACTGTGAAGTAGAGACTGCACTGCCCCATTCCTACACCGCAACGACTGCTTTACCCTTTTCCCAGCATCAAACCTATACAGCCCCGGGGTCCCCATCCACCTGTAGGGAGCCACAACACCTTGCTGCTGCTCATCACCCCGGAGGCCCCAGCAGCGCCGGTACCATCACCGGTCGACAGGAGGTGTCACGAAACTCTTCTATAAACTTTTATCCCTGTAAAATACCCATTTGTTGTCACCCAAGGGCACGGACTCAGGCACAGACCACCCGTGACATCCCCGTACCCAAACACCCGAGATCTGAGTATCCCAGTGTGGCCCCAGCAAAGTCAGGGACACAGAGGGGTACTGCACCCATAAAAGCGGTGCAGATATCCCAGCTACAAGTAGATTACGGGATGATGGGTGGAACCCATACACAAGCACCCCCACACTAGATCACACAGCGGGATGAACCCGGAGGGTATATAGTCACCTCCAGGGGGAAGTAGAGAGTTAGTTAGTCCCAGGCAGGGAGCCTGAAGGAGGATGGAGCTCTGTACAGTTCCAGTAAGCCAGGCAGTGGGCCTGACGGAGGAAGGAGGGTTCCTCAGCTGAGGACCCAGGGAGAAGGAAAGCTATCCCAGGCACAGACAGCCAGCCTGGGGGAGAGAGGGACTTCAGGAGTCCAACCCTGGCAGCTTACCGGGCACCGGGAGCCCCACCTGTGGGATCCTCCAAGGACTACAGAGAATCCGACGAACTAGGGGTATATCTATATACAGACCCAGAATCTCAAGCAACCAAAATAGGAATCGACACAGCATGGTAAAGCCGCAGTGTTAAGAGAAGGTCACCCGACGGAGCAAGAGAGAGAGAGACAGCAGGAGGCCAGATTCCCGCTTTATGGGGTCAGACTTCACACCAAATTACTGGGAAGCAGGGAAGATTTGGAAGAGAGAAAGGCACTCGCTGAAGGTTCCATCTACGATCTGCTTGCAGCCACCCGTTAGCTACTTGTCTGATAACATCTACTGCACTGAACTGTAACTATATGCTGCTAAAGTCTCAGTAAAGTACCCGAGTGAAGCGACTTCAACTCTACTGCATCTTCTTTGCATGAACTTATTCCTTTCACAGGATTGCTGCCCTGGAGGTCCAGTCCTGCCTGCGGAGGACTACAACATCTCAGCCGCAATACCACCGACCTCCGGAGGACTGTGGCGGCGCTGCTGCTGCTACTTCACCAGGAACTGCAGGTGGCGTCACGACAAACTGACTTTGTAAATACCCCTTGTACATAAATCCCCTTTTTCAAGAGAACCGTCCCCAGGATTACAGGATCAGGCGCGCCGCCATTCCCGTGACACAGTTAACCTCTTCTGCCCCTGATACCCAGTACCCCACACCCAGGGCGACACACCAGACCCTTGTGAGACAGACACTTAATTTGATGCAAACATTCTGTCAGCACCGTTCGAAAGGTCAGTCAGGAGTGTTCCATCCAGAAAGCTGAGATATAGATGAGGAGCACTCTCCTGGAGAATGATGTTAATACAAACCTTTAAAGCGTTGACCACACCCTAGTGGGAGATCCAAGATGGCCGCCGATGGGAGAGGATGCAGCTAGAGGAGCTCCTGCCGGCCAATAATATCCAACTCCATCCAGCCCTAGGAATCACTAAAATAGACCCTGGACAGACCACATCTGCTGCCCGGAGAGCAGGGAAGCCGGGGACAGATCATCTGAAGACCACTGAGGCCTGAGGCACACTCTCCGGACCGGCCTTGTGTGCGCTTCCCTCCATCAAGCATGCAACACAAACTGCCCTACTGTACAGTCGCTGCTACCTAAGGCCCACATTGATCGGGAGCCGAATCCACTCTTACTGGTGGCAGTCTGCCTTTATCACCTGCCTCGGGCACCCACCAGGAGCCTTGGGCGTCGGTAAGGCGTGGAAGAATGGCGCACGTGGTGTGCAGCGGCACCTCCTGCCTCACGTGCTGCGAACTCCAGGACGAGAAACCGACTGTGGTGGTGTAGCAACGGCCGGGATACACAGGCCTTGCGCCTCAGGCTGCAAGCTACAGACTTTTGGATTGCCGCGCCCGCTTGCTTGGGAGACCCCGTGGCGCTGCCTGCCCTTTGGTCACTTGCGCCCACACAGCCTCTGCAGATCTGGTGGCGAAGGACACCGGGAGCCGTATCCCGCCTGGAGGGAATGCTAGCAAGGTACCGGGTTCGGGAGGTGGGGGTGACAAGAGGGCTGTGAGGAGCTGCATACCCGTTGAGGAGACTGCTTTGGAGGGCCAGACCGATGACACTGGGCAGGAGACCTGTGATTGACTGCCTGTGCAGAGGCCAGCATAGACACACATCAAGGATTGTAGAGAAGCATAGAAGGCTTTATTCAAACAACCATAACAACTCTTGCACAGTATGTACTTTGTGGATAACACCCCCACACTAGCTAAATTACATCGGTACCTTTAAACAACACGGTTATAGTACCTAGAGCCTTTCATGTATCTACTTCTGGCCACTGCATGTCATCAACACCATCTACTGCATTAAAGTGGAATACCAGCAGACCATCTCGTGCCTTGCATAAAATAAACCTTTGATGGTGATCTAAAGTGACTTAGCCTCCCATTGCAGTGAACGGCGTGACGTAGAAGCGTGTACAAACACATATTGGCAACTGTCTTTTGTGCACTGATACACGCGTATTCACCTTGAAATCACATCCTCTTCTGGATCTCCAATATCCCAAACAGAAGCCACCTACTCCCACTCTCACGGACACATATTGCCTGTCCACACGCAACCTTCCTTAGTATGTGAATGACCCACCACCGTCAGTAGGGGGTTAAGGGGACCCAGGACAAAACGAATCTGCAATCCAAACTACGATAAAATGGTTAAATCCACTAACAAACCATCAAAGACACCAGCAAAATCCGGTAGTCACGCCACCCAGGCAGACCTAGATAAATACATACATAAACAAACGACTATGCCGACAGCATCCAAACCTGCCCATCAGCTGATAACCAATGATCAGTCCGACTCGGAGCCAGACAGTGATGGAAGCATTGAATAGTCATCCAAATCATCCACACTCGTCACTAGGTCCATCATCAAACGGATTATACATAAGGCACTAGAACCCATCAGCAGAGACATTTCAGAAATCAAACAGGACTCTCACAGATGGGCTACAGGGTTGATGCCCTTGAAACGTCTCAATCCCAATCAGTCCAACACTCTAATGCTGTATTACACAGCCTCCAACAACACAAAGAACAACTTAACCACATCTTTATGACACTAGAAGATGACGAAAACAGGGGAAGGAGGAATAACCTACGGCTGAAAGGGATACCAGAGACTATTGGACAGGACGCTCTTATTCCAACCGTCACTGATGTCCCCAGGTTTATCTATCTTCAACGACCACATCATGGAACTGTGATCTCCACGACCCCATGGAAAATCTCCATCTGGACTTCAGAACCAAGGACCTCCTGCTCCGCAGGGCCAGAGAGCATCTGACATAACCTGTAACGGCTCAACGGTACAGATCTATCAGGTGCGCCAAGGTGCTTCCATCTCACCGGGTCCTAACACTATGATTTAAGTATCCTTTTTGACTGAGCTCCCTCCTCCCTCCCCCTTCCCCTTATCAGATCCATTTTTGATCCAGAACAGCACAAGGCAGGGATGCCCCCTGTCACCTCTACTCTTTGTGCTTACCATGGAACCACTCTTGCGTAGCATCCAACTATGCACGGAGATGGAGGGGGTAGTGACACAGAGGTTTCACCATAAGTCTGCAGCGTTTGCTGATGATTTGTTGGTTGTCCTCTCTAACCCTGACAGGGGTATCCTGCTCTTCTAAACATCCTGAAGCACTATGCCCACCTTTCCAATTATAAAATCAACCCGACCAAATCTGAAGCTCTCAGTGTTAATATCCCCAAAACCAAAATTGACAGGTTTAAATCCGAATATCGTTCACTTCGCCCCCGAAATATATCACTTACTGTGGAGGTATCATACTTTACATAGCTGGTATTTGGAGGCATTATATTCTATATGAGCCATGAAATGGATAACTTAGAAGGTGACAAGACAAAGGGGCTTCAGTAGGGACAATACACTGTATGTCCCTATATCTGGGATTGGGAGGTACCGTATGTCCTTCTGTGACTGCTACTAAGCACCATGACCCTGCTTACTTCTCCGAATATATTTTTGGAGTATTGGAAGAAAGGGCTTACAATTTAGGACTTTTACTATAATCATACTATGGGGCTTCATGATTTTTATCTATGCCGAATATAGAAAATAACCAGAATATTACTGGAGGAGGACGATATCATGTTGAACAGGCTTCACTGTGATAAAGGAAACGCCTTTTGGGTTCAAAATGGTTCTTTATTGTCACAATGTGTTTCGGCAATGCACTGGTTCCTTTCTCAAGGTGCAAAAACAGAAATATGGTCTTCATAACTCCAAAAAGCTAGCTTAGAAGAACTGCTCATTCTGTAAGCTACTAATAATGACAGGTCTTGAATACTGTATTGTGCTCTAATGAAATAAACAATTGAACACTGCACTTTTTGATAGTTATAGGCTGCAGTGTGGAACTTAAAAGTCATTGTTTGTGGATTGCCTAGGCTCTATGGAAGTAACAGCACTCACCCGATTCCATGGTGTTGTCTTTAATTAATTTGACAGGGGTTTCATGGGATTCTTTCCAGTTTAAAAGTAAACACACAATAAACATTAAACGGGTATTCTCAAGTTATTAAATTGCTTTAGTTAGTTAGACAGCATGAAATTAAGCAACTTTGCTATTGATTTGCTTTTTCTATCTGCTGTTATTCTACTGCATTGAGAACTTTTATTTTTCATAGTGTACAGTTGATTTCCATGTAGTTCGGCCACTAGAGTCTGTCCAGAGCCTGGGCAAGGGTGCACAGCATTTACATACCCGGAGAAGAGTTAACTCCTAACATACCAGCCATCTCTTTCTAGTTCATTCATTTCTATACAGCAGTTTTTTCTGACATAAGCTGCTTTTAAAATCTTGCAAAATCACCATCCCAACCATCTGCTACTACCAGAGCACTTCTCCTAATCCCGACCCTCTCTGCCCTGAGCTGTATGCTTGTTAATTTCTTATATCTAATCAAATTCAGTGATATCTCTGTAGATTTCAGAACACACCACTGATAGCTGTAATTCTTCTCTAGAGGAGAGTTCTGCAGTTTGTCGCCATTTAGTAGCAAAGCAAGTAGAACCAGCTAGGGCTCCAATAGAAGCTCCATGAACTGCCTCATTGTTTCCCCTTTTTTAAATCGAAAGGCTTCATTAAATTATGTAGATTAAATAGCTCATAGCTTGATAACGGTATGAATAACAGGAAGTAAATTTGAATTTGGTGGGTCATTTCACAGAAAAGAAACATAGGAAGGTTAGGACAGCACAATAATTCCCATTATAGCTTCAACAATGTGTGCTCTTCATTGATTTTTTTGTTTCCTCATAACTGTACAATGTCATGGAAATGATCCAGAAGCAGATACATCACACAGCTACTAACCAGGATCAGCTTGCAAGCACGCTGGCAGAGTAGGAATATGGCAGTACCTCGCTTACTGTAACAAGGAAGGGAACAAAATCTCTGAGCCTCGGGAAGGGGAGATGGTGACACCTAACCAAACCTTTTGCTGGCCCCTGGCTCCTGTGAGCACCCTAGATAAGATCTGCACTTATGCGGCGAGAAGGATTCCTGTCCCTAGCTGACCCTGACGTGGGACCTAGGTAGGGAACGAATGGGATGAGTGCTTAGTGACATGCCCGTCCAGGGCCTTAGGATACTCGGAACCTGATTTTGAAGCTTTTTGGAAGTCCTTAGGCGCATGAGACCCGTTTTTATGGGCTGGTGATCCTGTTCGTGACGCCAAATTGACACGCCCCTCCAGGGCCTTAGGATACTCGGAACCAGGCTTTGAAGCTTCTTGGGAGTCACGGGGATTGAGACCCGGCTCCATGACCCTGGCAGTGTCATAAAATGGGTGGCTCTCTTCTTTGGAGAAGGTCATGAGGATAAGGGGTTTCATCTGGGAGAGGATGACCGGACCTGGGGATAACTATTTTTACATGATGCCACCCACAGGTTGCGGCTATAGATGGCCGCTGCTGCACTACAGTTCCTCTAGGGCCGAAAGTTATGTAGCAGCAGAGTTGTTATGCCCTCTACAAGTAGGGCTGACCCCAGGGCAGCAGATGTTATCAGTGAGTTGATACTGGTGTCTCAGCGCAGGGGAGCAGCAAGAACATCCTTGACATGGCGGGGTGCAGTCTCAAGATGTTTACTCACGGCTTTGTTGTTCCAGTCACAGCAGTCAACACCATTGTAACAACCCGCGGAGTGCTGAGTGCTTGGAGTTAGAACAGAGTAGATCCAGCTAACTCCCGTGTAAGGTGGTAGCACTAACCGGTACCCCTTTCTAATGTCCTTTCATGGTCGACTCTTCTTCTGCGCTTGCTTCCTGCTCCTGTCCTGCGCCTCATTCACACAGTGCCCTGAGCCAGTGACCGCAGGTCCTTCCTAGGGTTATTTTGTAGTCTGTCCCTGAACCCTATATGGCCACCTTTTCAACGGATGTGCGCGGTTTCGGCTGCAGCACCTTGGAAGCACCGCAGCCTCCGAGTTGCTAGCTGAGCCTGGTTGTTCTCCACTAGTCTAGTGTTCGGTTCCCCCACTGCGGTCTAGTCCCTCCACATGATGACAGTCACTGTGGATGCAGGCGTCCCTGGGGTGGATCGCTCACTACCCGGTCCCCTGGGACATCTTCTGTCTTCTGGAGCACCACATTCTTTCTTTCTCTCACAGGGCTTAGGACGAGCTCCCACTGGCTTCAGTCCTCTAGCCGTCTTCTTCCAAATGTTACCCTTCTACTGACACAGCAGCCATCACAGGCTCCTGCCAACGACTCTCTACCAGCTACCAACTAACTTCTAGATGTTTCTCTTGTCCTTTTATACTGTTTGTCACGTGTTCTGCTTCACTGAGGTGTGTCCTCCCTGACTTCACTTCCTCCTGGGTGCTCCCCTAAACACTGCTCTCTACCCATCCCTTCTACTTTTGTTCCTCCTCTCCAGACAGGATCAGGGACTGTGCTCTCAGCAATCTTGCCCTAACCCTGACCTGGAGTGGTGTAGTGCTGGCTATGGGTGTCTAAATACCAATCAGTGACCCCCACAGTGGGGTACTAAACTGCTGGCTGGGGTGAAGTACCTCTGTGGCGACTGGATCCACAGGGGCGCCACACTTAGTCAACCCCACTAAGTTCTAAAGAAGATGATACAGGGGGCACACACAGAGAAAGTACACAAACAACATATCTCCAGGAAGACTCTGGGAGCGATACAGCAACAAACAACAAAGATTCTTCAGATAAATACAAGCCGACGTTTTGCATCCAAGGCCTGAATAGAAATATAATGCTATCACTGGCAAACACCAAGGGGAAATGTGAGTATTTAAAGTGTAAATGTAATTTCATTGAAAGAAAAAAAAAACAATACTGTACTGGTTATTAATGATGGGTCACATAGCAGCTAAGATAATGCTTCTTTTGTGCCATATGACTTATTTTCTTACATTTTTCTGTGCTCTTATACAAACTGCATTTTATGGCTGTGTGGGTGTGGCAAGAGTCTGCCAGCACTGTGTGAGTTTGGCCAACATCTGCCAGCACAGTGTATGTATTTTCACAGCTTCTGAGAGCAGGCTTGAGAGTTAGCTGTGTGGGGAGCCAGCAGACAAGGAATTAATAGAGGTTGTGACTGAGCTGTGCGGAGCCAGATGACAGATCTTTCCTTGGCACAAGCGTCTGAGGAATTTGCCCTGATCCTGACCTTCTAACATTTCTTAGCAACTGTGCTGTAATCTGAGATAATCTGGTACATTGTTTCCTCATCAGATGCAGTCAGCAGTGTAGGCCACACCCCCTCCCTTATATGGTTACATGCCCGTATTTACTGAAGATGTATCTGACTGATAATGAACATATGTTTGCTTCACACACAGTGTAGTGGGGACATCTTGTGAAAGGTTTATGAATGACACAATTTTCTAATGAAAAATATCTAAAAGTTTATTATAACCACTTGCTCTACATTATTATTAAATGAAAATTTAAACAGCAATTACACTTTAAGGATACAAGAGAAAGTGATGATGATAAACAGCTGAAAGGTGAGGATATCCACAGGGTCCTAAAAGGAAAGGGATAAACCCCAATCAGAGACATTACATAGGATACCATTTACACCACAGCAGGAGGAAGAGGAAGAGGGAGCAGTTTGTGTAGCCAATGTAGTAACCTTATACAGCCGGACACCACAGGACTGTCTGTCAACCTTGACGCACCAGTGACAGACATGCTCCTAGCCTAGTAAACCAGCCACTTTTGTTAGCATTTAGTAGTGGCCGGTGATCTAGCCAATGAGTAGTATACTATCAAATTAAAAATCCCTCTGGAGAGGATTTTAAATAAGAGAGGGAATTGCAAAGTTGATTGTTTTCACATGCAACTTTGTAATTTCACCCATTTAAGAAGTTGAGAACAACCCGTGTAAGACCATGCTGTATGAATTTGTCATGTAGGGACATAATAACTTTAGATATCTTCTTCCCATTACGTGTGTACACAAGAGAAGCAATTGTTTGGAACAAAATTCAGAAATTACATTCACAATAAGTTTTATCGGCCCATTAAATAGCTGAATGCGGCGTACAATGTAATGAAAACTCCGTGTGCGACAGACTAGTAATAATTTGGAGAGACTTTGAAAATAATAAGAACATGGAGAGTATTATGAAGGATCGCTATGCTGCCATTGTCATTAATTGCTCCGAAATAGTGGCATGTAGGAGGGACCCCGCTTTTGTTTGTAACTTCTGATAGCATGCATGCTCAAAATGGTGGAAGTAATTCCATATCATCTGACAAATTGTACTTGTATTGTGCAAAAGAAAGAAAAAAACAGCAGTTATCAACCTTGAGACAAGCAAGACAAATAAATGAAGGATCACAATGAATAAAGAAGGCATACCAGTTATGTGGGGAATAATGTTATATATTATGGCTTTTAGTTTAAAAAAAAAAAAAAAGACTTCAAACGTCTTTAAATTTATTTATTTTTTGATTGCGGTGCCTGGGATCAGAAGCTCATGAGAACTAGCAGATCACGGGTCCTATTTGGAATCCGCTCTAGCGATTAACATGAGTGGGGCAGATTTATTTTAATTTGGTGTTGAAGGGTTTAAGAATTCCTTTTCGATCCAGCTGAGATTCCATATAGCTCTAATCTGACCTTATGCACCTTGCTGCCACTCCCTTTCATTATTTAAATTCACTCATTACTTACTATGTGCCAGTTATAGTTCCTCTATGCTAACCTCCCAGGAAAGTTGTCCTTGTGGAAGCTGCAGAGTTTTATTTCTTCTATTTATGCCCACTTGCTAATCTCTCTTCCTGTGTTGTCTTTTTCCAGTATTAAGTAAGTTGCTGCCCTAATCACTAGGCAGGGCTAGCCCAGGGTCAACAGGGTTTAGGCACGTGATCTCGCATAGGGGAAGAAGCTATCCAAGGGCTATTGTGAGTGCAGGGTTAAGACTCAGGTGAGTGTTTAGGGGTCACCCCTTCCCCTTCTCCTAACTTTTCCCTTTTCCCTGGTTTTTCACTTCTTTTATGCCACACACTATGCATCTCTTCACTCTGTCGTGACAGATTCATTTTGTTTCTGCACCTCCATTACTGTGTAATCTGTCCCCTTTTTACCTCTATATAAAGCTAATCTCTTTAAGCTAAATGGGCATGGTCTTCATTTTGTTTCCCTATGGGTATCTTCTTGAAGGCCACACCCAGTTAACTAAAAGACTGTTTATGTACAGGAAATATGGAGCATATCTTGTAAAGGCGAGGTGCAGGAATAAAGATGTAAACATTAAGGAGAACAGAAGCATTTATTTTCTGCCTTCCTTCCGGTTATATGCAGTGTGAATTCCAGCATACAGCTTAAACCGTCTCTGTATCCCAAGCAAACAGGCTCTTAGTTCTATAGTCTTCTACAGTTTATTGGTCAGCAGTACATAAATAAGCGGTAACACTAGAAAAATAAAAATAATGCAAATCAGCATTTATCACATAAAACAGTAGTGATAACATGCAGTACAGAGAACATACAGCAAATGGAGGCTTAAAGGGAACCTGACCTCTAAAAATGAACCCCCAGGCCCTTTTAACCTGTCCCTGCACCATGTTAACATATTTCTAGGCATCCCTTTGTGTTTAAATGTGCTACAGTAAAGTTTCTAAAAGTTGTTTTAATACCTGTAGATATGCGGCTTCTCATTATTTGAGAAGCCGCAAAAGGCGGTCTTTTGGGCTTCTCCCCGCCGCCTGTGTGTTCATTATTCACGCCCAGATGGGCGTGCTACAGAGCAGAGAGGCTCTGCTTGGCCAGCAAGGGGCGGTAAAGCCGATATGATGCAAATCACTTCATATCCGGCTTTACCACGTCAGTACACCCATTAGGGTGTACTGCTGACCTCACGATGCCGAGTGCACATGCGCGAGGTCTGTTCACTGTACACCTAATGGGTGTACTGACGTGGTAAAGCCGGATATGATGCAATTTGCGTCATATCGGCTTTACCACCCCTTGCTGGCCAAGCACAGCCTCTCTGCTCTGCAGCACGCCCATCTGGGCGAGAATAATGAACACACAGGCGGCGGGGAGTAACACAAAAGACCGCCTTTTGCGGCTTCTCAAATAATGAGGAGCCGCAGATTTACAGGTATTAAAACAACTTTTAGAAACTTTACTATAGCGCATTTATAACACAAAGGGATGCCTAGAAATGTGTTAACATGGTGCATGACAGGTTAAAAGAGCCTGGGGGCTCAATTTTAGAGCTCAGGTTCCCCTTAAATGTAAACACATACATTCCTCACAAACATAATCCCTGTGTAAAAATGATTGCTAATAATATAATCTAACAACAGACTTTAGGGTATAAAATAGAAACAGACAGGAGTAAAACTCTCACCAGATATACTTTTGCAAGGATGATGAGGTATCCAAAAGTGCACAGGAGCAAAACAACAGGTGTGCCTGCTAGAAATCCTGTCTCATTCTGACTTAAGATGTCTGCTTCTTATACAAGAGACCTGAAGGGCTGACCCACAATGCACTAGGGTATTAAAGAAGAAGATACTAAAATGTGCAGGTAATACTGGCAGATGGTGCTAATCACTTGAAAAAACAAGATTACATGTAACATTACACGGGTATAACAAGTTGCAAACTTAGTGCATTGCTTTTTCCTACTGAGTCTAAATGGACAGAACAATTTATACAAGGTAAAAATATTGAATATTTATGACAAGTGGCAGGTGCCCTTTAAGTACAATAAACTAGAATACTTTCAGGATGCCAGAATATTTTTTCCTTATACTATTATTTTTCCCTAATAAGCAATAACACAAGGCATCCTTGGGTGATCGATATTGCAAGAGGTATACAGGCAGGCGTACGGTAATTGCGAAGTTGTAGCATAAGTACGAATGTGTATAACAGTAACACTCCTGCCACATATCAGCTCCCCTGAGTAACACAAACAAGATCACTATGACGTCTATACAGTTTATCTCACAGTATAAGAAATAGCTTCTGCCTGTGCTGGATATAACAATGACAGGCTATCAAAGGTCGTTACATGGTTAATGACAAATGAAGCATTTTAAAGGGACTTTGTCAGTGCATCAGGGCGGGGCCAATCATTTAAGTGCATCTTCCTACCTGCTTGTTTTTCAGTTATCTCGCCAAACTTTTCTGGTTCCATGAAGCCAATGCTATCTATCAAAGAAGAGGGGAGGCTGAGATAGATGGAAAATAAGCAGGCGGGAAGGTGCACTTAAATGATTAGCCCCGCCATGATGCACTGAGCGCCTGTAGTTGGTTTGAACCGTCATTCTATGGTGACAGAGTTCCTTTAATGTTGTTTGCGTTACGTTAGAAATTGAAGGTTGAACTGTCAGTGATCTTTTACATATCTGTGCAATTTGGTCCAATCTTGGATCGCCATGCATGGACTGGCAGCAGCTCTACTGACCCAAGCGTGACAGCTTCATATACTTTTATGAAGCTGTCACACTCGGGGTCAGGAGACTCGCGGCTGCTCCACACATTGTGATTTGACATCAGACTGAATGCACAGCCATGAAAGAGACTTTAGGCTGAATCATATTGCGTATTGGATAAAACACATTAGATGGGCTCGGCTGCTAAAATAAACCAGGTTTTCAATCGTGATAATCAGATTTTTTAATTCATAACACATTTCAATGTCTTTCTCAAGTGAAAAATAAAAAAACAATCAAGATTTTGTCTTTTTTTTCACTTGAGAAAGATGCTATTATGGCATTGAAACTCTTGATATGAAACCTTATCATTATTACTATTAAAGAACCATTTATATCAGCAGCGCCATCCATCAGACATGTTTTATCCAACTGGAGCTGTCCAGGTTATGTTTTGAACACTCTAGACCTCACGGTCAGGCCCACCACTACAGCAGAGAGATGCATGGGAGAAGACGGAGTTCCCTTTTCATATTATTAATGTTCTATAGCAAGGAGGTCCCTCTAGCAAATGATGGACACTAACAGACACTAAACAGTTGTTCCTGACTGTGCATTTTTTGGAGAGTAGTCTGTGACCTACCCCCTGAAGACATCATTGTTTTATGGTATAATGCGTAAATAGAGTATAGTGGTAGTAATATGTTTAAATTCCCTGTGTCTATGGGTGCAGTACTATCAGCCGCCACTAGGTGTTGCCAGTCCTGGGTTACCTCGTTAAGGGGAAACCTAGGTCTGTGGGTGTAGTGAAAGAGCTGAAGGAGTTAACTAAAGAAGCCGGCCCATAATGAATGGGATATAATGTGGGGTGTTTCCTGTTTTTAGGGAAACTCAGAGAAGTGTATAGTGTGAGGAATAAGAAGTAACCACTGTGTGGTGTGGAGAGAACGCTAACGCACAAGTATTGGGCAGGAGGAAGTAAAGGTGACTGGACCAGATTGCAGTTTAGCTCCGAAGAAGTGAATTAAGGGACAAGCGAGCGCTTCCCAATCAAGCGGGCTAGTGTGAACAATGTGGACACTCGCGGATTCAGTGTTAATTGATGGCTACTGACACTGGAAATAGATTCGAGGAGTGATCCTAAAGAATAGCATAGTAGGATAGTCCAATCACAGTAATACACGTTGACCCGAGTGGTTAGATACCTAGGGGACAACCAAGTGCCTGGTTCCCCTCTCCCATTCTCCTTGGTAGAAGGTGTGAACTTGTCTGCAGCTGTAACAGAAGAGCCAGTCTGTTATAATGTCAATGCCTTGTGAGAAATCAATGTGAAACCTGTGGCAAGCAAAGTGAAGCGATGTTTGAATCAGGTCATAAGTAAAGTGTGTGCAGCTTTTACTCACTGTGAACGTGTCGTTAATAAACTCTGACAGTGGAATCTCACAGTGTGATCTGAACAATGTGTAGCTGGCCCGTGACCGAGAAGAACTGCTGCAATCAGGTAAAACCTCCACACCCATGCACCACCTTTGTCTGTCGGGGCAAGGGAGGAGTGAAGTCTTCGCCCACCCCTGGCCACGTTACAAATTTACTATACATTTTTGTGGGATGGTCTTCAAAAGTTCTTCTCAATATAGTAGGATAAGGGATAACATGCTGATATTTGGAAACTTAACCCCCAGGACCACCAGCGATTCCAATAATGGAGTTCTGCAACCCCACCTTGAATGGAGTGGAGGTATGCATGCTTAACTGCTGCTCCATTCATTTTCTATGGGACTGCTGGAAAAAGCTGAGTACCGTGCTGAGCTATTTTAGGCAGTCCCAGTAGACAATAAATGAAGTGGAAAAGCTTCATCGACAGGATTGCTGGGGCTCCAGCTGTCAAACCTCCAGTGATCAGTAAGTTATTCCAATTCTATAGCTAAAGGTTGTCAGGATTCCTGCTCTTCCACATCACCTTTTATCACAAAGTTTTCTGAGCGATTACGCTGGTTGTGTGCTACACACCCACATCAGTGAGCAATCCCAATATTCACATCATACATCTGTCTAAAAAAGATAAGACCCTATTGCGCATTCTACCCTTTAGATACATCACTTTATGTCTCTCGACCTTATCCAAAATGGCTTTGGCTACCTTGTTTGTCCATGTGTTCCTGCTCTCCTGCTTATAAAAGCTCCGGTCTGTCTTCCAGGCTTTTCTTGAGTATTTTCCTTCTGCTCTCGTTCCCCTGTCGATTATCTGAGTTTGCTCTGTCTCTAGTTATTCCGGGTCTGTTCTTCCATCTACTCTGCAGTCATCTACTCTGCTGGCCTCACCTGCTCTCGGCCTGCCTTCCAGCAATAGGCTGTGCTCACTAGAAGCTTGTTCCCCTTCCAACCACCTTCTGTTCTCTCTGCCGCACGTAAGCTTTGCAACACTAAAGGCTCTCCTCCTGAGGTTTAGTTTGTTTTGACTATTATTTGCAAGTGCAGTGCTCTGGACTGTTTTGGGGACTTTAGTATTAGCTTCATCGCACTCTGCCAAAGTTCGGAACTGTATATTGCTCAGAGACTATTACTTTACCAGTCTCACAGTGTGAATAAGTACTTATTGACTGTCTTCCATTTGGGCTTATTGTGTAAACTTTTTATCTGAACTATTTCTGCTTCTAGTTTCAGAACTATTACTGAAACACTTTATTACCCTCTCATTTGTCCTTCTCTCTATTTTGTGCCCTGCACCGAATCTGTTTTTATGCACATTTGTTAAATCTAAGCTTGAACTTAAACCTTGTCTCTGTCTTGTCTTGTCCCAGCTATCAGATTCCTGAAAATATCCACGTAATGTTGTTACAAAAAGTTAACTTGGTAATTTAGAAATAACCCTCTAACTAAACTGCAATTTGTATTTTAACCTGCATTGGGGGGACGTATGGCCCTAACAGTATTAGTAATTTTATTTTCAGCTTCATATTAACATGCCATTGTCATGCCGGCTTTAGACTGTTCACACTGGGGAGTCTGATCTGCTGCTTTAGACCTCTTTGTTGCTCTGCTGAGTTAGGGTGTCGGCAGTGGTTAATTCATTGATGTTCAGCTTTGCAGGAGTTAACTTTTTGATAATTGTCCATTGAAGGTTGAGGCTGCTGGAATGCCTTCTCCATTTAAGAACATTCCTGGATGCCGACTATAGCATTTGCATGCATCTTGCATACCGTCCTGTGTTGGAGTTGCTGTTGAAACTCTATTCGTTGTTTGGTGTCTGGTGAAGTATACCTTGTTGTTTTTTCATTCACTATTTGTATTTAAGTTCTCCCTACACACATTTTGTATCTTGATTGTTTGCTGTGTTTGCTTTATCCCTGTCTGTCTATATCTGTGGATTCCATTACGGTTCTCCTCCTGAGGTGGGGGTTGGACAGGAGAAAGGGACAGGTTGGAAACTCAGACCTCTCTACCATCAAGGGTACCCCTGAGTTAAGGAAAGTTAGGGTTTCCCTAGCCTGAAAGGCAGTTCAGGGGCCCAGGTTCCTTTTCTCCTTTTCTCGCAAGGCTTCCCGTGACAGCCATCCTGTCATCTGCAGCAATGTAATTTACAGGCAGAAGCAAGCCACCACTCAGAAAAATCAGTCAGTTAAAGAAACAGAAAAACAATGGATAAACACTCCATCCATGAGAATGGAGGATACACAGCTGATACACAGGATATACAGGGGTGAGCCCCTTCTTTCAAGCATCCTCATAATTACAATATCAAATAATAAGACATTACCAGTATGCATGTTTTGGAGGAAACAGAATAGGATAAGTGGCCTATATACATTCACTGCATACCAAATTATGCCCTTGAAGAATAAGAAATAGTAGATAATTAAAATGTGCTTATTCCAGACCATTAGGATTTAGAGATCTACAGTGTGATAGGGCAACAATGAGCATTAATTAAGCCGTTCTGTAGTATAAAGTCAGCTTCAAATATTAATCTGCAAGGATTTTTTGTGTTCTATACAAATGTAATTGGATGCTAGAAATTCAGAACATGCTTTACTTATTAAGGCATTTAAACAAGAGAAAAACGCATCAATGAAGTCTAATATACAATGATATTGTAAGGCGCAGAAATGTTATTGATGCCTGTATATTTGTAATCTGGCACCCAGTTTTTTGCCAGCCCATCTGAGAGTGACATGATGTAGGGGCAGAGACCCTGATTCCAGCAGTTTATCACTTAGTTTACTGGGTGCAGCAGTTGTTAAAAATCACAATTTTCGCTGGCACAGATGTAAAGGCTCCGTCACACGGGGCAACATCGCCGCCAATTACATAGGCGACGTAGGGGCGTGTCCTATCGGCGGCGACATCGCCTCTACGCCGCCTCATGTAAAGGGCGATGTCGGCGCCACCAGGAGGTTGCCTGGTTTCAGAGCAGTGCTCTGAAACCAGGCGACCGATTTGGGGCGATGTGCACACATCGCCCCATGTAACCAGTCGCCGGCGACCTGTCAGGCGATGGGAGCCATAGGCTCCCATTGTCCTGCATCGCAGCTGGGGCTTTGAGACACCCCGGCGCCGATGCAGCCTGACAGCTCGCCTGGCGTGGGCTGGAGATGTAAATGGGGGACGGCGATGCAGGAGGGGCGCTAAAAACGTGCGCGCACCCGCCAGTCATCGCCGACATCTCCAGCCCCGTCGCCAGGTGTGATGGAGACTTAACAGTTCTCTGAATGCTGAGCTCTGTATAAACCCGCCCACACCACTAATTAGCAGCTTTCTGTGTACACTGTGCATAGGCAGAAAGCTGCAAATCAGTGGAAGCTAATGGAAACTAATACATTGACTCACTGTCAAGTTTCTCAAGCACATACCTATTGAGGAACTGATCCTTCCATGTGTTGGGTTTTTTACAGTTTGTGGTTGATTTTTTATTGTTTTTTTTTAATCCTTTACGCAATAAATAAGATACTAGTGAAAAACAAAAGGTTTTTTCCCTTGACTTATATTGGAAAGCATGAAGTGGCTTCATTGCAGAAAATGCCTGAACAATGATAAGGTCATTTCTTTGAAACATTTGAGGTCCGATTCATCAAAGCTTTCCCGCCAGAATTCTAACATAAGAAGCTTAAAAGGTTGCAAAGTTTTAGCAAAATTCAAATCTGCACTAAATTTTGGGAATCTGAAGCCAACAAAGTGGGCACAGCTGGGGCTGGTCAAGGGCATGGCTCCCCCTCTTGTCAAATTCATAACTAGAGATGGTGTTTACGATGCCAAAAATCTAACTCCAGCAGGGACTGAAGTAAGACTAGTGGCTAGGAGCACATGGAAGTGTGCACCACTTCATGAACCAGCAGCGTCTGACTCCAGCATACCCCCTCATCAAGACTGGCATGAATAATGCATTGGCATTTTAGGGAAACCTGAAGCTTGTAAAAATGATCAAAGGCTTGAACGTATAAACAAGTCTTTTTCCCAATAGAAATGAACAGAAAGAGTGTTTCAAGCATTTTCTGAGCAGAACACTTTTTCTGATGTCTTTTGGAGCGATCTTGCTCCAAAAGACTCCTGGTAAAAACTTGTGTGCATATACCCATACAAGTAATGCAACCTATATGCCATGTACAGTTGTGTTCAAAATAATAGCAGTGTTCTGTCTCTTTCTAATGACTGCAAATTCCAATCGTTTTAATTATCATCTCTTAGATAACTGTATAACTGGTACTCACATCACCAGATGTCAACAAACAGTTTAACTCGGCCAGAACGATGACTTGTAGTAAGAACAGGAGAAACACTGTAGTGTTCTTCCAAAATCTTGTATTAAGTACAATGTAAAGGCAGGTAAAAAGGAGTAATCTGTACAGGGTAGTACACAAGCATCTTCAGTATTGGCTTCTGCAGACTAAGCTGAGGTATAAGGGAGGAGCAACCTAGTGCAGAGCCAACTAAGGGAGGGACATAAGGTCAAACTTCATACTGACTAAATCTACCTGGCAACAACAGGGGAATTTCCTGATTGGAGGAAAAATACATAACATAGAAAAATATATATAACAGGTTGTTCCCATTCGTGGGACACAACAAGCAGCAAGCAGTGTGTTTAAAAACATCAGTTAGGCCCAAAATCTTTATAACAGTTTTTATTTCCATGAGTTCTAAATCAAAACATGAAGAGCAATGTATATAATTTTTAACTACTTTACAAAAAATACCAAAAAGTGAACACTGGGCTCAAAAAAATAGCAGTATCTGCCTTTGTCTTTACAAACTCAAAATATATACTCATTTTTTTTAGGATTTAGCATTCCTGTGAATCACTAACCTAATATTTAGTTATATAACCATAATTTTTTAGAACTGCTTCACATCTATGTCGCACAGAGTCAACCAACTTCTGCCACCTGTCAACTGTTATTCCAACCCAGAATGCTTTGATTACATTCACAATTTATTTGCATTTGTTGGCATTGCCTCAGAAAAGGCATTTTTGATGTCATCTCACAAGTGTTCTATTGGATTAAGGTCCAGGTATTGGGCTGGCCAATCCATAACTCCAATTTTGTTGGACTGGACCCAAGATTTTGTTTGTTTACTCCTGTGTTTAGGGTCGTTGTCTTGTTGAAGCATATATTTCAAAGGCATTTCCTCTTCAGCCTAAGGCAACATGACCTCTTCAAGTATTTTGATATATGCAAACTGGTCCTTGATCCCTGTTATGTGGTAAATAGGCTCAACACCATAGTAAGAGAGACATGCCCACATCATGGTGCTTGGTCCCCCATGCTTCACTGTCTTCAGAGTCTACTGAATTCAGAGTTTGCGGATTGCCTGATGAACAGTCTGCGGCCCTTGAACCCAAAAATAACAATTTTACTTTCATCCAGTGGCATAACAATCATGGTCGCAGAGGTCGCAAGTGCGAACGGGCCCGGAGGTACAGGGGCCCGGCACCCGCCGACCCTGCACCTGCTTTACATGGATGTGCGTCCCTGAGGATGCACATCAATGTCACTGTGCGGCTCTCCCAGCGGCTGTACAAGGCCAGCCGTATGCTGCATAGTAGCCGCTAATGCCGCACACAGCAAACTGCTTGCAGCTTTCTGCTGTACAGACCGTGATCCGGCCGGCCACACTACACATTTACTTGAGCAGTGAAGATCTGCCCCTCCTCTACATCACAGTTCAGCACAGAGCAACACAGAGGGCTTGAAGCAGTTGCTGTGTGCGGCCTGTGTGATATGAGTTCACACAGTGCACCCGCTTCCTTCCCGTTGAAGAGGATATACAACTATGTGTGTGGGACAGGAGATAGAAGATGTGCCAGAAGAATCATCAAAAGTAAAAAGAACCCCAATGTGTATATGTCTGCAAGTGATTGTAACTTGTAAGTATATATGATTGTATGTGTGTATATAATTGATTGTGAGTATATGTGATTGTGCATGTATGTATATGATTGTATACTGTATGTGTGTATATATGACTGATTGTGTATGTGAGTATATGATAGTGCACGTGTGTATATAATTGTAAATGTCTGCATATGATTGTATATGTCTATGTGTATATGATTGTGCATGTGGGTATATGATTGTGCATGTGTGTATACAATTGTGTATGTCTGTGTGTATGATTGTGTCATATACACACATGCATTATCGTATACACACAGTCATATACACACAATCATATACTCATACACACATACCATCATATACCGAATCATATACACACATTACACAATCATACACAGTCATATACACACATACATGATCATATACTCATAATCATATATGCACTATCATATACACAATGATAAATATGCACAATCATATCCATACATACATAGTCACAAAACAGAAAAAAACTGCATAGCACTCACAGACTAATGTGAACCGGTGCCAGCAGGGCTGCTGGATCAAATAACTAGAAAAAAATACTCTGCAGCACTCGGTTACTACCAATGATGTACATATGCTAATAAGCTATATATATATGAGAAAAAAGTTAAAAACTTACGTTTTTTCAAAAAACTCAAAATCTTATCTTTTTATTTCTGAAGTTCTTGGTACACACATTGGCCAATGTCTGTTTGCTCGTCGACTGCGACAAAGTGACTTCAGGCCCGACGAGTCCTAACGCTGACATCCCTGTCCTCCTTGTCCACCCCCCACTTCTCAGTGGGCAGACTCCATCTCGACCCTAGATCACCTGCGGTCAACAAGGGTGCAAATTGCAGCATGGAGCCAGCAACTCCATAAGATACAAAACAGAAAAAAACTGCATAGCACTCACAGACTAATGTGAGTGCTACTGAGAAGTGGGGGGTGGACAAGGAGGACAGGGATGTCAGAGTTAGGACTCGTCGGACCTGAAGTCACTTTGTCGCAGTCGACGAGCAAACAGACATTGGCCAATGTGTGTACCAAGAACTTCAGAAATAAAAAGATAAGATTTTGAGTTTTTTGAAAAAACGTAAGTTTTTAACTTTTTTCTCATATATATATAGCTTATTAGCATATGTACATCATTGGTAGTAACCGAGTGCTGCAGAGTATTTTTTTCTAGTTACATACATAGT
This sequence comes from Allobates femoralis, assembly GCA_033576535.1. Lineage (NCBI taxonomy): Eukaryota > Metazoa > Chordata > Amphibia > Anura > Aromobatidae > Allobates > Allobates femoralis. Next base: position 208,815,703 of record JARQOC010000011.1, on the reverse strand, counting down.
CATATACACACATATATGATCATAAACACACACAATCATATACACACAATCACACACATACAGTCATATACACACATACACAACCATGTACACACATAGAGAATCATACAGTGGCGTAAACAACCACGGTCACAGGGGTCGCAAGCGCCACCAGGCCCAGAGGTACAGGGGCCTGGCGCCCGCTGACCCCTGCGACCCCTGCACCTGCTTTACATGGATGTGCGTCCCTGAGGACGCACAGCCCTGTCACTGTGCGGCGGCCTGCCTGGCCGGTCCCCAGGCAGCTGATCACGACTGCCGGAGGCACTGTAACTTTAAAATTCCCACGGCCGCTGCGTGCTGCACTGTGATGAGATCATGTGACCCCTTCACAGCCAGGACGAAGCTGCTGCCGGGAACGGTAAGTGTGAGCTCCATTCAGGAGCAGAAGAGCCTCCACAGCTTCTGGAGAAGGAGAGAGTGGAGGGGGGGAGGGTCTGTGTGGGGGGGGAAAGGCTGCACATGGGGCAGTGTGTCTGTGTGTGTGGGGGAGGCTGTACAGGGGGCTATGTGACTGGGTATGTGGGGAGCTGTACAGTGGGCAGTGTGTCTGTGTGTGGGGGGGAGGGTTGTACAGAGGGCAGTGTCACTGGGTGAGTGGGGCAGGATGTATAGGGGGAAGTGTGCCTGTGTGGCGAGGATGTATGTTATATGGAGGGCTATGAGGCTGCAATATTGCGTTATACTACATGAAGGTTGCATTATATGATATGAAGGGCTGTGATGCTGCATTATATTATATGAACGGCTGTGATGCTGCATTATATTATTTGGAGGGTTGTGACACTGCATTATATTATCTGGAGGGCTGTGATGCTGCATTATATTATATGAAGGGCTGTGACATTACATTATATTATTTGGAGGGCTGTCACGCTGCATTATATTATTTGGAGGGCTGTCACGCTGCATTATATTATTTGGAGGGTTGTGACACTGCATTATATTATATGAAGGGCTGTGACGCTGCATTATATTATTTGGAGGGTTGTGACGCTGCATTATATTATTTGGAGGGCTGTGACGCTGCATTATATTATTTGTAGGGCTGTGACGCTGCATTATATTATATGACAGGTTATGAGGCTGCATTTTTATTATATGGATGGCTATGCGGCTGCATTATTCTATGTGAAAGGATATGAGGCTGAATTTTACTATAGGGAGGGCTATGAGGCTATATTATACTATATGGAGGGCTGTGAGGCTGCATTATACTATATGGTAGGCAGTGAGACTGCATTTTGCTATAATGGAGCACCATATATACCAGGATAAGGGCCATATTCCAGGAGGAGGATCATATATAGCAGGATGAGGGACATTAACACATAATGAAGGGGAGAGGCGTCAATTTGTGAGTCTTTATAGGATTTAGAATGTTACATGGGGCCCTTTCATCTGACCAATGTGGGCACTTGGGAGAAGGGGGGCCCAGGTCCAAATTTCGCATCAGGGCCCTTCGGACTCTAGTTACGCCACTGCGTTCATCAGTCTACAAAATGTTTTGTTCAACTTCTCTCTTGTTTTGCTTTCCATTTTAAAGCATTGGAGATCATTTTAGCTGAACAGCCTATCACTGTAAGCACTTCTTTATAAATTTTATCTTTTCCAATCAAAGTATGCTGTTCTTCCGAACAATGTCTCGAATAATCTATATCTCAGGCTTTCAACGAGAAATGCATGTACAACATGTACTGGCTTCACCTTCAATAAGGGCCATCTCATTCACACCTGTTTCTTCACAGAATGATGGACCTCACTAATTGGACTCCACACTGCTATTATTTTGAACCCCCCCTTCCTTTTCAGTGAATTATAAAACACAGACTCAAAAACATGGAGATCATGAATGCTGAGTCCAGTGTTTTCTAAGAATCTACTTCACCAATATATTGTGACATATGGTGATATGATTTATACCAAAAACAGAATAGTCATATTGGGCTGTTATTATTTTGGACACTACTGTTTATAGTACACCAATCTTTATCTTTAGTCTTTTTTTTTATTTTTCTCTTCTTTTTTTAGAACAATACAACAATGAAAGTTGTTTTGCCCTGGGCCTGAGACGTGTCACACAGTCAGGGACGGACTGGCCCAGGTGGCAGTAGGCTGGTGGTATAGTCCACATCTAGGGCTGCCCCCCTACAGAAATGGGCCAGCCGTCGGCGCTTTGCGGCCGGCGCGGCGATGCAGCAGCAGACGGCGACGGACATGGTAAGAGAGCAGCGGTCTGAAAATTCTGATAGAACTCCCCCCAGTCATCAAAAAATTCTGATAGCGCCCTACCCCCCGGTCAAAAAATTCTGATAGCACCCCCCCCCTGGTCATCAAAAAATTCTGATAGCACCCCCCTGGTCATCAAAAAATTCTGATAGCACCCCATCCCCCCTGTCCTCAAATGAGGGCTGCCGGGACCAAAACCGCCACCAGCCAGCCCCTGCACACAGTGCTGTCATAAACAAATCTCTGGGACTATTTCCAATAAAGTAATTCCTGCAACTAATGATGAATGTTAAATATTTTAAGATTATTCAAATTAGGACAGATTCGGTGTCAGAAACAGCTGCCTCATTCTGCATCATTACTGGCACCCCCTTGAGTCCTGGCATATTTGGCTTAATCTCCTCAATTTAAACTCTTAGACTTAAAGGGAACCTGTCACCTGGATCTAAGCCCCTACACTAACACTACCTGTCCCTGCACCTTCCTAGCTGCTCCCTATCTATCCCTCTCTGAGCTAAATCCGCCCTATAAAACTGCAGAAAAATAACTTATAACTTACAGAAGTCCCTGAGGCTGGGGACTGAAAAGGCGGCGCCAGGCTCCATTCAGCCCCTCCTCCATGCAGCAGCACACGCCCCACTGGGCGGCGTTATTCTTTCTTCATCGCCGCCTCCTCCATTTGGAATCTCCCACCTGCTTTACACCTATCATGTTGTGGTGATGCGACCTCGATGTGTCCCCTGACTGAGACACAGCATATGGGAGATTGTATCTTCTGCTTGGTAGCAGCACACACAGGGTTTGCTGCTACTGGAGCTAAGTGCTGATTGAAATCACTGACCCCCAGGTGTGCGGGTGAATAGGAGATGATATGAGCTGCCCTGGGCTGTGGGGAGGGGGTGGAGTGTGTCAGGACAGCAGCAGGAGCTACTGGGATTGTATGAGGTTCTACTCGGCTGTGCCCCGGTGTAACAGGCCAGACTAACCCCCCCGACCAGAATATACTCGGGGTTAAAGTGGCCTAGGCCAGATTATACCCCTCCGTATACCACAGCAGCTGTAGATCAGGGCTCCAAGCAACACATGGGGGCCCGAGGCAGCACAAAGTGGCCCCAGGCAGCAGAAAGTGGCCCTACGCAACATACAGGGGCCCCAGGCAGTGCTAGGGCCCCAGGCAGTGCTAGGGGCCCCAGGCAGTGCACAGGGCCCCAGGCAGCACAAAGTGGCCCCAAGCAGCACACAGGGGCCCCAGGCAGTACTAGGGGCCACAAGCTACACACAGGATCCCAGGCTACACACAGGGGCCCCATGCAGCATACAAGGACCCCAGGCAGTGCACGGGGCCCCAGGCAGTGCACGGGGCCCCAGGGAGTGCACGGGGCCCCAGGGAGTGCACGGGGCCCCAGGCAGTGCACGGGGCCCCAGGCAGCACAAAGTGGCCCCAGGCAGCACAAAGTGGCCCCAAGCAACATACAGGGGCCCCAGGCAACATACAGGGGCCCCAGGCTACACACAGGGTCCCAGGCTACATACAGGGGCCCCATGCAGCATACAAGGGCCCCAGGCAGTATAAAGGGGTCCCAGGCAGCGCATGGGGGCCAGAGGCAGCACACAGGGGCCCCAGGCAGCACAAAGTGGCCCCAGGTGGCCCACTGCCTGGGGCCCCTGTATATTGCCTGTGGTCACTTTGTGCTGCCTGGGGCCCTGGTACTGCCTGGGGCCCCTGTATGTTGCCTGGGGCCACTTTGTGCTGCCTGGGGCCTGTGCACTGCCTGGGGCCCCGTGCACTGCCTGGGGCCCCGTGCACTGCCTGGGGCCCCGTGCACTCCCTGGGGCCCCGTGCACTGCCTGGGGTCCTTGTATGCTGCATGGGGCCCCTGTGTGTAGCCTGGGATCCTGTGTGTAGCTTGTGGCCCCTAGTACTGCCTGGGGCCACTTTGTGCTGCCTGGGGCCTGTGCACTGCCTGGGGCCCCGTGCACTGCCTGGGGCCCCGTGCACTGCCTGGGGCCCCGTGCACTGCCTGGGGCCCCGTGCACTCCCTGGGGCCCCGTGCACTGCCTGGGGTCCTTGTATGCTGCATGGGGCCCCTGTGTGTAGCCTGGGATCCTGTGTGTAGCTTGTGGCCCCTAGTACTGCCTGGGGCCCCTGTATGTTGCCTGGGGCCACTTTGTGCTGCCTGGGGCCCCTAGCACTGCCTGGGGCCCTAGCACTGCCTGGGGCCCCTGTATGTTGCGTAGGGCCACTTTCTGCTGCCTGGGGCCACTTTGTGCTGCCTCGGGCCCCCATGTGTTGCTTGGAGCCCTGATCTACAGCTGCTGTGGTATACGGAGGGTATAATCTGGCCTAGGCCACTTTAACCCCGAGTATATTCTGGTCGGGGGGTTAGTCTGGCCTGTTACACCGGGGCACAGCCGAGTAGAACCTCATACAATCCCAGCAGCTCCTGTTGCTGTCCTGACACACTCCACCCCCTCCCCACAGCCCAGGGCAGCACATATCATCTCCTATTCACCCGCACACCTGGGGGTCAGTGATTTCAATCAGCACTTAGCTCCAGTAGCAGCTCACCCTGTGTGTGCTGCTACCGAGCAGAAGATACAATCTCCCATATGCTGTGTCTCAGTCAGGGGACACATCGAGGTCGCATCACCACAACATGATAGGTGTAAAGCAGGCAGGAGATTCCAAATGGAGGAGGTGGCGATGAAGAAAGAATAACGCCGCCCAGTGGGGCGTGTGCTGCTGCATGGAGGAGGGGCTGAATGGAGCCTGGCGCCGCCTTCTCAGTCCCCAGCCTCAGGGACTTCTGTAAGTTATAAGTTATTTTTCTGCAGTTTTATAGGGCGGATTTAGCTCAGAGAGGGATAGATAGGGAGCAGCTAGGAAGGTGCAGGGACAGGTAGTGATAGTGTAGGGACTTAGATCCAGGTGACAGGTTCCCTTTAATCTGAATGCTAGCCTCGCGTAGACAACATCATATCATTTCAAACATTGCAAAATAGACTAGTGAGGACCCCCTCCAGCAAATTCGCAAAGTGTCTAATAGACAAGCATTACTCTATGACCGTGTAGAAGACTGCATTCACATCATTCCATAGCATTCGAGATGTAGTCGGTCTTCAGAAGATTCCGTCTTCCCTATTCTTCCGTATAGCGAGAATCAGGAAGAAATTGTCAGCACAAGATTTCTTTAGATGAATTATGGATGAAATGACAGCTTCATCTATGAATTCCCGGAATTTCAGGGCTTTCTTTCAGCACGTTCCTACGTAACAAAATTGCATCATTCATGAAAAGACTGAGATGAAGCTTCAGGCATTTAACAGGTGAACAGCCATTAATGGTGCCTTTATCTGCCGCTTACGGGGGTTTAGCCTCTGAGCCTTTGCCAAACACCCACATCCAACTTATGGATGTCTGAGAGGAAGTCAAACATATTGAAAAGAGGCTCAAAATGTTTACAAATTTACTTATATGGTAAAGGTTGTAGGCTGCCTTCACACCACGTTTTTGGGGAATACGTGTCTATCAATTTTGAAATGGGTAGGTAGGGATCCATTTTTGCCTCCCATATATCCCTATGGGCATGGATTGTAACTGACTCACCGCGGCCGGCTGACTCCGGTTGATACAGGCGATTCTTCTCCTTCCTTGTCACGGGTGGACCGCGCCTGCCGGTAGTGGGGCCCGGTGTAGTGCAGATCAAAATTGAAGACGTCTTACGGGAACAGATTAAAGGAGTTTTAATTTGTTTTCTTCGTGACGCCACCTATGAGTAGATTCGGTAAGGGCTACCGACGCTGCGGAACCCCCGGGGGATGGACAGCAGCAAGATGTTACGCTCCCCACAGGCTGAGCGGTGATCCCCGGGGGCTGGAGCTGCTCAAGATGTTGTGCGGCAGCTGCGGTTACCTTAGTGTGCGGACGGATAGTTCATAAGGAGACACGGACACAGATAGTCTCTGCAACGGTTCTTTACTGTAACCAGCAGGCAGTACATGGCTTACAGTGGTTGAGTAGTAGACCGGGTGGACTCAGCAGTGATAGTGTTCCTCAGAGATCCGCAGTGTTCCTCCATTCTACCTACTTAGCTCCTTCTTGTGCCAGCGTCGCCCAGGAATACCAGATCGGGTACGGGGAGGCTGCTTCAATGCCCTATCCATGATGTACGTTCTGGATGCTTTGGGGAGCCTTGGGTCCCTCAGTGGGTACACCGCTGGTTAGACGACTGGAAACTGGCTGGTGGTGGGGTGCTCCTATAAAGCTGCTCCTCCACGGGGCTGGTTCGCGTGACAGAGGTGAACTGCTGCCAGCTTCGGTACCAGTGAACCGGCTGTAAGTTGTGGGCACGGGAGTCTTTTGGGAACCCGTGTAGATATGCCCAATCCCGGTGGTTAAGGCCTCAGGTGCTGACACCCGACCGGTGACGGCCCAGGGGCCCGCACGGAGTGCGGAGCCCCCGCTCCTCTCCAAGTTCTAGTCTGCTCTCGTCAGGTTCTAGATTCTGTTCAGACTGTGTTCTGACTGTCTAGATTATTGTGTGTTCTACTACACTACCCTAACACTCCACCCACCAGGACCTAGGATTGGTCCCCTGTTCTAGGTGTTGTATGTTGGGTTGGATCTCAGAGTTAACTATTGCACTGCTTTGTCAGAGAATATTGCGGCTGCAATACTCCCTTGTGACGCACTCGTTGCGGGGCGCCACACTCCCCCTTGGTTAAATCAGCTTGTCCCCAAGCGTCCAACTACTCACATTACAGAGGTTTTTGCATTTTTATACATATATGACACACTTTTATTAAAATAGAAAACAGGTAAAGGTATGCTTTGGTGACATAAGCAAAGAAACAGGTAATCACTTTGTGCGGACCCGGCGTGCGGTCGGCTGTCCTTTAACTAGAGTCCAGGCTGTAGCCGCAAGATCACACAGTCAGTGATTAACGGGAACAGAGTCATTGAGGAAGTTCAAGTTTTAGGCTATGTGCACATCTGACGTTTGTGCATCTCTGCAGTCCGTCCAAAAACCTGGGTTTTTTTAGCAGAAACTGAGTTTTCTGTGCTCAGCAGTGTCCCTCGTTTTTTGCTCGTTTTCCGCCCGGTTTTACAGCGTTTTTTCGGCGGGTTTTCTCGGCGGTTTTGAAAACTGAGTTTTTTGTGCACTTGATCAGCTGAAACCGCTGGAAAAACGGTGGAAAGAAGTCACTTGCTCTATTTTTGGAAAACCGGTGGAAAAACTCAGTTTTGACTGAGAAAACTCAGTTTTGACTGAAAACGACCAGAAGAAAACCGTTCTAGTGAAGACAGAGTTTTCTAAAATCCATTGACTAGCATGTTAATCCAACCGGAGGATAGGATTAACATAAATTAACATAAAACTGAGCGGAAAACGCCGACGGAAAACTTCCAAAAGCAGCCCACAAAACGACTGATGTGCACATACCCTTAAAGTCACTGGCTCTGAGGGTGATGGCGCACCCGGATAGCGAACCACCCATCTGCACAAGCATAGCGCTCGTAGGTGATTATGTCGCCCCGGTATAGGTCGCGATCGGGATGTCCTCTTGGCAAGTTGGACTCAACGTCCCGGCGCCCCACAAACACCTCCTCATTCAAACCCACCTCCCAAGCGAACCCCCACCCGGTATTTAAGTTAAAGGTGGAAATTCTACCTTCACGGCGGAGTTCATCAGGCAGCGGCGGCTGGCGGCGAGCCTCGGCACGGGCCTGCATGTTGGCGCGTTCTCTGGCTTGCCACTCCTCTCGTCGTCTCTGGCGTACATCTCCGTCGTTACGGCTCGGGGTGTAGAGATGAGTAACGGAGCTGGTGGTTTGGCGGGAAGCTTGAACTTGGCGGGCTGTCTGTATCGGAACCCGGTGGAACGGCACAGGGGAAGGTGTCGGCAGTGCACCCGACCAGTGTATCCGAGCTGTATGCCTGGTAGGAAGTTCCTTGTTGTCTCCCCAAGCGAACCCGGTGTCGAAATCCTCAGAGGTGCTGTGGGTCTCGTCGTCATCCTCTCCGACCTCTTCCTCGATGACCACATCAGGCTGCTCGATGGCGAAAGACATTGAAGGTAGTTCTGTTGTACAACGGGGCGGTGGTGCTGCGGATCCTTCCGTAGGGACGTCCTGCAGGGCTTCCAGGCTGCCTGCCTCTTCATCTGTTTCCGCAGGTAAAGGTGTTTCAATCCCGGTTACCCGGTAGGCCTCGGCAATGGCAAGGGAAGCCTCCGGTACGGGGATAAAACAGGCGACTGTCTCTGTAGTGGTGAAACATGTCGCGGGTTCCTCAGTGGGAACCTGGTAGAGATCAAGTTCTTCCATGGAGCGTGTTATGAGCTCCGGCTCAAGAACGGGATCGGTTGCGATATTGGTCGCTGGAACGGGTCGAGTTGCGGCCTCCACCGGAATGACGCAGTCTATTGGCTCTGGTGACGGAGCAGGACAGGTGGTAGGCGAGGGTGAGGCGGTCGAGAAGCTGGTGACGTCGTCTGGGCTTGGAGAAGCTGTACCCGGTCGGCTCTGCTGCATCGCATGGTGTAGTCGTCTGCCTAGGGTCGCGCTCCAGCTACGGATCGTCCATTCCACTGTCTCTAGTAAACACACCCGGAGGTCTTGTAGAGCCTCTAGCCAGAAGTCGGGACTGCCGTCTATGGTAAGGGCAGGATCCGGACCCGGTTGGCTGATGGCTGCTCTGGCCTCCGCCTCGACCTCCCGCATCAGGTCTTGGAGTCTCATGCTGGCCATTCTTCTTGGAGGGAAACCACACCCGTTCAACCGGTAAGACGCTCTGGTTGAGCTGGTGAAGATGTCTTCTCTCTCCGTCGGTGTGTCTCTGACACTCCCATTTCCTCTGGGCTTTTGTAGTCCAATCGTGGGAAAAGTCTTTGGGGTCCGCCCCCATGGTTGATTCGAGCAATCAGGGCGGACAAAGAGTTTGGCGCCTTTTGTCTTTGGCCCTCCCACAATGAGGGGGGGGTTGACTCACTCCTGGGCTTCACGTGGCGGCTTCTTGTGGCGGGAGCGCCATCTTGGGCGCCATCTTGACCCAATGGTGTAAAGGCGGGAAAGTTCTTTTAGGGACGAACAAAGTCCAATTGTAGACAATAAAGTCCAGTTTAAGCACATTATACCCGTTGGGTAACGGGCCTGCACGTATCCTGTTCGTGACGCCATTTTCTGACTCACCGCGGCCGGCTGACTCCGGTTGATACGGGCGATTCTTCTCCTTCCTTGTCACGGGTGGACCGCGCCTGCCGGTAGTGGGGCCCGGTGTAGTGCAGATCAAAATTGAAGACGTCTTACGGGAACAGATTAAAGGGGTTTTAATTTGTTTTCTTCGTGACGCCACCTATGAGTAGATTCGGTAAGGGCTACCGACGCTGCGGAATCCCCGGGGGATGGACAGCAGCAAGATGTTACGCTCCCCACAGGCTGAGCGGTGATCCCCGGGGGCTGGAGCTGCTCAAGATGTTGTGCGGCAGCTGCGGTTACCTTAGTGTGCGGACGGATAGTTCATAAGGAGACACGGACACAGATAGTCTCTGCAACGGTTCTTTACTGTAACCAGCAGGCAGTACATGGCTTACAGTGGTTGAGTAGTAGACCGGGTGGACTCAGCAGTGATAGTGTTCCTCAGAGATCCGCAGTGTTCCTCCATTCTACCTACTTAGCTCCTTCTAGTGCCAGGGTCGCCCAGGAATACCAGATCGGGTACGGGGAGGCTGCTTCAATGCCCTATCCATGATGTACGTTCTGGATGCTTTGGGGAGCCTTGGGTCCCTCAGTGGGTACACCGCTGGTTAGACGACTGGAAACTGGCTGGTGGTGGGGTGCTCCTATAAAGCTGCTCCTCCACGGGGCTGGTTCGCGTGACAGAGGTGAACTGCTGCCAGCTTCGGTACCAGTGAACCGGCTGTAAGTTGTGGGCACGGGAGTCTTTTGGGAACCCGTGTAGATATGCCCAATCCCGGTGGTTAAGGCCTCAGGTGCTGACACCCGACCGGTGACGGCCCAGGGGCCCGCACGGAGTGCGGAGCCCCCGCTCCTCTCCAAGTTCTAGTCTGCTCTCGTCAGGTTCTAGATTCTGTTCAGACTGTGTTCTGACTGTCTAGATTATTGTGTGTTCTACTACACTACCCTAACACTCCACCCACCAGGACCTAGGATTGGTCCCCTGTTCTAGGTGTTGTATGTTGGGTTGGATCTCAGAGTTAACTATTGCACTGCTTTGTCAGAGAATATTGCGGCTGCAATACTCCCTTGTGACGCACTCGTTGCGGGGCGCCACAGTAACTACTGTATATGACCATCCGTTTGTGTCGATTCAGTCAATGATCCGTTTGCATCATGTTTTTTCCTGTACCCAGAATTGGAGACTGCTCCGATTTGGTCGCAGCGGACAAAAACGGACAGAAATTAATCGGGCACCTAACATGGGTGTCTATGGAGACGGATCTGGTAAAAAAAGACCGTTTCCCAGATCTGGTTTGCGGTACTGAGCATGCTTCCCTATTTCTGTTCATATCTCTCTCTCTGCCCGTCTGGTCTTTTAAATTAAAGGATCAACATGGACAAGCGTGGTGTGAAGGGGGCCTTAGCATTCCCAAAGTGTCTAAGTATCTACAACTATTTCACAACACTAATTCTTCTATATTGTCTATAGTCCATCTTGTTGTCACCGAGACAGATACAAGCAGTTGAAAGATGGATTAAGGAGGCAGGAGAGATGGAAGAAGTGGCTTATAAGTGGAGAAAGAAACCCATTTCTCTGATAAGATATATTATATATTTTTTTTTTTTTAAATAAAGCTTATACTATCAATTTATGTAAAGTTTGCTAAAATTATACTGACCATTTGAAGAGAACCTGGCAGCACGACGTTGTAATGTAAAGACATGGTAGTAATTTTGCTGTAATTTTGCTGTAATATAGAATAAATTAAAATACCTAAAATACCTATTCCCTGACTGTCCATGGACTACCACCACACAGGGATCAGAGCGAGTGATCACTAGTCAACCTGGCTAGCAACTAGAGGAACACACAAGGGAAACATACAAAGTGGGAAGAGATACACTTAGCTTTAGCAGATCCAAGCAGCAAACCAGCAGGCTCCAAGAAACACTGCTTTGATCCAAGAATCAATCAGGAACACCTGAGGCTATCACCAGCAGTGCATCCTTGGAGTCAAGGGAAATATAAAGGCAGCTGCAAGGTAAGGAATCAGCTGGGTCCTAGTGACCTCCAGCTTTAACTAAAAGTGAAATGCCTCTTAAAGCGACAGAGACATTTTTTCTGTAGGATGTGGACTGTTTGGCCAAACTCTGGGACCTTCTGCGAGTGACCTCTACAGTCTCATCCGTGCCTCCTGACACACCCGTGACAGTAGAGGGGCCAGGGAATAACAGACTGGAGGCAGTAGAGGAGCCAGGAATCACAGACTGGAGGCAGTAGAGGGGCCAGGGGATCACAGACTGGAGGCAGCGGAGGGGCCAGGGGATCACAGACTGGAGATAGTGGATGGGCCACAGAATCACAGACTGGAGGCAGTGGAGGGGCCAGGGAATCACAGACTGGAGACAGCGGGGGATTTAGGGAATCACCGACTGGAGGTGTCGCATCCTGGGGCAGGGGATACTCGTAACCGGGCCCTCTCTTCTGTCTGTGAGGGATTGTCATGGGAACGTGACCCGGCTCCATATGCCCAGGTGCGGCAATGAAAAGGGGATTTGAAGGAAAAGGGATTAATAAAACTTATTTATGACGCTACCCGTAGTGTGTGGCTTTATGAGGCCACAGCTGCAATCGGGACCGCAGGGGTGATAGTGGGTGCAGCCGGATGGTAAGCCCTCTATGGGTAGGGCTGATCCTCAGGGCATCCGAAGGTGCAGTGTAAAAGTGTAAAGTTCCCTTTACCTTCAGGCAGCTTACACAGTCTTTGCGTGGTTGTGACTTCTCTTCCCTATGAATAAACAACTGAGTCCACACCGTACTGGTCTTTACTGGGCTTTTACTTCTCACTCTCAAACAACATAGCTTCACAGTCACTTTACAGTTGTTACAACCAACTCGGGCTCACACGGCAACTCTTTACAGTTCTTATGGGCTAAGGTTCCTACTACAGCTGGGAGGGTTCATCTGAGTCACACTCCCCTCAATGTACCTGTATGGCCCTCTCGTTTTCCTCTCCGTATGTGGGTACCGTCCGGCCGTCACAGGTTCTGTAGTGATTTGTCCCACTCCTTGGGTCACTAGCCCTAGTACGATGGCTTTCTCCTTTGCCACACTGGTTGTGCGGTTCTTTGACATAGAGTACCCATACCACGCCGGGTTTCTTGTGGTTGGGGACGTAAAGCTTTCCCCGACACATCTACAGGGCCAGCACTCTGGTTCTTTGGCCCAGCCACCAGTGTCCCAGGTTAATCGGCACACTTGGCTCCTTCTTTCCTTCCTCAGGTTCAGCCTGGGTTCAGTGGTGCAGGTTTCTCTCAGTATGGTCTCAGTCATGGCTTAGCTGACGGGTTTTTCTGCTTAGAAGTCTGTATTTCTGGCTCTCTCTCTCTGAACCAATCAAGAACTCCCCTCTAACTCGGTGTTCCTGGGTCTTACTCCATTTCCTCCGCCCCTTCCCAGGTGCTGTACTACTCTCCACCCTCACTTTTCTCCTCCCGCCATCCCTTACCCGACATGAAGTGACCTAGGCTAAGGATCGGAGTGTGTGTGTGTGTGGGGGTGTTGGTGCGAGGTGACCGCCTTACCAATCCCAGCTGCAGTTCTCCTCTGTGGCCACCTGCTCGCAGGAGAACCACAGAGGCAGCAAGTTGGGCCGGTGAATCACAGACAGGGAGGAGAAGACCCAGTGTTCAGTCAGGCCCATGTGCTCCGTATCTAATTAAAAGAAAACTTCAAATGGTCATTAAAAAAGAATAACAAATCAAATTTCTTCACCAAAGGTATCGATTTAATTAGTATACAACAACACTACAGCCATGTGTTTACTTTACATTACAAAATCATGCAGATAGGGTCTCTTTAAGATTATCACTCCATTGATGCAGCCTGTGCACACAGGGGCCCAAGTGGTGAGGGGGCCCATTTCTACCTCCAAACCTGGTGCAAATTTGCATTTTTAAGAGCTTTTGGGCTGCAAGGGACCCTTATGTGGTTCTTGTACATGGGCCCTTTTCTGTCTGTGACCGCCAGTGATCTCGCTGCCTCTTAAGTTTGTTTGTATTGGTGCTTCTGCTTGCACATTAGCCTGAATTTTTGACTTTGCAAAGCTTGTACATAACTTTTGTCAGCAGTTCAATAGTATGAGTTCTGGGTTACGGCATAAGACCAGGACCAGTCCTGGCTGGAGACAGGCATGAGTGGGCACCACTCCTGGATTGCATCATGGTCATAACTACTGACAATCATCTGTATTCATTGGGATAAGTCAAGAGGAATTATGAAGAGAACAAAGCACTTTTGAAAGAGGATTGCAATGGGAAAGTTTAATATTTTTTTATTATCTAATGCAGAGGTCCCCAACTCCAGCCCTCAAGGGCCGCCAACAGTGCAGGTTTTCAGGATTTCCTTAGTATTGCACAGCTGCTAATGTGATCATCTGCACAGGTAATGATTCCAAGCCCTGAGCAATACTAAGGAAATCCTGAAAACCTGCACTGTTGGCGGCCCTCGAGGACTGGATTTGGGGACCTCTGATCTATTGTGTGTCAGAGACATGTGTCATCTATGAAGGTCGGTATGTATCCCCCTGAATGTGCTCGGAAACCTTATAAGATCTGTTGGACTGTGTTGTACTCATGGTGGGTACTGTGAGTGCAACGCAAAAAAAAAGGAGTGTGAACTGGGTCATGTTAGGTGACTCAGGTTTTTCAGAAAACCAGAGATGGGCCTTTATTTAGGAGAATCTGTAGGATTAGGTGGGATGGATTATCCCTCCATTTCGGGTCTTCAAACATTCCCATGTCCAGGAAAGTGTTTTAAACGTGGACTGCAGCACAGGGCGGGGGTTCTCAGTGTGGAACCAAGTGGCAGAGCAGCAGGTGCTGTGAGAAGCCCTGTGTGTGCTGGCTGTGTGCAGTTAACACAGCCTGGCCGCATGGTCTTGGCCATTCCAAGATGACCTGCCCAAGAAACAACCTGGAAGCAGTACAATGACTCTGAAGGACTGTGTGAACAGGGTTCTCCCGGCTGCGTCCCAGATCTTTAAAGGTCTGTTAAAATATGGATGGTAAATAAACCGTGTGTTGGGTGCACAAGTGCCTGAGTCACTGCTTCCCATCTTGCCAAATCCAACCGCCACATCACAATAGTGATACAATTAAAGATATTGTCCAAAATTCTGAATTCATGGAAGTTTTCTTCTAAAAGCAGCTCTGTGTCCATCTATGGATTCCATACAGTGGTGTAACTTGAAGCTCCGATGCAAAAGCTCCAACGGGGCCCCCAATTATTGCAAATCTTTAATAGCATTAGTCTTTGTGTCACCCGCATGCAGGGGGTACTCAGTTCTCGGCGTTGATTATGGGGGGATGTCCCGGGTGGCCAGTGCCCGAGACCATGCCTTGCGGTCGCTTTTGAAAAAGGGAAATTATTTACAGCGATCTTGATTGAAGATGTTGTGACGCCATATACGGAGTCTGGTGAAGGCACCAGCCAACAGACCTCCGGGGTTGATGGATGGTCAGCTGGGTGTTATGGCTCCCCGTAGGTGAAGCGGGGCCCCCGGGGCAGTGTGGGTACAGGGTTGTGGCTCTGCAGGTGGGCGGTATTTACAGTCTCTGGATGGGACAGGATCAAGGGGGTAATAACAGATACACACTGGAAGTAGTTCTCCATACCTTTACTGATGACAAACTGGCACTGTCCAGGGTACACTCCAGGTGGTGTTGGAAGCACTTTGGGATTTCCACAGCGAGTGATTTGAAAGGCCTCCTCGTTCCTATTTTACTTTGTTCTGAAGCCCTGACCTGCTTAGAACCTGGTCTAGCATCCTGTATGTCTTTCCCTCCTGTAGTAGTTGGTGAGAACATCTCTGGATTGCCGCTATCTCAGGGGATTTCTGCGGGTCTTGGCCCTCGGGTTGGTTGCTGTTACAGGGGTCCAGGAGACTAGAGTCTCCTCAGAAAACAGGTGTTTTCTGCTGGGCTTGCTGGTCCTAAGCAGACCTGGACTCCGATGTCCGGTTGCTTACTGGGGTGAGCCGGTATGCCCCCAATCTGCTCTGGTCTTTGTTACTTCCTCGCCTTGCCTTCTCTCTCGGGTTCCTGACTCTAGCTAAGGCGGTACTCTGGCTCGGGCCTAGCGTGGCTCCGACACCAGGTCGTCTTCACAGTCCTCCCTGGAACTGCACTGCCTAACTCCACCCCCAGCACTAGTATTTATAGGGGATCTTGCTTAAAGGCAGCAAGTGGAGCTCCCCCTACAGGCCTGGGGTGGAAGGTGTTGAGTGTGTAGGTTACCTGTTGTAGAAATCCCTCCATGCCCTAGGTGTTCCTGTAGCTACCTGTTCCACAGGGTGCCACATCTTTTTCTATAGGTCAAAGAGACTTTTGGGACCCCCTAAGCTCCAGGGCCCAGGTGCGATTGCAACCCCTGCACCTTTTGTAGTTACACCCCCGATTCCATGTGATATAAAAGCTGAGCTCCTTAAAAGTGAACGGGGCTGAGCTGCAGTACCACATGCAACCTGTAGCCAGGTGTGGCACTGTTTATAGAGCAAATCAGCCATGTATTTCTTATTCTAGATAAAATCTTTAAAGTGTTTTATATATGTTGTATATTACATGTTACAAAAACATAATGCAAATTACAATCTATAGGAATTTTGGATGCCATCAATTGTCCATGGGTTTATGAAGTGCAGTCATGTTATAATATGGCACACTAGCATTGTTATTTTTATGCTGGAGATAAACAGATATTCTATGAAAACATTTTTAATAGCAACTAATTTTTGTATCTTTTTTTTCAATTTCAGTGACATTTATAGGGTCGTAATCAGCTCTTTCCTAGTTATTTGTGCTGGTGGGTATCATTAGTAGACCGTAGTTTACTGTGCGACGAATGCAAACCGGCAGCACGGCACAAAGCACCGATATCTATTAATAAGCAACTTTTCTAGGGGAAATCACATTAGCAGTTTTCTGCACAGTGGAGATTGGTCTCCGGCGTGCGCTTCCCTCCAATGTTGTAACCATCGCAGTCATCAAACTAATTGCTGCAGGCTGTAGTGAGAACAATGCGTCTACGGTCTTGGTCCTCAGAGCGATGTGTCAATTTGTCAGCATAATTTGAAGAGGTCGGATTCTTCTGCTTTGGCAAAAGAAAAATGAGGTTACTGGTGATATCAAGGTCTGTCTCCAAGAAAATACAGATGCTGACATACACACAGCTTGTTTAAATAGAAGTTATCTGATCCGTCATCAATTCTGTAGTACATGGTCAAGATGTGTCCTACAGGGGCACGCTAGCATTTAAGTGTAGGAGCGTGCCAATCAGTGGCGTAACTTCAGGCCCAGGGGCCCCGATGCGAAAGCTCCAACGGGGCCCCCAATTATTGCAAATCTTTAATAGTATTAGTCTTTTTTATGGGCCAAAGGGACTTTTGGGGCCCCCTAGACTGCAGGGCCCGGGTGCGATCGCAACCCCTGCACCTATTGTAGTTACGCCCCTGGTGCCAATGCAATATATGACAAAGCAGGTGGTGACCAAATCATCTGGAATGTGACTTTATACAGAGTTGGAGGCAACGGATCCATTGCATTGTCTTGGTAATTGCTTGCTGCCTGCCAAATTGAGCACAATAAAAGTGATGTACTGCATGTGTGACTGATAAATAATAACAAGCATCACCACATATGTATATTTTCAGAAACTGGTTGAGAAGGAGAATGTCACAGGTTGATTGCCGCCACCGCCGCTCTGTTTCTACCCTTTTCTGATGTCAGACAATTTCAAGACCCCCATGTATGTGACTATGGAATAGTAGAGTGTCAATCCCTAATTAACCAATATATCCTTAACCACCCACCTTAGGACACATTTCTCCCAATTTGAGAACCATAAATAGCCAGGCAAGGAATGAATGGCCACAGCAGCAAGAGAGGAAAAAAACGCAGGACACTCTTGTGGAGCACAAAGGGCTGGGGTACCCAGCAGCTGGGCTAGTTCACATTGTAAAGGGGGAAAAAAACGAAAATGGAGTAAAACAGTAAAAGAAAAATAATAATATTTCAAGACACCAGTTGGAGTTTCCAGGCACTCTCCAACTAGGGTTTAATCCCAGGGGTGGTGATAATGATGGGAGTAGTAGTGGGAGTGATGGTGCAGGGCAACAGAACAAGAAATAGCAGGAAACAAGTCTTTGCGATTTACCTTTACTGAGATGTTGCAGCAACTCCAGGGTACAAGCATCACCAGGTATGCAGTTCAGCCAGTCTGATGGGAGTTGTAGTCCACTCTGCTAGGTGAGTGAATTAGCCTTCCTGCTGTCTTCTGTGGGTTTATTGGATTTTAAGGTGCATGTGAGCTGTCCTTTACTCCCTGTTTCTCTCTCCCTCTCGGTGGTTCACTTGCAGCCAGGCTTAGCAATGTGCACCCCCTAGGCAGCTGTGAATATCGAATTCACTCATCTCCAGCTTCTACCCTCAGGATCTGGAATACCTGAGCAGCCTAGGGACTGAATTCCTGGTAACAGTGTGCTCTTTGGGGGGAGCTACTCAAGCTCCCTTCACTCCACACCTTCCTCCTTCACCCATTCTCACTTTCTGAAAACACTGAGAACTAACCCCCCCTGGCCAATAGCTCAGCTGAACCAGGAAACAGGTCCTAATGCTCACTTTCTTGGTCAAGGATTAGGCAGTGTGTGCATGCATAGGGTTCCTTGCATAGGGAACTCCAGTTCCTCATGGAATTACAATCAATTATAAGGATAATACCATTTGTGGCAGCCAAACCGCAGGGGCGCCACACTCTCCTGATACTTGCCAACTTTTCTGGCTGAGGATCTGGGCACTTTTATATATGCAGATGTGAACACACCCTAAGACTGGTGTCACACTGGCGTATATTCTCTCATGTGAGAGAATTGGCCTGATTATGCTAATGACACTCAGCTAAAAAAGACAGAGATCTTAATTTCTCCATTTTCTCCATTGTCTGGGTCGGCAGAAATGGACAAGAAAAAAGTGCTGGTTGCCACTGCCCCATAATATAACATTGGGCCCAATGCTAATCTGATAAAACAATGACTAGCCCACATCTATGTTATACGTGTGTGTGAACGTGTCCTAACTTGTATATTATTCTATGAAATTCCTGGTGTTTATATGCATGAGTCTTGGCCGTTCTAATCAGTGCTTTACAGCAATCTCTATACGCACATGCTAATAAGTAGGACTGGCAATCACTTCATAGGACCGCCCACTGGACTCCTATACATACAAACACCAGGTCTTTTAATTAATAAAATACATCTTAAACTGAAAATGTTCCTACAAATATGTATATCTATCTGATCAGCTCATTCTGCCTGCAGATCAGATACTATTTTCAACATAACAGGTTGCCTTTAAATAAAACTCTATATGTCTGCAAATATCAGGTTAATCAGCAGGTTAATAGCCTTCTGACGATGTGCTGCCCCTCACCGAGAGCCCCACTGCCAGGAGAGCCAGCTGTCAGTCACTGACGGCTGCTGTTCACTATGCACTGAGAGGTGACTGAAATCACGCTGGTCACGCCCCTATGACTGAAAGCCCAAGTGTGCTTGAAGGAATAAAGCTCCATGTCTCCCGGCAGTGGGGCTTTCGTGTGGCTTCAGAAGTCTATTAGCTTGTATATTAACCCCATAACTGCAGGTTAATAGCTTTTTTTCTATATCCCTTTAGATACTTAGTAAAGCCGTTAGCCGCTTTTGTGCATCAGCTCGCTGTCATGTGTTTGGCGCTCGCTTATTTTAGCCTTTGCATTCCAAACAATGAAAGAACTTTAAAATTAAACTCAACTTATTTTCATGCTAAAGTCATTCCTTTATTTGATATTCTAAAACGTCTGAACTGGAAATATTGTTATGTAACCTATGAAGCCGACTGATGTTCCTTCCTAGGTTCAACTCTCTCAACTTCGAATGTTCTGTTCTGTCTCTTTGATCTTTTCTTTATCTGTAGCAAAGAAAATGTGAACAATATATTAAATCACCGCAAAGCATGCTGGGAAATCGAGTGATGAGCTCCGCAACGTACACAAGCTGGAAGAGTTTCTCCTTGATAAATACCAACCAACCTCCAGATAATTGCTAAGAACCAATCTGCATTATTTTTATCAACCACCTATAATGACTCCATCAAAGCTTTTAATTCATGCTGCTTCAGTAATTGCATACAAACTCCCCCCCTACATTTCGGTAGTGTATGCTCTTGATGGGAATGTTCATACTGATGTAATTGTTTTCTTTGTAAAATGTTTCATCATAAAATGTAATAGAATCATCTTTTAGTAAGGCGTTTGTGTTAGCCCACCTGTTGCTAAGCATTTTAGTTAGCAAAAAGTTTTAATTAAAAAAAAAAAGTAAATGACCTCTTCAAAAAGTAAAAAAGTGTAGTGTATTCAGCCATATTGAGTGCAAAGGATCAGTTTTCTCACATATAGTTGATATAGGAATTGCCTCTTCAAAGAAGACTTTAGTGCCACCTATTGGAAGTAATAATCCTAAATGTCAATACCCAACCTTTAAATGAGAACTCCAGGGAGATAAAAAAAAATGTATAATCCTTGCCCTCCTACATGATGAAGCAGAGCTGGGCACTGCAGTTCTAGGATCTATAGATCTCTTATAAATCAATAAAACCATATCTGCTCCTCAGCTCTCACCCCTCCCTTCAGGGACAGAGAAATTCAGCCTCATGCTGCAGCAGTGACAGGAGGTGTGTCGGGGCGTGGACCCTCAGGGCTTCAGGATCATCTTACATTCCCATCCCCTCATACTTCTGTATGAACAGGGGACATGGCCACCAGCCCCATGGTGACACTACAATACTGCCCCTGATATACCATCCTAGGTAATGTATGAACATTCTCCCTTCAAATAGCAATCGTGTCACCAAGCATATATAAATACATGCTGTGATTTTTGCTGTACACTTATATGATGGTGCACAGGGGCATAACTACAATAGGTGCAGGGGTTGCAATCGCACCCGGGCCCTGGAACCTAGGGGGCCCCAAATGTCTCTTTGGCATATAGAAAAAGGCTAAAGCTATTAAAGATTTGCAATAATTGGGGGCCCCGTTAAAGCTTTTGCATTGGGACTCATGAACTTAAAGTTACACCACTGATGGTGCATAATGTACCCTGTCATGTATCAGGCAAGGAGCAGAGGCAAAGCACTGCATTAATTGATTCAGCACTGCCATGGTTTCCCATCCCCGCTCTCAACTTGGTAGCTTCCTTTCCCCTACAACTTTAGCACTATGCATGACTGAATTTCTCTGTCCCGAAGGGAGGGGTGAGAGCTGAGGAGCAGATATGATTTTATTGATTTATGAGCAATCTATAGATCCTAGACCTGTAGTGTCCAGCTCTGCTTCATCATGTAGGAGGGCAGGGACAGTATAAAAAAATTGTATCTCCCCAGAGTTCCCCTTTAATGAACCTTGTCACATGACCAAGGATATAAGCCAAACCAGAACCTATGTAGCCAGTTAATTTTGTTCAGACATCAGACATAAAAGGTCATTTTAATATTATACAAATATAAATTAATTGAACTTCCTAATATCAAACTTTAATTATAAAGTTGGCATCAAAGTAATTTTTTTCCATATTACTTCTTGATGTTGACGTAGCTCCACTTCTACATTTCCTCTAATATAGTCCACAATTGGGAAATTGGTGATGATTTCATAATTGAAGTATATTGACTGGTTTAATTAATTTCTATCTGTAAAAGATTCTTTTAATTTCCCTGGACAACCCCTTTAATAAAAGCATAGTACAGATGGTGAACTGATGTCAATGTTAAAGTGAACCTTTCAGTTGCTATATAGCAGGGGTCTCAAACTCTCAGCCCGAGGGCCGCATGCGGCCCCTGGGGCTTCACTATGCGGCCCGCGGCACCTTGGACAACTTAATGATGCATTGCCCCAGTGCAGGGGGCTGCTGCAGTCCCTGCTGTGTGATGACTTCTGTCCGCAGCACTAACAAGCTCTGCCACTCAGCAAGATCAATGCAAGCTGCCAGCCAATGAGGCCCGCAGCTGACGGCCGAATATGACGTCACCTGCAGGCCTCTGGCTGGTAGATTGTATTGATCTTGATGAGCAACAGAGCTTGTCTGGGCAGCGGCTGGAGGAATTCTTAGCACAGCTGAGGCCGGAAGTCAGTACACTGGGGACCGCGGCGGCCCCCTGCACTGGAACGATGCATCATTAAAGTGAGAAAAGTGTGAGTGTGTGTGAGAAGGTGTGTGTGTGAGACTGAGTGTGTGAGTGAGGATGTGTGTATAAGAAAGTGTGTGTGAGTTTCAGTGTGTGTATGAGTGTGAGTGTAAGAGTGTGTGAGAGTGTGTTTGAGAGTATATTGTGTGTGTGTGTGGGTGGGTTTGTGTGTGGGTTTGTGTGTGAGTCTGATAGAGTGTGTATTTGAGTGTGTAAGAAGGTAAAACAGGATGGGGGCATCACTATAAAAGTAGATCAGGATGGGGGGGGCATCACTTTAAAAGTAGATCAGGATGGGGGGCATCACTATAAAAGTAGATCAGGATGGGGGACATCACTATAAAAGGGGATCAGGATGGGGGACACCACTATAAAAGGGGATCAGGATGGGGGACATCACTATAAAAGGGGATCAGGATGGGGGACATCACTATAAAAGTAGATCAGGATGGGGGACATCACTATAAAAGGGGATCGGGATGGGACATCATCACTAAAGGGGATCAAGATGGGGGACATCACTACTAAAGGAGATCAGGAAGGGGGACATCACTAGAAAAGGAGATCAGGAAGGGGGTCATCACTAGAAAAGGGGATCAGGATGGGGGACATCACTACAAAAGGAGATCAGTGTGGGGACATCACTACAAAAGGGGACCATGATCGATGGGGGACATCACTAGAAAAAGGGATCAGGATGGTGGACATCACTAGAAAAAGGGATCAGGATAGGGATCATCAGTAGAAAAAGGGATCAGGATGGGGGACATCAGTAGAAAAGGACATTACTACAGGATGGAGACTACTACAAGAAAGGGATCAGGACTTGTACTTTACTACATTGAGCAAGAAATTCTGGTATTACTAAAAATATCACTTAGGGCCCTTTCACATCAGCGTTTTTTTTCAAATCGCGGCAGATGCGGTGAAAAAAACGCATCTGCCGCGATTACCGCATACCGGCTGCACTTGCGGCACAGTTGCGGCGCGTTTGCGGTAAACGCCATACAATGTATAGGCGGACTTGCGGCAGGTGCGGCAAGTGCGGTTTTGGCACTTGCGGCAGGTGCGGCCGTGAAAAAAAACGCGGCTGACAGCATTTTTTTTCGCGGCCGCACCTGCCGCAAGTGCCAAAACCGCACTTGCCGCACCTGCCGCAAGTCCGCCTATACATTGTATGGCGTTTACCGCAATCGCGCCGCAACCGTGCCGCAAGTGCAGCCGGTATGCAGTAATCGCGGCAGATGCGGTTTTTTCACCGCATCTGCCGCGATTTGAAAAAAATGCTGATGTGAAAGGGCCCTAAGGGCCCTTTCACATCAGCGTTTTTCATAATTCGCGGCAGATGCGGTGAAAAAAACGCATCTGCCGCGTTTGCCGCATAACGGTTCCACTTGCGGCACAGTTGCGGTTTTTTCAATGTAAAGTATAGGCGTACTTGCGGCAGGTGCGGCAAGTGCGGTTTTGCACTTGCGGCAGGTGCGGCCGCGAAAAAAACCGCGGCTTACTGCGGTTTTTTTCGCGGCCGCACCTGCCGCAAGTGCAAAACCGCACTTGCCGCACCTGCCGCAAGTACGCCTATACTTTACATTGAAAAAACCGCAACTGTGCCGCAAGTGGAACCGTTATGCGGCAAACGCGGCAGATGCGGTTTTTTCACCGCATCTGCCGCGAATTATGAAAAACGCTGATGTGAAAGGGCCCTAAGTCCTACAAGAGATGCGGCCCCCCCGCTATAAATGTTTTTCTATGTGCGGCCCACCAACCCAGCTGAGTTTGAGACCCCTGCTATATAGCATGTGTGACACTAAGCACTACTCACGGGTTAGCTATGAAGCTGGGTTGTCTAGAGGTCTGGGATCAATAAACAAAGGGGTAAGACAAAAGGAATAGTCAGGTCATGGTCCAAAGTCAGAATTCCAGAAAGAGAAAGGGGAGACAAAGAGGCGCAAATGGGTCTTATCGCTTTATGGATATGGTGATACTGTCATAGGTGTATGTGCGCACCTGGTCCAGTTGTGTTCCCCCACAACTGGTTAATTAGCTCAGACAGCTGCTGCTGGATCCGCATTCCCACACAACGGTGGTGATGTGTCTCACCATGGCCGGGTTCTGCACGTCGCAGGCGTTTTTCTTCTCCCTTGTCACGGAACCGCGCCTGCGGCTGTGGGGCCCAGATCAATAAAGGGTTGGCTGAACAGTAAGGGGTCAATTCTTGTCGTGACGCCACCTTCGGGAATTCCGGTGATTCCACCGGTGCTGCTTGGGCCTCCGGGTGATGGAATGCAGCCAGATGGGACGCTCCCCGCAGGGCGAGCGGGAATCCCCGGAGCCAGGAGCTGCACAAGATGTTGTGAGGCAGCTCAGTTACTCTCAGTGCGCGGAGATAGACATTTCTGAAGAAACACGGACACCGACATTCTCTGTAACGGGTCTTTACTGTAACCGGCAGATGATACAGGGTATACAGGTAGCAGGAAACGGACTGGGTGGTCTCAGCGATGACTGGTGTGGTTTCAGAGCTCCGCGGTGTTCCTCCATTCTATTCTAACTGGGTTGCCGATGTCGCCTTAGAGTGCCAGATCGGGTACAAGGGGGCTGCTTCTATTTCCCTGCCGGTGTGTTCGTTCCGGTGTGAGGGGAGCCAGATTCCTTTTAGTGGGTACTTCCGCTGGCAAGACGGCTCTAATCGTGGCGGTAGTGGGGCGCTCCTAAGAAGCAGTTCCTCAACTGCTGGTTTGCTTGTCAGCGATGAACGACTGTTCAGCCTCGGAACCAGTGATCCGGTAGTTAGTGGGCGCAGGTATATTTGGACCCAACGGCAGTCGCCCAGGACTCCGGTTTCAGGGCACCAAGCATTGGCGCCAACCGGTGGGTGGTCTGCAGAACTGCACGTTACCGTGCAGAGCCCCCTTCTCCTACTTTCCTCCCGACCACACTTCTCTCCTCTTCCTCCTGCTTCTACATTCTCCTACACTCTACTCCTACACTCCGCCCACAAGGACCTTATTGGCCGTCTATGCTAGTGGTGCATGCAGGGTATGGCGCTCTGACGTTAACCATGTCATCACCAGGGATGCAATACCCTCCTGTGACGCACTCGTTGCGGGGCGCCACAGATGTATCCAAGAAAAGGATCCAGAGATAGATCGTGCTTCAATAATTCGTGTTGCCGTCCCACCGAACCCAAAAAATTATCAGGGAAGCCAAACATTTGTACGCTGCTCCTTTATTCCATCAGTACTTCAATCCAACGCGTTTTGATACAAGCCTTGCATCTTCCTCAGGAATATATCCCTAAGGAAGGGGCAAGACTTGTACCTAAACGCGTTGGTTTGAAGTACTGATGGAATAAAGGAGCAGCGTACAAATGTTTGGCTTGGACCCTGATAATTTTTCGGGCTCGGTGGGACAGCAACGCAAATTATTGAAGCACGATCTCTCTCTGAATCTTTTTCTTAGAATTCCAGAAAGGTAGCAGATTAAGACAAAGGGCCCAGGCAAGTGAATAGTCATAAGAAAGGTACAAGGTTGGGTAACAATAAATCAAACACTGCACAGGAACTAAAGGCACGCAGACACCACTGGGCATAAACTACAGCTGGTAGTAATTTGGAGGCAGGAAGCCAGCTAAATAGCAAGGTAATCACAAGAGACTCATGGAGGTAACCCAGTAAGTCCCAGCCTTTGATTGGACAGCTGAGCTATCACCAGGGCTGAGGACTTGGAGTCGGAGTCGTGGAGTTGGTGTCCATTTTGGTGGAGTCCGAATCAGATTAAGGGAATTTGAGGAGTTTTAGGTTTGGCTTGGCTTCCTGACTTCACAGCCAGGACTGTGGAGTCTAAGTCATAAAGTCAGTGTTCAATTTGGTTGAGTTGGAGACAGAGTCGAATTCAGGGAAATTGAGGAGTCAGAAGTTTGGTTTACCCACACTACAGCCCTGTCTATCACCATACTGACAGACTAGCATGCCCCTGCCCAAAATTGAACGCCTGAACTGTAACTCACCACATCCAAAAACACCACTTGAAAGAATTGTGACAGTACCCTCTCATGTACATGTAGGGGGGCCACTGAACCCCCAGGTTTCCCAGGAAACCTACAATGGAAGGTGCTTACTGAACATTCAGCCTTCAAGGAATGAGCCAACACCCAAGATTTCTACCTGGGGGCCATATACTTTATGATGAACAAGATACTGGAAAGAATCCACGTTTCTCTGCTCTTGTACACCAAACCTCTATTGACAGAAATAGGAGGATGCGGAGATGAGGTAGACAATACCAATGGAGCAAATTTTTTCAACAGGAATTTATAGAACACATTTGGGATGCAAAGAGTTGGAAGAAGGCTTAATCTAAAAACCACTGGATTAACAATCTCCAGAATCTCATATGAGCATAAACTACAACTGGCATTGATTTGTACGCAGGAAACCAGCTAAATAGCAAGGTAATCACTCCGAACAGGAGATACATGGAGGAAACCCTGCACGGCCCAGCCTTCAATTGGACGGCTGAACTGTCCATTACCATAATGATGGCTGAGCATGCCCCTTTACCATAATGATGGCTGAGCATGCCCCTGCCCAAGATGAACTGTCACTCACTGCATCAAGAAACACTGGTAGGAGAAATTGTGACAGCATGTTATTTTTTCCTGGTGCAGATACCACTTTTTTCCCCTGAATTTGGCGTTGTTTTTCTTTTGTTCCTGTGTATATTCCTGAGATATGGACCTGACATGACCACCACAGCCGTGGGGTACTCAGAACCGAGTTGAGCAGTTCTTTGGGAAAGGTCACGAGGCTGTGACCCAGTTCCGTGGCCATGGCTGTGCCATAAATGGAGAATATTTTATATGGGATTTAACATAACGCTGTTATGAATTAATATTTTATAATATTAATAAGTTGCCTGCTCCTGACCATTCAGATATAGACCAAGTACCGGCATGAAAGTATCACACCAGATGCACAGAGTCAGATGTACACTCTACTTGGTCATTCCAAAGTGCAATCACAAGTGCTGTTTATTTTAAGAGGCATGAGGTTTTCCTCAGTAAGGGGCTCAGCCAGCCCAACTCAGATGTATTCATTGGTCAGTGGGTTGGATAATGGGCTAGTCCATGGGTGGATCCATGAAGTCATCAGGGGGTGTGGTCTTGATCGAGTATGTCCAGATGATGTGTCCATTCTGTGATTGGTCAGTCCTATGGAATTCAGCTTCCTTCAGGAACTTCCTTGTTGAACAGGATGTAGTCATAGATCCAGTCACTATCTTACATATCAGGGCATGGGGTGATGAAACAGGAAATGGCAGCCATGTTTAAGTCACAATTAAGCTTATGTAATGTAAAATGTTACACTCTATGGATCGTTTATCATATGCCATTATGTCTTAAGGTTAATTAAGTATTTGATCCTACGGCTCTCCTCAACAATGCCACCCATGGTGTTCGGCAATTGGGAATGGATGGCCGACGTTGTGATGCAGATCATCTGGGAAGATGGTAATGCAGCTATGGTGGTTCAGCTCCCCACGGGTGAAGCGGGTGGCGCCAGGGTAGTTATAAAGTCTTAGTAGGAAATGGGGAATGGTGGGGTGCAGGACTGAGTGCGCCATAAATGACTGGAGGACACAGCAAGGTGCAGTCTTTTGCTTTTACTCACTGTTAGGGCAAGTTTCCAGGTGTTTCCAGCTTCCAACGGGGTGTTGTGTTCTCTGGGTTAGGGCTCCAGCCAACTCTCAGATAATTTGGGAACAATCTACCGGGACCCCCTTCTGGTGTTTCTTCCCGGGTCAACTCTCTGCCCTGGCTCTCACCCTCCTGCCCCGCGCCTCACCCTCAGTGTCCCGAGCCAGCAACCTCTGGTCCAGTCGGACGACGTCTTCCTAGTCCCCTGCCTCTATGTGGCTGCCTTTTCGGAGAGTAAGTGTGGATTTGGATCGTTGCACTTGAAGTTGCCACAGCACCCAGTGTTTGTCACTCCACGATTCTGGGTCCAGTTCCCCTCTGCAGCCCGGTCCCTCAACCCGACTCTGGTCACTGTCGGCCTGAATATGGGCGCCACGGATGGATTCCTTAGTTCCTGTGCCCCTGGGACCCCTTCTGTCTCTCTAGAGCCTCTCACTGGCTCCTCTTTCCTTTCTTTCCTTCTTCGGTTCTGAGACAAGCTCCAACCAGCTCCAGTCCCGAGGATGTCTTGTTCTCACATCCACTCGAGTCTGACTCCTAACACCAACCCTCCACGTCTCTATGTCCGTCTGTTCTGTCATTTTTTTTTTCTCTCCTCCGCACTTCCAGGTGCTCTCTTTTTCCTACTTCTTCCACCCATACCCTCTGCCTAGTTCCCCTCCAGTCTGTGATGGGCCCTGTTGTGAGTTCATTAAGGAGAAATTCTGGTTGTGAGCTCCCTCCAGTGGTTGTTGCTGGTAATGCTGCTGGCTGTGGAGAGTTCCACAGCTGATCTTGATGATTGGCAATCAGGTTCAGATTGGAGTATTTAGTGGTTTGAAGCTGATCAGTCCTTGCCAGTTGTGAATGTTCCTGGAGGTGTACACACCTTTTCCTTGTTTCTCCTGGTCTGCTGAAATCCTTGCAAGCTAAGTGAATGTTTTTTGTTACTTGTGGCGGACATGTTGTGTGCTTGTGGATCAGTTTTCAGTTTGTCTTGTTGTGGGTTTTAAATGTAGTCTGCATATTTGTTTACCTGCTCTCAGGAAGTTTTCTTCCTGGACAGAAATTGCTATTCACTGTTATGTGCTATTTCCAGTGTTGTTGGTATTGGTACTTGTTTATTCT
Organism: Allobates femoralis; assembly: GCA_033576535.1. Classification (NCBI taxonomy): domain Eukaryota; kingdom Metazoa; phylum Chordata; class Amphibia; order Anura; family Aromobatidae; genus Allobates; species Allobates femoralis. The sequence goes on along the minus strand of JARQOC010000011.1, from coordinate 208,787,177 downwards.
TGTTTGATTCACAGAGGTTCTGCAGATATAGAGGGCGGCGAGTCTTAGTGGACTCAGGGTAATTTTTGACACTATCTGCTGTTGGAGATTTTTTTATAGTATTTTAATACTGACCGCAATAGTATTCTATCCTGTCTTTACTATCTAGCTAGTGTGGCCTCTTTTGCTGAACTCTATATTCTACCTGTGTGTGTCTTTTCCTCTCCTGTTTCCCAGTTAATATCTGTGGGGGGCTTGCTGATCTTTTGGGGTTCTTCTCTGAGGCAAGATAGCTTTTCCTATTTTCATCTCTAGGGACAGCTAGTTCTCCGGCCGTGTTGAGGTTACTTCCCACAGCTACTTCTAGTTGCGGTGTTTAGTCAGGTTTCGTTGTCAGTATAGTTACAATGACTTCTGTGGAATCTTCATGTTACTCCTAAGTCATCGGATCATAACAGGGCTCTCCCTAAACTGGGTTCACCCGAATCCCCGACCTGGAGTGTGTGTCTTGAATGGGGGTATTTGGGTACTGGTTGTCGTCCCCTCCTTACCTGAGAGTGGGGCACCACACCTCTGGCTGAGGTGAAGTACCTCTATGGCGACTGGACCCTCAGGGGCGCCACAGACCCCTTTTCCCCTTATTTAAAATCAGTATTTTAGCCAACTGTGCATGGTCCTCAAGAAGAATCCTGTTAATAAGAGTTGACTACTGTCATGCCTTTATAGAAACACATATTAGTTCTACTATGCTTTGTTGAATTTTAGGTATTAACAACATTGTGTTACAGCCCAGTGATGATAACTTATCCAACAGCGCCATCTGTTGACAATGTTTTCTTAATACATTGGTTACACTGCAATCTAATTTTGCTCATTAAGGCTTCTGCAGTTTCCCATCAACCTTTGCACTAGCCTCGCCCATTTCTTCTTCAGCAGCAGCCATTATAACCTTATGGACAGGACATCCTAGCAGGCTGATCTCTCTCTCTGGATTTCAGCTCATCTGTTTGCTTATCTCTACAAAGCACAGTCGTTGAGATGTTATGATCCCCTTGCTAGAACCACCAAATTGTATAATGTAGCTACTCTGTTCTTCATGTTTATTACCAAGTAGTTTTCTGAGGTTAAAGCTATTGTGTACTTGCCATGTTGTGCAATTACGCTGCGTGTCCTGTAACAAATGTAATGCTATTTCTCTCAGATATGCTGTATTTGTACTGAGCATTTCCATTAGTTTCTTGTAGTTTTACTCTCTACTGCCTTATTTCCATATAACCACTCCTGGGCATGCACAATAGCCTACGTGCCAATCTTCAGTAGTAGTCACCACCCCAATCAGCAGAAAGAGAGCATGTTCATGCCAATAGTGAAAAATTATTGCTGGCCTGAATGGTCACTCAATCAAGAGCATTCGCCATCCCCCTAACCTAGAGACTGGGGAGCTGTGTACTCCTGAACATAGCCATTGAGTAAAAAAAAGTCATGGAAAATCATGTGGCCAGACCTATTGGTCAGCCTCCTCCAATTGACAAGCAACTTTCTCACTGCAGTGTATTTCAATTGGTGGAGACGGTGGTCTGGTCTTTGTGAATACGACAGCTGTAAAGTCAGTGAGAAAGGCATCACTACCAAGTGCGGGAGAACCTATTAGGCTGGAGACACACCGAGTGAGATGCATAGGCTCACTGGCACTGCAGCCGTCTCTTAGGACAAGTAACGTCGCCATGCATGCTGTTTCTATGAGTGCGCACTCCGCCGGAACGCCTTCAGGTGAGGCATGCGAGGCTCACCGGGTATTCACAGCGATCTCCTCAGTGAGTCCTTACACTTATTACATTTCCAAAATATTTCCAGCACTCTCTCTTATCAGTCAAGAACGACTCGTGGTCATCGTTGATCATGGTTGACAGCATGTTCTATCCTCTTGCTTTAGTTTAAATGGTTACGTCATGTACTCTTTGATGCGTGCAAATCCAGCAGGTGTTGGACACCCTCTATTCTCCACTGACCATAAGTGGACAATTTTAGCTCCTGTGTGAGTGACTCAAGCACGAGTGCACAGGTCTCTGATTCACTCATCTACACATGTTCTTGAGGTTGGTGAGTTGGGCCAAGAAGTCCGGTAGTTGGGCCGAATTCTGATTCACATGACCATGTTTTAAGGTTGTGTGAAGAGACAAATACTAACACAAGATCAATGTCTAAGTTACATGGAGCTGCATTTTAGATTTTATTACCTTTTCGATCTCATCACTGGGTGATAATATCTATGTCTATATCTAATAAATATCTATGTCGTTATTTTTCGTGAATCATTCTGTGATATAGAGTCAGGCTTTGCATTTATTTAAAATATACCATTTAATATATTATAAGTAGACACATTATAGACGTTCACTGCACTCTCTGTGTCTGAATATCCAAGGCAATATTTCTAAGAGTATTTTTCTTTCTTTTTTCATATCGTATATTTTATATTCCTTTTTCTCTAGCCGAAATTCTTGATGCAGGCAAATGAACAGAATCAGTGAAAATTATTAGCTCACAGGAGCTGCAAATCAGACCTCATGGGGCCTTGGTTTCCGCAGAGCTGTCGGAGCCCTGGCGGTAATAATGTGAATCAAATAAACCATTTAAATAATGCTTTCTCTGTACAATGACCTATGAGTTAAATTTGTACAGTAATTAAACAAGTGGATAAGAAAAATCACACATTATAATGCACAAACATTGGACTATCGCACCTCTCTGTACACAGGTTATGTTTAGTATGAAAGAGTTGAGATTTTTCTGTTTTTAAATGAGTCTCTACGTCAGCCCCGCTCCGTCCAAAGTGCAATCGACCCTTCTGAATAGGAGGTGATCTGCAGTACCTGCTACAGTATGTATTGCATGAGGCGGTGCTGTTCAACTCCATTCAGTGCTTATTTCTGTCCACCGCTGGAGCAAATAATGGCCGATTAGTGTAAGTGCTGATTGGTGAATTCCTACCGATCTGATAATAATGACATATCAGTAGTAGATGCCTAGACAACCCCTGCTTTATCAAATCAGCCCTTCATTGAAAATAAAAACAATGTATACCCATCTTCTGCAGCGGTGACATTGAGTGGTCTTGGTGCTAGTGTTCCTGATGGGTAAAATTTTGTTATCGTGTGACTGCTGTATCCAATATATAGCCTCCGCCCAGCTCCAGACATCCATGCTTCACCGCTCATGTAGCCAGTGGCCCAACTTGAAGCTCCAATTTGTCCCCAATCATTGCAAGTCGTTAATAGTAATTGGCTTTTCATAAAGGTCAATAGCAGAAGATTACTTTACTCAAAGCATTCCGGTGTCTTTGATATTCCTTTGAGGCAGCGGCGTGGACCTGGAGGCACTTGGTCCCGGATAGAATAGGACTTTTGGGGCTCCTAGACTCCAGGGCCCAGGTGCAATTGCAAATTTGGCACCTATTGTGCTTACAAGCCCTGGCTGCAGTGGATTAGCGGGAAAGGATTGTTGCGTCAAGCTACTGCTGCAGCCAATGACACGTCGCCTGCTGGGTACAGCACTGCCAACATCGCTGGAACAGAGGCGCTGCAGGAGGTGAGTGTATGTTGTTTAGTAGTGGGCAACCACATTAAGTAAATCCTGGCTGCTTGCAACCACCAATAGGTGGAGCTTACTTTATGGAGACTTATACAGTTGGTATTCAATTAAATGCAAGCTATATGGAGCTCGCATTGTGATAACTGCAAACAAATGCATTAGAAAGTTGTGAGAATAACTTTGTGCCAAGCCCATAGAAGTTGAGCGGTCCATCCAGGGGTGGACATACCATTGGTGCAACCAAGAAGAAAGGGGCCCATTTCCACCTCCAAAACAGGTGGAATTGTACATTATAATGACTCCCATTCATATGCACTGGACTATAATGGGCCCATATATTGTTCTTACAAAAGGGCACTTTTCTGTCTGTGTCCGCCAGGCGTCCATCCATATGGTAGGTATGGCAGTGACTATATGAATGAATGTGTATAAGCACAGCACCCAGCACCATCACATACATATACACCATACTAGTGCATCTCAATGAATTAGAATATCATCAAAAATCAATGTACCGTATATACTCGTGTATAAGCCGACCCGTGTATAAGCCGACCCCCCTACTTTTGCCCCCAAAAAGTGGGAAAATCTATTGACTCGCGTATAAGCCGAGGGTGGACCCCAGCCCAGGTATACAGCCCCCAGCAGTGGTATACAGGCCCCAGCAGTATGATATACAGCAGCTCCCAGTGGTATATACAGCAGCTCCCAGTGGTATATACAGCAGCCCCATTGGTATATACAGCAGCCCCCAGTGGTATATACAGCAGCCCCAGTGGTATTGCAGCCCCTATATACAGCAGCCCCAGTGGTGTATACAGCAGCCCCTATATACAGCAGCCCCAGTGGTATTGCAGCCTCTATATACCGCAGCCCCAGTGGTATTGCAGCCCCAGTGATGTATACAGCAGCCCCTATATACAGCAGCCCCAGTGGTATTGCAGCCCCTATATACAGCAGCCCCAGTGGTATTGCAGCCCCAGTGGTGAATACAGCAGCCCCTATATACAGCAGCCCCAGTGGTATTGCAGTCCCAGTGGTATTGCAGCCCCTATATACAGCAGCCCCAGTGGTATTGCAGCCCCTATATACAGCAGCCCCAGTGGTATTGCAGCCCCAGTGGTATTGCAGCCCCTATATACAGCAGCCCCAGTGGTATTGCAGCCCCTATATACAGCAGCCCCAGTGGTATTGCAGCCCCAGTGGTATTGCAGCCCCTATATACAGCAGCCCCAGTGGTATTGCAGCCCCTATATACAGCAGCCCCAGTGGTATTGCAGCCCCTATATACAGCAGCCCCAGTAGTATTGCAGCCCCAGTGGTATTGCAGCCCCTATATACAGCAGCCCCAGTGGTATTGCAGCCCCTATATACAGCAGCCCCTATATACAGCAGCCCCAGTAGTATTGCAGCCCCAGTGGTATTGCAGCCCCTATATACAGCAGCCCCAGTGGTATTGCAGCCCCTATATACAGCAGCCCCTATATACAGCAGCCCCAGTGGTATTGCAGCCCCAGTGGTATTGCAGCCCCACACAAATGCTGGCACACGTCCCCCCCTGTTGTAAGGCCCCCCCTGCTGATTACTTACCATCCCTGGTCTTCAGCAGCACCTCCGCGCCGGTCCTCTGTGCTCCGGTCCTCCGTGGTCCTGTCCTCTGTGCTCCGTTCCACGGCTGCATCCAGGGTCCCCGCGCGTCGCAGAAGCGATGACGTCATCGCCTCTGCGACCCGGCCGGTCACATGATACAGCCGGGGAACGGAGCACAGAGGACGGGACCACGGAGGACCGGAGCACAGAGGACCGGCGCGGAGGTGCTGCTGAAGACCAGGGATGGTAAGTATTCAGCAGGGGGGGCCTTACAACAGGGGGGACGTGTGCCAGCAGTTTGGGGGGCATTATGTACAGATATGCACTGCTCCCCCTGGCGCTGATTGACAGGGGGATGCAGTGCATATGTAATGAGCGGCCCCACGTGACGGGGCCGCTCAATATACAGTATCCCCACCGCCTCCTCCTGCCTCCCCAGCCCGACACAGCCCCCACCCCGCTCACCCTGTATATTGACTTGGGACTTTTCAGCCCAATTTTTGGGCTGAAAAACTCGGCTTATACACGAGTATATACGGTAATATTACCATATTTCAGGGCATTTCTGGGAGCCCTGAAATACGTTGACTAATAAATCAATATCCTAATGTAAAAAGTTAGCCGTGCACCACTCAGCAAACCACGAAGGCCCACTTACGGCCACATAGATACTCCCTAGAGACTGCCGGTTTTACCAGGGTGCGTCTCAGTAGCAAAAAAATCCAATAATTCAAAAGAAGTGAAACAGCACTCACCGATTCCTCTGTGCTCACTTTATTGATGCAGAATGGGGTTACAGAGGTGCAGGCAGGGGGTGCTACAGAGCCCGACTACAGCTTGCTGTTGTATTCAGATTGAACTTCCACGGGTCCTATGTAACCCTGTTCTGCATCAATAAAGCGAGCACAGAGGAACCGGTGAGTGCTGTTTCACTTCTTTTCAATTAATAAATCAATATTATATTCACCCTTTGATGCCCCATGGAATACGGCAGCACGGTGTTTAACTCTTCATCCTCCCTACTTTAATTTTCTGAAATAATTACCTTTGGGTTTTCATTGGCTGTAAGCCATAATCATCAACATTAAAAGAAATAAACACTTGAAATAGATCCCTCTGTGTGTAATGACTCTATATGATAGATGTGTTTCACTTTATGTATTGAATTACTGAAATAAATTAACTTGTTTAGGATATTCTAATTCATTGAGATGCACTAGTATATTACCATATGCATAAAATTGTCTTGTCTATATATTTAATACTAAATTCACCATTACAGGTTACATTACATGTACACTGGTGATGCAAAAAAATTTTTTTTTTTTAGGCCTTTGTGCACTTACAGATATTTGCACAGGCATGCTTTACATTCAGTATCCAAATGTCAAACAATATGCTTTATGACGTACAGTAAAAACAAATTGCACTCATTTTGATGCATCATTGCTGATGTCTTGTATATGCAATAGTTTTTAATAATGTTTTAATCAATAAATAAAAAATTCACATATTGTTACAGGCAATAAAACAGGAAAAATATATATATATTTCATAACCATTAGGCATCAATTGTTTTTTTACAATGAATATGGTTAGAGATTCTGAAAGAGCTCTTGGTACCTCCTAGAGGCCAAAACCAGGTAATGCACTTTTGTAAAGTTGATGATCATAATATTATTATATTTTTTTTAAATGCTTTATTGAATTTAATCAATTATAATAACATACATTGATAATAGTGGCTGCTCCACCCACACAATCATGGGTGGAGGAATGAGTAAAAAAATAAACTTTCTTAAAAATTCCTTCTCTTCAATGGAAATATCAACTTTTCACCTAGACTTTTTTCATATTTTTCCTTTTTATTAGACAAGTTTGGAATTTGAGACATCCAACACCCTTTTAAGTAAAACTCCTATTTCCACTTCAGCAGATTTGGAGGATAGCATGGGATCCAGCTGTTCCACAAGCCTCACTACCTACAAATCGGATTTTCCCCAGAGTGATTTCTTTATCCTTATCAAACCCACAAAATAAAATAAGAAACATTGTAGTTTTCACACTGGTTTAATTTTAGATGCTAACCATGTCCTTTCAGGAAGTGCACATGTACATTAGCAGCAATAGAATGACTCCGCCCCTATCTTTTGTCCTGAAGCATCTAATGAGCGTGTGCAAAGGCCATTGTGAAGGGAGGGGAACAGTGGCGTAACTACCGTGGTCGCAGCGATCGCGGCTGAGACAGGGCCCGCCCCCTTGGGGGGCCCCGTGTCCCGTGCTTACAGCCAGCCGCCGCGACCACGATAGCGCCGGCCGGATAGGAGGGAGGATGGGAAGTGAGAGAAGCCTCACTTCCTGCAGCTCTGCCCGCCCCTCCTCTCCTCCTCACTGCCGACCGCGGGACGCTGGAGGCTTACGGCGCTAGCGGTGACAGCTTGGAAAGTTCCCCATCCTCCCCCCCGCTCCTCATGTGGGGGGGGAACAAGCTCATCACCCAATAATTTATACTGGCACCCCCTCCCCCGCCCCGCTCCTCATATGAGAGGCCGCGGAGCAAATCCTGCACCGAGGCCCGCATCAAAGTAGATACGCCACTGGAGGGGAAGTAGGGTCAGTTGTGAAATAATCTATTGTGATAAGTTTTATTAGCTCTGTATAGAGGTGTTACCTGTCATTGTAACTCACCAGTAAATTTTGTTTTAAACCCATCTTTTTCATGGTTTTCCATAGGAAGGATATATATATTCTGGTAAGGAAAGATGGAATTGTGCTGCCTCTGGATCCTCAGGCTACCAGCAGTGGGGCTGACTTCCACTTGTATGCACTGTAGAGAAAGAGTACAAGAATTTCTTATGTGAAAGCCAAGGAAGGCAATCCGGATTGCTTGCAAATCTGTTTATTCGTGCCGATGCGTTTCGCAGCTATGCTACTTCATCAGGGCCTTTGGACCAAGGTGTGTTCATTTTTTTAAACATATAAAGCCCTGTGTGCGCTTACCTCTCCTTTTATTTGTAGAGAAATAGGAAATTCAGTGCCACAAATCTTCCAGAATATCAATATCCTTTATTTATAAAAACACATACATGGACCCGAAAGGGGGACCCTGGCCTAACGCATTTCAGACATGTAACTTAGTCTTAGGCACAACACTAAGGATTGTGATTTCAGAAACGCGTAGGCCGGGGTCCATGCATGTGGTTTTATGCATAACTTGGATTTTGAATAAAGGATATTGCCTTTATGGAAGATTTGTGGCACCGGAGTTCCTCTTTTTCTACATAGGTAGGACTGTTCTACTAAGATCTGAGATCTCCCTGCTAAAGCCTTTGTTAGTGTTTTAATGTCTGTATTGAACAAGGAGATTGGTCTGTGAATCTGGTTCCAACATATCTTCACCTGATTCACATATTAAAATTATATTTGCACCCCACAATGATTTAGCTAGAGCTCCTCTTAAAAGGCCTCCTCAAATATAGCTCATAATTCTGTTGCAATAATACTAAATTACTGTTCAGTGGCGTAACTTCGGGTCCATGAACCCCAGTGCGGAAGCTCCAATGGGGCCCCCAATTTTTGCAAATCTTTAATAGTATTAGTCTTTTGGGGCCCCCCTAGGCTGCAGGGGTGGCAATCGCAACCCCTGCACCTATTGTAGTTACGCCCCTGGTACTTTTGATAGGCTACGACGGGGAGACTATAGGGTACTGGTGATATGTTTTTCTTAATGTCTTCTTTCCCCCAGTTGTTAATCAAACCTATAGAGGTGACTTTATGGAAGCAGTAACGATCAATTCTGTCTGATCCTGCCTGGGGACTACTGTTCTTTTTCAAACTATGTGGTAAGATATTTGACCTCTTTACCACTTTCCTCGAAGAGTACCTATCACCAATCTGGGGTCTCTTTTTTTATTAACTGTAATGATAGAGTGGGTAGCCCAAGATTGGTGATTTTCATAAAGTTTTTGAGCAGAAGGAATCCTCATGCCCAAAGAAGGGCCCAACTTTCTAACAAAAGTCAGCCTGAACTTCCGGGGTGTGGGAACCCAGCATAAAGAGCGGTATCCCACACCCCTGTGACCCCACCACAGTGAAAGTGCAAGACCTCACATGTAATAATAAAAAAAAACATCTTGCTGTTTGTACCAATCCAGCACTGTGTCATCTTTTACGGAGCAGTTACCATTCTAAGGATGTTACAATTTGCTAGTAAATGATGCAGTAGTCATAGAATCATAGAATTCAGTGTTTTTAGTGAAGTAGCACTCATCAGCCAGGAGATAAAAAAAATCAGCTTTATTTTCCAGCAGTCATCAGGTTTTACAAACGGGGGTTACAAGGTTATGGGGGGAGAGGATAGGGAGTCATTGCAATGACGGCAGTTTTGCGCTGTTAGATGGCGCTTCCACGGGTTCAAATACACATCAATGTGTATTTAAACCCATGGAAGCGCTATCTGACAGCGTGAAACGGCAGTTGTTCCAGAGACCTCCCCATCTTCCCCTCCGTAAATCTCGTTTGTAAAGCCTGATGACTGCTGGAAAATAAAGCTGATTTTTTTCCTCCTGGCTGATGAGTGCTATTTCACTAAAAACGCTGAACCCGATGTTATTCTGTGAACCGGAAGTGTGCACCAAGGGAACCAGAAGAGGTGACAGCGTGGATCCGGTCGGCGGTGCTCTCTCTGGCAGAGCTGGATCCTGGAAGCGGAATAACCGATGGTGGTGCCTGACTTCTATCTAAATAACTGTGATAGAATCATAGAAGGTAGATTTGGAAGGGACCTCCAGGGTCATCTGGTCCAACTTCCTACTCAAATCATTCCAGACAGACGTCTGTCCAGTCTCTGTGTGAAGACTTCCATTGAAGGAGAACTCACCTCCTCTCATGGCTGCCTGTTCCACTCATTGATCACCCTCACTGTCAAAATGTTTTTCTAATATCTAATCTGTGTCAACTTCCATTCAGTATCATCCCATTGCTTCTAGTTTATCCTTGTGCAAATGAGAAAAAAGCTGATCCCTCTACAGTGTAACAGCCCTAGAATAAAATTGATCCCTCTACAGTGTGACATCCCTTGAGATATTTGTAGACAGCTCTTAAGTTCAGGTTTAATACAAAAAGCAAAATCTTGTGATAACATGAAATATGCACTGGGATTCTCAAACGAAGTGTCATCAGACAGAAAATAGGAAGAAAATAAAACACTGGTTAGACAGTGTTGGTAGGGAATGGTAAGGAATTTTTAATACAAGTATATAGGAAAATAGCTTAGATAACGGCCCTAAATAAACAGGGATTTAGGTGAAATTTTGTTTGACTTTGGACTACTTTAATTGTACCTTATTCCTAAATGATTTTTTTTCTTTACAGTAACCAGCTTTTAATTTGTGCACTTGTTTGAAGAGAAGCTGACAGCAGGTTTTTGCTATATTATCTGAGAGCAGTATGCTCTAGACACAGAGAGCCTGATTCCAGTGATATATCACTTACTGGGCTGCTTGGTGCAGTTAGATAGAATCCCCATTTTCTTTGCTGTAGATGTACCAGTTCTCTGAATGGTGAGCCCACCTACACCACTGATTGACAGCTTCTTGTGTACACTGTATATTATCATTAATCTGCCTATCAGCGATGGGGCGCAGTTACATAAATTAACTGGACTACCTTGCATGCAACACCTAGTCTTGAAGTGATAACCTAATGGGTTACCACTTCGCTAAAGCTCAAATCAATCCAAACTAACTCTGTACTGACTTTGGAAAATTAGTAACATTATTCCTTTCATTGCTCTGTCAGGTTAGATACAATCTATCTTTTTCTGATTTGGAGCCAATTAAGAATCCCCTAAAACTAATAAATGACATTTGAAAAGTTAAGTTTTATAGATAAATTTGACAATAATTTTCAACTCTTCTGTCTTGAAGGTTGGAGATATATAAGTCACTGTAACCTCACATTGACAATATTGAATGGTGCAATGTCTTACCCCAGATCTTCCCTTTTATTATATTAGTTGTGTACATTATGCCAATTTAGTGGTTTTTAACTCAAATGCTTACCCCTAGACTATGCAGAGAAGCAAGTATTATAATTTGGTATCATGTCTATCTTTGTAACCCAATTAGTTTTGCCCTAGTCAAGTGCAAGATTACATCCGGACTGTATAATTGCAACACGGTCAACCTCTTCAATTCCTCCCTTAGGGCCCTTTCACATCAGCGGTTTACGCGCCGCATCTGCCGGATCTGCCACCTAACGGCCGACTTGCGGTCCGGATCCAGCAAGCCCCATTTATTGTCTATGGGGCTTACGGTCCGGTGCGGCAAGTGTAGTTCTGCCGGATGCGGCAGATCCGTCACTTGCGGACGCGAAAAGAAATGCCGCTTGGAGCGGGTTTTTTTTCACAGCCGCAAGTGCCGGATCTGCCGCATCTGGAAGAACCGCATTTGCTGCACCGGACCGCAAGCCCCATAGACAATACATGGGGCTTGCCGGATCCGGGCCGCAAGTCGGCTGTTAGGCGGCCGATCCGGCAGATGCGGCGCCACCTGCCGATCTGCCGCACATCAGTGTAGACCGCTGATGTGAAAGGAGCCTTAGACTTCTAACGTTCCATTAAATAAGTTCAACCATTTAATGACGAAAAAAAAGAAAAAGCAAACAAACCATCTCCTCTCCCCAACCTTCCTCCTTCCTATCACTCAACCCAGTATTCACCAAGGCCAATTCTTCACTTAGTATGGTGCCAGCCAAACTCCTATGTTTTTGCATGGGACCATTAATTGACAAATTCCTATTTTACCCAGTCCATTGCTTTAGAAATGAAATGACATTTATTCTTCTAGGTCACCTGCAGTTTTGCCAAGAAATAGATTCAAGCATTTGATATTTTGTTCCCACAGGCGACTTTTACATCTTTAAAGAGCTTTATAGCATTTCTATCCAACCTTGACTCCTCTACTCTGACATTTGGTCTTCAGACTTTATCTCTAACTGATTACATCAACATCTTTATCAAAAGAGTTTTAGGCAAAGAACCCAGTATAAGGGGATTTATAGAAATAGTGTTGTGCCCTTTCAATCTTTCAATTAAGTTTGATAATGAGTAAAAGTCTCTCAATAGTTTTGTTTATACCGTTCTCGCATAAATTGCACGCTATTCTTTCCCGCAGATTCCTCCAGGAACCCAGACATTTCACATTCAATCTTCAAGAACCAGTTTCATAATCTATTCATTTGTCATTCAGCTCCCTGTTAGCTTGTTTTAGGTCTCTAAGTTCCTTAGATACTTTTTCGATTTCCTAATTTTTCCTCTGTTACCCCCACTCTCTTATTTTTGCATATCCGCATTCATACATGAAATCATTTTTAGATCTCCTACAGTTAAAGAGAACAAACCAGCAGAATGTAGGGCTATAAAGTGAACTAAATGCAATCATATCTTTCCATGAATAATTCCATGTTTGTTCGCAGAGAAAAGGGTCATAAAACTTCTAGAAAACAGGGCAGCAAATGATTGATGTGTGCAGCACTGTATCACTATTTGGGCTTGGTTTTTTTCCCTTCCCTTTCAGCTGTAAGGCAAACCCTCCTCCACTCCCTCTTATCTCTTTCAAGTTAAGGCTCCTGCATGCTGTCACTATACTCCACCACAGGGTGCCTGACAAAAGTGAAAGTAGAGATGAAAAGGAGGGGAGAGTGTTTGGCTTGAAGCTGAAAGCCATGCCCACAGAGAAGGGGAAAAAAAACAAATAGTGATGCAGTGCTGCTTATATCCATCACCTGCTGCCCTGTTTTCCAGGAGTTTTAGGACACTTTTCTCTGCAATTAAACATGGAATCATTCATGTAAAGGTATGATTGCAGTCAGCATTCCAGTGCCTGTAAGGCATTGGTTTCACTTTATAGCCCTAAATCCTGCTGGTTGGTTCCCTTTAAAAACCTCTGCTACCTGGTTACTTGCATGAATTCTTCGCAGCTTTCGCCAATTGTTATACTTGGTTTTCTTAATGCTAATGCATTGTAAAATAAAAATAAATATATTAAAGGGGTGTTGTAAAAATATATAAAAAATAAGGGATTTTCACACATGAAATCCTAAACTGCTCCAGCACTGATGGTTGTGTAGTCCAAGTCTTTGTTTATTGACCATCAAAGATGACGTGCCACTCTAGACACATCACCATGTCAGCCAATCAATGACCATAGCTGGGATATCATCAGGTCACAAATTTGTAGCCATGTAAATTGCCTCCTCAAAGAGGACTAGAAGTCTAGTGACACCTTTTCGCAGTAGCAATCCTAAAGTCAATATCGACCCTTTAATAAACCTTGTCACATGACCAAGGAATAGGATATAAGTCAACCAGAATCTCTATTAACAGGCAGTGTTTCGGGGTATTGCCCTTCATCAGTGCTAAGTATGAGATCTAATTTGGTTCAGTGAGAGGCTAAAGGCCCCGTCACACACTACAATATCGTTAACGATATCGTTGAAACGTCACAGGATTTGAGACGTTCAAACGACGTCGTAACAATGTCGTTGCGTGTGACACGTCGATATGACCAGCGATAAGTCGGCTGATCGTTGATCGCAGGTTTATGAACTGGACCATTAATCAGTTGTTGATCGACTGTCCAACCTGCAGCATCAGTGTGTGTGACACCTTGATAATGATATCGTTTACAACTTCGCCTATTCAGAACTGAAGGACGTAGGCGACCAAACGACCGCAAGTATTGTTCACTTGTCGCGAAATCGCTGCTGCGTCATTCTCGATATCAGTACGTGTGACAGCTCACTAGCGATCATTGAACGTCGTTCCAGCGATGTAGGTGCAAGTCGGATCGTTGGTCGGTTCGCCGACAGATTGAAGCGTGTAACCCGGCCTTTAGACCGAGATCTGAGGGGAAAGGTTTCACATACTGATTAGATCTGGGCGGCCTCACTTAATTCAAGTGAAGCTGGATATGTCTAGTTGGAATGTGGACAGAAGTATGCAAATCATATACTTATGGTCATGTGACCACGCAGTCCCAACGCTGGTACCGGAGAATCCTGGTGTGCTCAGCGGGAGATTCCACAAGTCTGCAGTTTTACAGAGTAGAAGTATGCCGTCACTCTAAAGGTACCGTCACACGTGGCGACGGCACCGACAATTTCTTAGGCGATACAGGGGCATGGCCTATCGGCACCGATATCGCCCCTGCATCACCTAATGTAAATAAGCGGTGGCGACGCCTTTTAGTGGTCACCTGGTTTCAGAGCAGTGCTCTGAAACCAGGCGGCCGATCTGGGGCAATGTGTACATATCGCCTCATGTAAACGGCCGACGGCGACCTGACAGGAGATGGGAGTCATAGGCTCCCATTGTACTGCATCGCCGCTGGGGTTCTGAGACACCCCGGTGGCGATGCCGCCTGTCAGATCGCCGATGTATCGCCGGAGGTGTCTCCCCATGTAAAAGGAGGGGCGGCGACGCTGGCGGGGCGCCAAAAGCATGCGCGCTCCTGCCAGTCGCTGCCGACATCTCTGGCGAGGTGGCACCGTGTGGCAGTACCCTAAGGCTGGGCAGCCTGTTTAAGAACCCAACACGCACAATTTCTAATATTAATAAGGCATTGTAATATTTTTGGAATGATAGATATAGCTTGAACTCATCATGTGGCCTAATAAAGGGTCCAGAAAACATCCTTGTGCTTTGAGTGCTGCCTGATTTTTTGATAAGTATTACCACACAGTGGAGCACTGTGTACAGGACTATTGCACCTATTATGGTTACTACTGTGCTGATTCTATCTTGAACACTTTGTATAGTTTGAATTGTATAGAGAAACTATTATAGTGCAAAGGTGTGCACAATTAATACTTTTCTAAATGACTTGCATTGCAGACTTTGCCTCTAAGTAACAACACAAACTAATGAGAGGCTGCTTATATCTGCACAGTAGAATACAGAGCGACTTGCAATATAATTAAAGGACCCTTTACATTTTTGATGGATCACGCAAAAAACACTTTTTTAATGGGAGTAATTTGAAATGAATGCTCCAGTGCTCAGAAATTGCTAAAATTCTTGTTGTGGCTCTCTGTTTTCACTTCTTTGGTACTTTATCCCCCTTTTATGGCTATGTAAATAAGTAATTAAGCATATGTGATCACCAGCACTGGGCACACGTTGGGCATTGTTCAAAAGAGAACCTGGGGTGCCACAGCCAGTATGCAATAGTAATACCTAGACTGAAGGCCACTTCACACACACAGATATCTGAGTCCAATATCTGACCAGATCTCTGGTTGCAGTGAAATCATGGATACATTGCTCCATGTTGTACACAGCCACAAAATGGAGCAATGTATCCATGATTTCACTGCAACCAGAGATCTGTTCAGATATTGGACTCAGATATCTGTGTGTGTGAAGTGGCCTTAAGAAGCATTTTTATGATTCCTATTGAAAAATGTATATGTTTAAGGTGAAATATTTAACTGTGAAACAATCCCTTTAAGTGGTTGACAATATTATTGTTAACAGCTATTCACAGATAATAAATGACCACATTTCCAGATCTGCTTGTGAGATCATAATAATGTTGACTTCAAAAAAGTAACTGTCCAAACCAAGCATAGGCGCTCTGCGCATCAAGGTGGGCCAGTTATTTAAAAACACTTTACTACCAGCTTATTTTCCATCTATCTCCACCCTTCTCTGTCTCTATGAAGCTATAGCTGTCAATCAATGAATTGGAGAGGGTAGGGATAGAGGGAAAACAAGCAGGTGGGAAGTTGCACCTAAATGATTAGCCCCGCCATGATGCACCAAGCAACGATACTTTGTTTAAACAGTCATTCTATGCTGACAGGGGTCCTTTAATACTAGCTTGAACAATCCAATCACTGGATGAACCATTGGTTTGTTCATTCATAAAATGATTGCCAGCATAATGACCCAACCCTATTACTGGACAGCGAGTGATCTAACGAATACTACTTCCCAATTACTGGCTCATCAAAAAGGATAGTTAATTTATAAATTGGCAATGGCACATTAGTCATCATTGCAGCACCAACTTTTGGTGGGCAGAGGTAGCCGTTGCACTTGGGCTCTGAGTCTGAGTTTGATTAAAGTACCCTTTGTCATAGCAAAAGGCCCCAGAATTAAAAGGAACCTGGCAGCTGCAAAATCACTATTTACACGCAGATATAGTGGTAATCTGCAGGAACAGCAAACAGTGTTTTAGTCATGTTTGGCAATGTACTAGGAAGTGCGGATACAGGGAAAAAATGATGTTATATAGGGATGAGTGAGTATGCTCTGCGCTACTCGTTACTCGCACGAGTATCCCGGTACTCGGCATGCTCGGCGAGCACTGAGTGCCGCCGAGATGCTCGGACTGCTCGCTAATAATTATCGATCTGACACAAATACACAGCTCCCTTCAGTGCACACAGTGAGCTGGCGCCTCACAGGGAGCAGATTGATTGTTAGGGTCCCTCTGGGGGCCACAGCAAGGTGTTATATGTTGTGGCGATTTAAAAAAGCCCCCCTCCCACCCCTTCCCAGAAATACTTGTTTTATTACCTCAGGAAGCTGGGAAAAAGGTGTGTGACAGTCCGCGCCACCGGGTACCAAAGAAATCACCTGGGATGCAGGAAGTTATTTCAAGCTTTGTCTTTATTCTCCAACATGTTTCAGCGCTCCACCTGGCGCCTTCCTCAGGGATCCCAGGTGATTTCTTTGGTACCCGGTGGCGCGGACTGTCACACACCTTTTCCCAGCTTCCTGAGAGTCTTTCCACGTGCGAGTGGTTGGTGGAGGTCCTGCAGCAGCCGGTATTGATTATATGCCTTCAAGCCAGTTGTGGGTCATCACAACTGGAATAGGTGAGTGGTTTTGACAATATACCTCTCATCTCTTAGTGTCTGAGTGATAGGGCACTATTGCGCCTCTTGTTCCCCCTTCCTATTTTATATTGTTTTATTACCGGAAGTCTGTGGGCGGAGCCTGTCACTCATTGACTTACATTGGGCTCGGTGCTCTGGCCGAGTACACGAGTATCTTGAGATGCTCGGCCAGAGCACCGAGCACCCGAGCATTTTAGTGCTCGTTCATCTCTAATTCTCTAATGTTATATTCTTCCATCAGCCACTTATTTTTAGTCATCAGGGCAGTGCACTGGGCCATCACTGCACAGTAAGTGTAATGATATAACTCTCCCTACATATCGGCTGACCATCTGCTCTGCGTTTAGAGACTACAACTTCACTTTCTTCATATACTAGTGCATCTCAATGAATTAGAATATCATCAAAATCAATGTATTGCCATGTTTCAGGCCATTTCAGGGAGCCATGAAACACATAGACTAATAAATCAATATTATATTCACCCTTTGATGTCTCGTGGAATACGGCAGCACGTTTTTAATTTTATGAGACTTTAATTTTATGAGATAAATGACCTTTGGGTTTTCATTGTCTGTAAGCCATAATCATCAACATTAATAGAAATAAACACTTGAAATATTTTTTCAAAAAAAGAAAGAAGCAGCACTCACCATTTGAAGTAACATTCCAATTATTCATCAAACCTGTAAGTGTCACAGCAGGATGATCATTGCGGGGAGAGGAAGTGAGGAGTCGGAGGACGACGGCTCACCATTTCGCAGGGTTACCGCTTCAACTTTCTTTCTCTCTTTCTTTGAAAAAGCAACAATGTGTGGCTACTAAGTGTGCAACACCATAGTCAGATGCTATGGCTAATCCTATCATTATATTGAAGTGGTTTGGGTACCCCATGGAGCTCTTGTGGTGCCCGGTTATTAACCCTTTACTGACTGGCTAAACACTTGAAATAGATCACTCTGTTTGTAATGACTCTTAATATATGCATTTCACTTTATGTATTGAATTACTGAAATAAATTAACTTTTTGATGATATTCTAATTCATTGAGATGCACTAATAGCTACGCTTAAGGCCTTACACTGCCAAACATAACTTACCGTAAGTGCGTTTCACCTTCAGATCACCACTATGTCTCAAGGTGAATAGCGTTATTGTATGTCACAATTGTCCTTTAAGGGGATGTGCACACAATGCTTTTTTCTGCAGGCGAACCTGCTGAGTCTTTCAGAAAGATATTTCCAGAACCGCTAGGAATTTTTTTCCTTACCTTCATTTTAAAATAAAGAAACCCCTTAGCTGTTTTTCAAGCAAAATTACTGGCAAAACACTCAAAAACACCACCAAGCGTCTTTCGGGTGTCTTTTAAGTTTTTACACAGTCTGGTATTGAAAAGTATAGAGGACTCAATAAATCAAAGTTTTCACAAAGTTTGAAAAGTCAAAAAATGTAAGCCACAACTTGGGGTTGCACCTAAATATTGCGAATTGGCATTTTCACGCCAATATATAATGGTATGCGCCCAAAGACTGGTCAAGTCACTTCTTTTAACTGCTTGACGTTTTTGGAAATGTGAAGTTTTTAAAAGATGTTCAAGACTGGACCTATGAACAGCAAGTGATTTTTACATAGACACACGTGTTAATTCTATTGAGCATTTTCGAGGCTCTTTTTCAGGGGGTTTTCAAAGTGGACCCACCTGAAAAAGATTACATGTACAGAAACACTAAAAATTGCACATGGTAGGAAGGGGGGGACTTTCTGTACAAGCTTTACCCTCATACTTGAAGTATTCAGAAAAATTGTAATTCACTCGATTTGCATGGTTACATCTGTTCCTAACCTGCCTCCATCTCCATATATCTTGTTTGCTATATTTGTGCAGCTTGTCTGGTAGTGCTCAAATAAAAAAAAACTGAGGAAAATCATTCTGAAATCATTCACAGAGATCCAATAAAAAGCTTCAGCATGTCCTCAGGCATTTCAGTCACATCACTGCTGTCATCCATGCCGAAAAAAAAGCAGGTACAGATGACAGCAGAGCGGAAGATAAAAACCGAGTCAAACTGCTTTGTAATGTATTTTTTTTTTCTTCATTTTATACAGAAGTTGAATGAACTACGGTATTTATTATTCTGCTCTAGAAACCAATGAAAAATAGGCCTCAAAGGCTTCTGAGAGAAAACAGGCCTCGTTGCCCATGACAACCAATCAGAGCTCAGCTTACATCTCAAAAACAGGTATGGAAGAATGAAAGCTTCACTCTGATTTGTTAGTTTTCTGTCTGATACATACATTTTTAAGGCTTTACTGTTATTTATCCCCATTTTATCTTAAGTGTCCTTTAGTAATAACATTACAATATAACTTCACATTTATTTTTCACATATAACTTTATCAAAAATAGAAACACTGACAACGTTGAAACACAGAATAGTGGTGCAGGTTAATGCAAAGTCATGTGGGCCCACGAAGACCGATCCAAAAAATACATCAGATTCATTCTTGTGGATCTTATCACATTTGCATCACGTTTCTTTATACAATTAAATTAAATTGATCGTTTTTGGGAAAGTTTACACCGAGGTTCGGTAATTCCTTTTGTCTGTCCCATTTTAGGAAATCGAAGCATTGATTAATATGGGACCTGTCTAGTTCCCGCTATGTGTCAATTTAAAAGAGCAAAAAAAAGTGATTTAGGTAGAACTTTTTTCCACTCTAAAAACTAACACATAGGACTCACATGGACTGCATAGTAATTAATGGGGTCCTTTCTCATCCATATGAATGTGATGAATATGAAGTGCACTCGATTGATTCTTCAAGGTGCTAGAGTATTGGGGGTGGATTCCCAAGTCACGAGTAGAGATGAGCGAACTTGTGGAAGTTCGGGTTTGGGTGGTGCTACCGAACATTTTGTCGCGCACGAATATAAACCGAACCTCACTGGCGGGGGGGCGGACAGCACAACACACTAGACCCAACAACCTTTATTCCCAGTGTGAGTCGATCAAACATTGCAGTGAAGCAATTAGTGTATCCGGATGCAAGGATAAGATACCAAAAGACGAGGACTCTTAAGGCATGGGTCTTATATTAATCACAATGCATTTTGGTGGTAAAGTCTGCCTTCATACTGGCACCCGGATACACTAATTTCTTCACTATCTGTCCCTCTCTACGGAGTTAAGTGTATGGAGCTGCGAGGGAGAAGATTGCCATAGTTATAAAACTCCAGAACTTACATCTGAAGGACCTGCTTTGACGTCACTGTCACGTGACCCGACGCTGAACCCGGAAGCGCTTGGTGCACGATAGACACCACACGCTGTCAGGCATGGTTGTACGGGCAGTACAACCAGATCAGGTCAGTGACCCCTCTATCAACCCCCCTCTCCACTACACCACCGGGAATTACCCTAGCAGCGCCCCTCCTGTCTTTTTTATTTTTGTCCGATTAAACATTCCAAGCTGCTCAAACTGGGCTGGGCACTAAACGTACCAGATCACAGCACTACACGCTCCAGCACTTTGGATACGGAAATCACCCAAACTCCAGCCCCGAATAGGTTCACTCAACTCTAGTCACGAGATAAGATATATACACTACACAATCCTTAGATGCAAAAGTGTCAGATCTTTATTGAAGTGCCAAGAACATGTAAGTAAATACAGTAAGGTTCTCCTTAATCGCGACAACTTATAACATTTCGACTCAAATGATTATTTTTCAAATAATCGCTGAAGGAGTGTCCTTTTGGTGGAAAAGTCTCAGATGGTGCTTTGCAGCATGTATGCAAAGACACCCTTCAGCAACTGTTTGAAAAACACTTATTTCAGTCGAAACGTTACCTGTTGTCGCGATTGAGGAGCACCTTACTGAATTTACTTACCGTATATACTCGTGTATAAGCCGAGTTTTTCAGCCCAAAAATTGGGCTGAAAAGTTCCCCCCTCGGCTTATTCACGAGTCAATACGGTACCCTCCCCCCCCCCCACCGCTGCTTAACTTACCATCCTCGGTCTTCGGCACCGCCGGTCTTCTGTGCTCTGTCCTCCATGCTCCGAGTCCCGTCGGGCTGCATCCGGGATCCCCGGCCGTTGCACGATGACTTCATCGTAACTGCGACGGCCGGGGATCCCGGATGCAGCAGGACGGGAGCATGGAGGCCGGAGCACAGAAGACCGGCGCGGTACAGTGCAGAAGACCAGGGATGGTAAGTTAAGCAGCAGGGGGGCCCTTATCACGTAGGGGGGGCGAGTGCCAGCATTTGGGGGCCTGTATACCCCTGGGGCTGCTATATACCCCTGGGGCTGCTGTATAACCCCTGGGGCTGCTGTATAACCCCTGGGGCTGCTGTATTACCCCTGGGGCTGCTGTATTACCCCTGGGGCTGCTGTATTACCCCTGGGGCTGCTGTATTACCCCTGGGGCTGCTGTATTACCCCTGGGGCTGCTATATAACCCCTGGGGCTGCTGTATAACCCCTGGGGCTGCTGTATTGCCACTGGGGCTGCTGTATTGCCACTGGGGCTGCTGTATTGCCACTGGGGCTGCTGTATTGCCACTGGGGCTGCTGTATTACCACTGGGGTCTGTATATACCACTGGGGAGGCTGCTGTAATACTGCTGGGGTCTGTATATACCACTGGGGAGGCTTCTGTAATACTGCTGGGGCCTGTATATACCACTGGGGAGGCTGCTGTATACCACACTGCTGGGGGCTGTATACCTGTGCTGGGGTCCACCCTCGGCTTATACACGAGTCAATAGGATTTCCCAGGTTTTGGGGGCAAAAGTAGGGGGGTCGGCTTATACACTGGTCGGCTTTTACACGAGTATATACGGTACTTGTTTTTGGCACTTCAATTAAAATCTCTCACTTCTGCATCTAATGAGTGTGCAGAGTATATCTCTACACTTTTGCACCCATTTATCAGGTATACCACTGATCTATTTTGGTCATGAATCCCCCTTTGTCGGTTCCTAAAACAAACAAATAAGAAGAATTGCCGAATGCAGGTGTGAGCCCAGACGTTTTTATCCAATTGTGTTATAGATTCAGTACAGTTAGGCTGGCTTCACACTTGCAGATGGATCTGCAGCGTTTTGCAGATGCATCTGCAAGTGTGAGCATGCTGACCGCGGCCCCTATGTTTATAATAGGGCGCACGCGGTGTGAAAGCTCTCATTCACTCCTATATGTGTACTGTCAGCAGGCGTATGCCTGCTTACAGATCACACTCTCCCGCCCGCAGCATGGACGCTACATCTCGCGTCCACAGTGCGGACGGGAGTGTGTGATCTGTCAGCAGGCATACGCCTGCTGACAGTACACATATAGGAGTGAATGAGAGCTTTCACACCGCGTGCGCCCTATTATAAACATAGGGGCCGCGGTCAGCATGCTCACACTTGCAGATGCATCTGCAAAACGCTGCAGATCCATCTGCAAGTGTGAAGGCAGCCTTAGGCCACCTTCATCAAACACCATAAAAAGACTCTGAAAAACGACAACACAAGTTACAAAAGAAGATAATATTTTTTGCAGTGTTTATGTTAAAATCTAAGTTTACGGCTCGAAATCAGCCGTAGGACATAGACGTCGGCGTATTTGAACAATCTTTGGAGCGCAAGGCACTTCAGGAAATCACCAGCTGTGTTTTACCTGAAGCATTTGCTTTGGGGCCTTTCTGGTTATTTTCTCGGCATCTTTGCCGCCAGCAACTCATTTTTTTAAATTAGGTATAATAACTAGTGGGCGGCTGCCAAACATAAGCCACCAGAATAATGTTCATGTCAGCTCTATTAGTCGCTTCATGGCTTTCAAAGCACAAAAAGATTAAAAGAAGCTAAAACAGACTAAATATACAATGGCAGGTCGTTTTGACATTACAGTGCATATGTTCATTTTTTGGTGGTTTTTAGTGCTTTTTCAGGTGGTTTCCAGGTGGAATCTGCCTGAAAAAGATGTTATGTACACATATCGTTAAAAGTGTTGTCCCATGAACAAAGTA
The DNA here is from genome assembly GCA_033576535.1 of Allobates femoralis. Taxonomy (NCBI): domain Eukaryota; kingdom Metazoa; phylum Chordata; class Amphibia; order Anura; family Aromobatidae; genus Allobates; species Allobates femoralis. The sequence continues at coordinate 208,764,092 of JARQOC010000011.1, read as the reverse complement.
CATTTTAAGCAAGCTTTTGCAATAATAATAAGTTCCATCCAAAATTATATATATTTTTTTTTAAAAATGTTAGTACCAAGATAATCTTATAAATATTCCCTTGATTCATAGTGTTATGTGCTGTGTTCGACAAATCTGCCCCAGTTCATTCATACCGTATTTCCTGGCCAGGGAAGAAAGAATAAATCACTTATGATAAGTGAGTATATAGATGAAACAGTTGGGAATCGCAGCTGCTACTTTCAAAAGTAACACATTTCCTTGCCTGAGGAAACACATTTCCCTTTTTAATCACAGGAGCAAATGTCTCTGCTGTGTCTCCAGTTCTCTGAGCTCATAATAAATCAAATTAGTGATGTAGGAGTTCTAGTAGCTGCTGAGCTTATATGTCACTGACTTGATTTATGATAAGCCCACTGGACTGGTGACACAGCAGAAACACTCGCTCCTGTGATAAAAAAAAGGGAAATGTGTCACCTCAGGAAGAGAAATATGTCACCTCAGACCGGGAAATGTGTTACCTTACAAAGTAAGAAATTACCAGCTGCAATCTCCTGCAGTTTTGTATGTATACACACTTATCGTAAGTGATTTTTCCTCTTGCCATTAAATGTGGTATGTGCCACCCATGAACTGCAGCAGCTGTGTATGGTCAGACAATGCAAATAACAGTTCATAACTGGCACACATTTCTTAGCACAGGAATGATTTTTCAACATATCCAATTGTGGAACTTTTTATTATTCCAAGATATATTCATTAAAATGTACTTTCCTCATGGAACATCTCCTTTTAAGGGGAAATCCTGGTCAGTTCACTTCCAAATTTGGAGGAAAGTGGAGCTCAATGATGTGACTCCTACAGATATCTGCTGGGTCACGTCTGCGAGTAGCAGGTATTGTGCACCTATCCTGGGCTTGAGTCTTAGCCCTAGTTTAATGAATTATTCTACCTATCAGTTATGCTTTGAAATATTGGATTAAGACCGGTTCATGATATCTGCTGCTTGTGCACATGACCCAGCAGATATCTGTAGACAAAAAGTTACTGGCCGTGCTCAGTCCTGATGCAGAAGTATGCAGAGCCGAATTACAGCTTTAAAAACACCCCACCTACAAAAAGTTTGGCATGCACAAAGCTTAAGAGGCAAAAAAGTACAAAAAAAAGCCATAAGCAAGGGAAGATGAAAGTTAATTGGAGTAAAATGGGGGCTTTGACTGTCCTCGAGACAGAAACCGAACTCTATGGCTACTTGGATATGTTGCTGAACATGCCCCTTCATGGCAACTTGTCAAAATTGGCAAGACGAATCACAGTTATTTTTTTTGGGCAAAATCGGCATAAACCATAACTTTCCAAAATTGGTGCAAATGGCTTGATAAATTTCCCTTGCAGTACACAGAGAAATTCATAATTGTCACATTAGCAACCAGAATTAAAATCTGGGCTAAAAAATACCTGTTTTAAAATACCTCATTAGAAAATTATAAATTAATAGTGATTTCCTATTCAGTACACTCATTAGTAAGCCCGGGAGGGGTTCATTTGTTACATGGACATCCATTGATTTCATTGACTGGACGTTACATGGACATTCCATTGACTGTGTAATACTTCATTTCTCCTGTAGTGGCGTTGTAGGGAAATTTAACAGAAATTGCAGTTGATCATTGGGTACACCCTTTGATCATCCTATCATTAAGGAACTCTTCTAACAAAAATACAAACCCCAACAACTCCTTTGGTCATGTTCCATTCCTTTGGTCATGCTTCAATACTTTTACAGAAACAAGGAGCTTTAATACCATTGTCAGACGCCTAATGCCTTCAGATAACCATTGATATATGTGTTATGTATTCCAGTACATTACGTACATTTGCTTTTTCTTATATTTCAGCAATGACAGACCACTGTAGCTCAGCTACCGTGAAATAAACAATATAAACAACTTCAAAAATACATTTTGACCAGCTGTGAAAAGAAATCAATAGTCATTTGTTATGCTGTAGCCATGTCAAGTGCACAGATAAGAAGCCGCAGGGTGAGAGTTTCCCAATCCAAACTGATTCTTCATGAGTGAAGACATTTTATATTCACAGTGTGAAGAAGGTGGAAGCTGCAAAATCATTCCAAGAAGGACCCAGAAACTCAATAAATGTCACTTGCCTATAAAAGAAGTTTAGGGGAAATGTAAACAAAGGATGATCCAAATGATATTGCCCAATTACTTGGCATGGGATTCGATAGTAGAGTTTAACATACCTCCAAAATCTAGATGTTCACCATGTTGCATCTAGATGTTCCCACAGAAAAGTTCATTGGAATCCTTTATAAATCGTTTGCCTTAGCTACCAGAAGAAACCGGGACCAGATGAAGCAATGGTTGACCGCTACCTGATGGAGGATCTGTGCCAAACTTCATCCTGATCCTTCCAGGTGGAAGATCTTCTGCTGGTCGAACAGAAACGATAAACCTACGTCTAAAGGTTTCGCACAAGATGATATAGATGAAAGGGTTGATACAACTATTAGCATAGCCCATACTGATGGCCACACAGTAAGCATAATGAAAGGCTAGTGTAGGCTGATCCATGACTAGTTGAATTATTTGAAGTACATAAAATGGAGCCCAACAGATGAAGAACACCAAGCAGATGGCTATTGCTGTCCTCGTCACCTTTTTGGTCCTTATCCTGGAGCTCCTCTGAGCCGTGAGGGCTTCTGATGAAGCCATTTTCAGCAGAATTCTCCTGTAAGCTAATGAAATAACAGCAAATGGGATGGCAAAAGCCAAAAAGAACTGATACAAGGTGTACCAATAAATATCACTTTCTGGATTGGGTAGGGTGATGCCACAGCCCAGGACACCACCAGGAAGAGAAATAAGTCTGGCATACATCCAAACCGGAGTGATACTTAGAAGTGACAGCACCCATAGGATGCAAATGACCATGATGGCTATAGGTGGCTTCCTGTACTTTGCCGAGGTAAATGGGTAAACCGTTGCAAGGTATCGGTCGATAGACATGGCTGTGAGTATATAAGTGCTTGTAAACTGACTATTAGTATCCAGTGCTGTAATAAGTGTACACATGGTTTCTCCAAAATGCCAAACACCATTACCAAGGAGTTGGTGAATCAAGAAGGGCATCCCAAGAAGAAAGAGTAAGTCTACCACTGAAAGGTTGATGATAAATATGTCAGGAACACTGCTGGTACACCGGAATTTGGATTTCTTGAAGACGGTGTAGATGACAACACTATTGCCAATAATTCCTAGCAAGCAAATAATTCCAAAAACAGTTGGCATTATTACGTTGGCATAGGCGACATTGCCACTGGGATCTGCAATGAGAAAGATAAGGGGTTAGAAAAATATGCCATGCCTACAATGTATCGCACTATAGGGGCTTTTTATGTTATCATGACCAGGTATACAGATGTCAAGATATTTTGTGAATAAAGAGAACAGATATACTGTACTTTCCTAGAACACAAGCAGGACATCAGGACAAGGCTATATTTGGGCTGGTCATCGATTAGCAATAGGTATCTACATTTTGGAATCCATCATATGTGGCCTATAATAAGCCCTAGTTAAGCATATGGACAGCGCCATTCATTCTATTGGGACAATCCCTGTAAACAGTACGGTGTATTTGCTGTTTCAAGTAACTTTTAGAATAAGCTGTAGTGAGTGACTATCACTATCTCTGGCATAAATGGTCAATTATCTAACTGACAACCTTGTAATGATACATCTTTCCTGCAGTGAATGCAAGAAAAATACATGGCTGGACACAGCTTCCTCTAGCAAAATCAGCTACTTGCCTGGGGGCAGCGGAGACGAGACAGACACATCAAAAGGAATGCAGTATAACACAAAAACATAGCACTCAAAAGTAATTAATCTACTGAATAATCAAGTACCGTATTTTTCGCACTATAAGGCGCACCGGATTATAAGGCGCACCCTCAAAAAATGACTTTTAAGCCGTCTTGGTCCATATATAAGGCGCACCGGATTATAAGGCGCACCATATTGCCATAAAAAAAAAAAAGCTCAGACTCCAGTATCCCTGTGTATCCTCCCATCACCCTCCAGCATCCCTCTGTAGCCTCCCATCACCCTCCAGTATCCCTGTGTAGCCTCCCATCACCCTCCAGCATCCCTCTGTAGCTCCCCACCACCCTCCAGTATCCCTGTGTAGCCTCCCATCACCCTCCAGCATCCCTGTGTAGCCTCCCATCACCCTCCAGCATCCCTGTGTAGCCTCCCATCACCCTCCAGCATCCCTGTGTAGCCACCCATCACCCTCCAGCATCCCTGTGTAGCCTCCCATCACCCTCCAGCATCCCTGTGTAGCCTCCCATCACCCTCCAGCATCCCTGTGTAGCCTCCCATCACCCTCCAGCATCCCTGTGTAGCCTTCCATCACCCTCCAGCATCCCTGTGTAGCCTCCCATCACCCTCCAGCATCCCTGTGTAGCCTCCCATCACCCTCCAGCATCCCTCTGTAGCTTCCCATCACCCTCCAGCATCCCTGTGTAGCCTCCCATCACCCTCCAGCACCCCACACAGTCAGACACACACACACTCAGACACACACACTCAGACACACACACTCAGACACACTCAGACACACTCAGACACACTCAGACACACACAGACACACTCAGACACACTCAGACACACACACACACAAACTGATTTTTACTTTTTATACCGGTACTTTTGCTTACTGTACTGTGTGGCAAGGCACTCTCAGCGCTGGAGCCCTCAGCAAATCACAGCGCTGGAGCCCTCAGCCAATCACAGCGCTGGAGCCCACAGCCAATCACAGCGCTGGAGCCCACAGCCAATCACAGCGCTGGAGCCCTCAGCCAATCAGAGGCTATGGGCTGACGTCAGCTGGCCTCGGATTGGCTCAAGGCTCCTGGGCGGAGCTGTGATTGGCTGATGGGCTTCTGGGCTCCTGGGCTGTGAGCGCCGCTATACAGCGGCGGCACCGGACACCAGACAGCGGGGACGGCGGTTGGTGTTCGCGTCCCCGCACAGTGATGGAGGCAGGCACCGGCACCAGCATGGATGGCGGGGACGGCGGCTGGTGATCGCGTCCCCGCACAGTGATGCGAGGCAGGCACCGGCACCAGCATGGATGGCGGGGACAGCGACTGGTGATCGCGCCCCTGCACAGCGATGCCAGGCAGGCACCGGACAAAGGGGGATGGCGGGGACGGAGGATATTGCGGCACAAAGGTATGCCTTATTTTCTGGGGGGTGCCAAATATTTGCAGGCAAATGGCACTCCCTTAGCACTCTTTATATACTACGTACCTAATTTTCCTGGGAAAAATCCGTATATAAGGCGCACTGCACTATAAGGCGCACCTATGATTTCTGGGAAAATCTTAGTCTTTTAGGTGCGCCTTATAGTGCGGAAAATACGGTAATTTATTACTATATAAGTAACATCACATGAAGCTGATTAAAAAAGTGCCTGATCTCTTTTACTTGGAAATGATGGTTGTCTCGGTATAAACATTGAATCTAGCCTTAAAGGGAATCTGTCAACAGGATTTCACTCCCCAAACTATTAATATGCATTTGTAGCTCTTTCAAAGATGAGTCCAGTAATACCTTTACATGGCCAGTCCATTCCTCCATTACTGAGAAATCAGACTTTGGATCAATATTGAAATGGCTATGATAGATCTGAAGCCTCTGTCGCTCCAGCTCTATTCCCCTCCTGTGTAACTGATGGCTCCTGTTCCTGAAGTCACATTGTATAGAGGCTGTTTATATGGTCACATGGTTCCAGCATACTTTGCTGGTGATTGAACCTCATTCCTCGCATGGCTTCCTGAGGAGAAGGAAGCTCTCTGGAGAACCTGACTGTTGCCAAACCATCTGCTGTCTAGGAGAAATGGCAACAGGTGTGAAGTTGTCTTTGTTCCCTGTCTGTCTCCCCTTCCCTCTTGTCTTTTTTATTGCAATGGTTGAGAGTAGCATTCCCGCCGGCCATTGCCTATTGAGGGCTAACATCAGAGCCAGCGAGGGACTAGGTAACCTGCTCACTGACAAGTTAAAAAAATTTGTATAGGGAAAGTAAAGAGATCAGGTCACAACTGCAGGTGAGTGCAGGAGGTCACCTCTCTCCCATTCCCACCGGTGTCTCCATATCCATTGTTTTGTGTTGTGCGCCAGACATTGTTGGTCCGTTTGTCACAGTCACGCACAGTAGGTGGACATCCCCTTTAGTCCAAGCATGACAAAGTGATAGATCTACATTAATCCATTAACATCATTAGGATATTGATCCAAATCCTGATTTCTCAGTAATGGAAAAATGGACTGGCCTAGCTGGACATGTCTTTCAAAGAGCTACATGTGCATATAAATATTTTGGGGGGGTGAAATCCTTTTTACAGATTCCCTGTAAAGGGGTTGTCCATAGCTGAGACCACATCTGAAGTCACTTTATATAACAGCAGACTCCTGAATCATGACAGCGTTCCCTGGTATTGCCGATATAAGTGAGAAGAAACATGGCCGCATGAATGCCAATTGCATATATAATCAAAAAATTACCAGCACCTCCGAGCAGGCATTGAAATATATATATATATATATATATATATATATATATATATATATATATATATATATATTTAAATAATAAGAGCAGCACAAAGAGTCTTCTTTAGGGTGCAAGCCTACCTTGACACTTTCCCATTTGCCAGGTACATACCACATGAAAAAAATAGGCGGCACTCCAAAAATTGCAGATGGTAACAGACCTTTATTGGCCATTGAATAAGGCAATGTTTCAATCCTTGTTGGATCTTTTTTAAGCCTAATGCAGTGCAATCCTGCAAGTACAATTAAGTGCAATCCTTGATGGACCAGTCCATCCATAGCAGGTGGATTAAGAAGAACATTTATCCTTCATCAAGAGTTGCATTAACCCCTTCCTGACCTATGACATTATAGAGACGTCATGGAAGTTGGTGACTTCCCGACCCATGACGTCTCTATAACGTCATGGCTTGTTTGCGGTCCTGCAGCTCCATTGACCAGCTCAGTGACAAGTCACCGGAGCTGAGGGATCGCAAGGACCTATACTTTAGCCCAGGGGGGTGGCTTAGCCCCCCCGGGGGCTAAAGTTGCTCTGATTGGCAGTTGAAAGTGAAACTGCTGATCAGAGTGTGTCAGAGCGATTCACCCCTCCAGATCTGATTGGAGCTCTCCAATCAGATCTGGAGGGGCGGATGGGCGGGTGCCCTCCCCTCCTCAGCCCCCTCCTGCTCCAGGGCTCATCAGAGGCCCCTCTCGTCCCTCCCATCTGCCACCCCTCCTATTGTTATCTATCTATCTATGCAAAAGTAAAGCAAAAGTACTTTTTCATTTTTACGGATCAATTTTTGAAACATCTGGGGGTTCAAAGTGCTCACTATGCATCTAGATAAGTTCCTTGGGGGGTCTAGTTTCCAAAATGTGGTCACTTGTAAGGGAGCTCCAAAGTTTAGGCACACAGGGGCTCTGCAAACGCGACATGGTGTCCACTAACAATTTGAACGGAAAATCAGCTCAAATTGTTAGCGGACACCAAGTCGCGTTTGGAGAGTTCCTGTGTGCCTAAACATTGGAGCTCCCCCACAAGTGACCCCATTTTGGAAACTAAACCCCCCAAGTAACTTATCTAGATGCATAGTGAGCACTTTGAACCCCCAGATGTTTCAAAAATTGATCCGTAAAAATGAAAAAGTACTTTTGCTTTCACAAAAATTTTCTTTCAGCCTTAATTTTTTCATTTTCACGTGGGGAACATGATAAAATGCATCCTAAAATTTGTTGGGCAATTTCTCCTGAGTACATTGATACCTCATATATGGTCATAAACCACTGTTTGGGTGCACGGCAGGACTGAGAAGGGAAGGAGCGCCATTTCACTTTTTGAATGGAAAATTAGTTCCAAAAGTCAAATTGTGCTCCTTTTATTCTGAGCCCTGCCGTGCGCCCAAACAGTGGTTTATGACCACATATGAGGTACCGGTGTATTTAGGAGAAATTACCCAACAAATATTAGGATCCATTTTATCCCGTTGCCCATGTGAAAATGAAAGAATTGAGGCTAAAAGAACATTTTTGTTAGAAAAATTAAAATGTCCATTTTTTCCTTCCATGTTGCTTTAGTTCCTGTGAAGCACCTGAAGGGTTAATAATCTTCTTGAATGTAGTTTTGAGTAGCTTGAGGGGTGCAGTTTTTGGAATGGTGTCACTTTTGGTTGTTTTCTGTCATGTACACCCCTCAATGGGACAATGTGATGTGGTCACTAAAAAAATGGTTCTGTACATTTTGCTGGAAAAATGAAAAATTGCTGATGAACTTTGAACCCTTATAACTTCCTACCAAAAACACATTTTTTTCCAAAATTGTGCTGATGTAAAGTAGACATGTGTGAAATGTTATTTAATAACTATTTTGTGTCACATAACGCTCTGGTTTAGCAGAATAAAAATTCAAAATTAAATTGCGAAATTTTCAACATTTTTGCCAAATTTTTGATTTTTTCACAAATAAACTACAAAAATTATTGACCTAAATTTAATACTAACATGAAGCCCAATATGTCACGAAAAAACAATCTCAGAATCGCTAGGATCCGTTGAAGCGTTCCAGAGATATAACCTCATAAAGGGACACTGGTCAGACTTGACAAAAATGCCAAGGTCTTTAGGGTCAAAATAGGCTGGGTCATGGAGGGGTTAATCAAATGAAGAGTCTAGGATGAACCATTTTTTTAAATGAACCTATAATAAATATACATTTTTAACTGTATAGTGATTTTTAATTGTATAGATCCAATAAACATCCCGCTTAGAGGGTTGCACTAAACTATAGTGTCTAGAAGTATATTTGTACTATTCTGATTAAGCGCTAAGCCTTTAAAACGGTATAGCATAGCTACTTCAAAATGTATCCGGTTTGTATTGTGAAATCTGACGACAGATCTTCTTCAATAGTATAAAGACAACAGCAATTTAATGCATCACTTTCTACACTCTCCATCAAGACTCATATTGATCAGTTATTGGGTGGAATCACTCCAGTGCCTCAATAAGGGTACCGTCACACCTGGACATATCGCCGGCGATTTCACAGGCGACGCTGAGGCGTGGCCTGTCGCCGGCGACATCGCCAATGCGTCGCCCAATGTAAATGGGCGAGGGCGACACGTCTGAGTGGTCGCCTGGTTTCACATCAGAGCTCTGAAACCGGGCGACCATTCTTGGGCGATGTGTGCATCGCCTATAGCATTCCGGTAGGCGTTTCAGGGCGTATTTACTAGCCCTGGCGGTCTGCGTGGATTGGTGGCAGCTCCAGCATTACGATTGGTAATCTTGTTCCTCGGCGTCCTATTTGATGATGTGTGTGTCCCACAATAATGTAGTCTTCCTTTCTATGGTGCTGAAAGGTGTATTAGGCCCCTTTGACATCTGCGTTTTATGCTGATTGCGGCAGTTGCGGTAAAAAAAAACGCAACTGGCGCGATTACCACAATACGGCGGCACTTGCGGCTGGGAAATAATTGCAGCATGTCGCAAGTGCCGAAACTGCACCATAGACATTGTATGGGACTTGCCGCAAGTGAACCGCAAGTGCAGCCGTATTGCGGTAATCACGCCAGTTGCGTTTTTTTTTTACCGCAACTGCCGCAATCAGCATAAAACGCAGATGACAAAGGGGCCATACCCAGGAGCGTACATACTATTAAAAAGCAGCGCATTGATGCGCCAGTGTGTGCTACAAAGTGTAGAGATGTGCCATTGACAAATGTCTCTTTTAGCACCAACACAATTGTCAGTACATGTCAATTCTGCATCAGACACCAACGCCAATCAGATTTCTTCGAGGCGTCACACAACATATTGTTAACACCTATCTCCGAGATGCGGCTCAAAATTACGCCCACATCACTAATGTGGTGGCCCTGTGTGACGGCCAAGCGGCCACCAGCGACTTGATCGCCCGTGGGCCTTGGGCGACACTCAGACAATTTCTGGTCAGGTCATCGCCTGAGCATCGCCTGAATTGTCGTCCCGTGTAAATAGGCGACGGCGACCTTGGGCGACACCAAAAACGTGCGAGCGCATGTGCGTCGCCTGTGAAATTGCCGGCGAGATGTCCAGGTGTGACGGTACCCTAAAGGTACCGTCACACAGGGACATATCGCCGGCGATGTTGCCGGGGATCGCGGGAGCACGCATCCCTGGCAACATCGCCGGTGAGATGTCAGACTGAGCAACTTACCGGCGATGTCGCCGGCTAGTTACCGCGGCTATCGCTCGCTGGGTTGCCCAGCAACCCAGCGAGCGATAACTCGCAATGTTGGATATAGGCGGAATAGCCCGCAACATTGCAGGTTGCCGCGTTACACAGGGCGATCAGGCAGGATCGCCTGACCAACATCGCCAGGTTTCCCAACATTGTTGGGAAACCTGGCAATGTTGCTCAGGCGATTCATCGCCTGATTATCGCCCTGTCACACGAGGCAACTCGCCGGCGATGTCGCCGCAACCTGGCCACGCCCCTCAGTTGCCGGCAACATCGCCGGCGATATCTCCCTGTGTGACGGTACCTTAAGAGTCATAAAGGGTCATTTTTAGTAAAAGTGTCAGCTGAACTATATACTGTCTATATAGGTACCACTCTTTTCCTCCTTTCACAGTTTAGTTTATTTGATACTGTGATATTTGCACCACCATGTAAGGATGCGTTCACACGCTGCGTATTTGCTGCATATTTTTACGTGAGTGCTGTTGCAATTTTTGTAGCCAAAGCCAGGAGTGGAACAATCAGAGGAAAAGTGTAATGGCGGGTTTACACGTTGCGATATCGTAGTACAATTTCAATGAAAAGTCACGTGGTTCAATCGTTGGAGCCGATATCGTTCCTGCGTTGTATGGTGTGAACGTCCAATACGATGCAGGAACGATGTCAATGTGATATCGGGGATTGAATGAGCGTGCTATTCAATGCCCCGATATTGAAGGGAGATTGGAGTCGGATCGTGCTGTGTAAACGCACAACTACGATGCGATTTGAAACGTCACCCATTCACTCCCATGTTAAGTGTGCGATCCTGGGTTGGGGGGCGTAGACATTGCACGGACGTTGTATTCCGATATCGCAGCGTGTAAACATCCAATGCGATGCGGGAGAAACGTGCACTAAATGCGCGCTCCCGCGCCATTGAGTTGCGATATCGGAACGAGATTGAAGCGTGTAAACCCACCTTAATAGAAACAAGCGCTCCACTTCTGTATTTAATCACCCACTGCTGGTTTTAATCAGCCACTCTTGGTTTTGGCTACAAAAACTGCAAGAGCACTCGCGTAAAAATACGCAGCGTATATGCAGCGCGTGAACGTAACTAAGGCTGCTTTCACATCAGCAGTAAATGTCATTTTGTGGCAGATCCGGCAGATGTCCCCACATCTGCCGGATCTGCCGCGTAACGGCCGACTTGTGGCACCAATCCGGCAAACCCCATTTATGCTCTATGGGGCTTGCGGTCAGGTGCAGCAAGTACGGTTTTGCTGGATCGGGCAGATCCGGCTAAATCACACTTGCCACACCTGACTGCAAGCCCCATAGAGAATGAATTTGGATTGCTGCTGCAAGTCGGCCTGTGATGCGGCAGATTCAGCTGGTGCGGCGACATCTGCTGGATCTGCCACAAAATTACATTTACCGCTGATATGAAAGGTCCCTTAGGGTACCTTTACACGCCGCAACCGCGGTGATAAATATTGATGGCGATATGTCGCCCTGGAACCATCGCTGCCAAATTGCCTCCCAATTGCGGCGTGTAATTTGGGAATTTGGCAGGAATATGTCGCCTCGCTCCGGTCGCCTGATTTTAGTGCATGCACTGAAATCAGGCGACCGTGGCAAGGCGACAAATCGCTGCCAAATTCCCCAATTACACACCGCAATTGGGAGGCAATTTGGCGGCGATGGTTCCAGGACGACATATCGCCATCAATATTTCTCACCGTGGTTGCGGCGTGTAAAGGTACCCTAAGGCAACTAATGAAAACCAAGCCAACCAAGGAAAACTGAAGGTACCGTTACACGCGGCAACGTTGCTGCGATGTTGCCGGCAACTTCACGGGAGCACGCACGTTTTTGGCACTTTTCCAAGATTGCTTTGGAGATGTCACATGCAGAGATATTGTAGGCAACTCAACTACAATGTTAAAAGCAACTTTTGTTCGCTGGGTGATGAGAAACCCAGTGAGCGATCCTTATCAATGTAGTGAATAGGGAAAGTTGCTTTCAACATCGCTATTGCGATGTCACACAGAGCGATACTAGCAGATCGCCTGAGCAACATCGCCAGGTTTCAGAACATGTTCATAAACCTGGCGACTCTGCTCAAGCAACTTATCGCCGTTGAATCGCCCTGTCACACGTTGCAACGCTCTAGCGATGTCAACGGCAACAGCGATGCCTCCGTCACTTTTCGGCGATGTTGCCAGCAACATTGCTTCGTGTAACGGTACCTTTAGGCAACCAACCAAAACCAAGGCAACCAATGAAAACCTGAAAGTATTTAATGTGTAACCTTCATTTTAAGTTTTATTTCATAAATCAATAGTATAAATAAAAATAAGCATCTTTGTAATATATCTTATCAGAGAAATCTGCTTTTTCTCTGCCAGAATTGATCAGTTATTATCAAAATTCTCAATTGTCAGATTAAATCTGTATTCAGTGAAGACTTTCCCATCACTGAGATAGGTGATGGCAGATCTTACTGATGAGATTCTATTTAGATAGAAAAGGGAGGAGGAGAGGAGCTCTTTATGTAGCTCCTCCCTCTGTCTCTAGCTCCTCCCTCCCCCATCATTATAGAATCTCATTAGTAACAGCTGCCATCTCCTATCTCAGTAATGAGAAAGTCTTCCCGGAATATGGATTTTATCTCAGAATGTAGAATTTTGATAATGACTGCTCAATTCTGGCAGAAAAAAAAAGCAGATTTCTCTGATAAGATATATTACAAAGTTGCTTATTTTAATGTGAACTATTGATTTATGAAATAAAAATAAAAATGACTTTTACCCTTTAACTGTCAGCCAAAACCAATCAATTACCTAGCATGACCACAAGCAATGTGTTATGTGAGTTTGTGTCTTCATCTTATCTGGAGAGAGTGTAGATGTTTTAATCAAAGTGATCCTTTAAAAGGGTCTTTTAGATTTTATTATTGAAGATCTATCCCTTGTATATCAAAATAAGTGAGGTCAAAATTTTTATCCCCTCTAACTGGAAATGACACAACTCCATATATTGTGTAAGTGGTGAATAAGACAGACTGTAGCACTATTCATTGCTACTAGTCCAAGAAACCATTTCAAGGGTCTTACCTGTAAAAAAATTAAAATGGAATATGTAAGCAGTTTTGCTGTGTGTGAGACCCTGATTCTCATGATGTGTCACTTGTATGCTGTCATTTTGATGCAAAGTTGTAGATCTAGCAGTGCTCTGAATGCTGCGCTCTGTAAAACTCCGCCCACACCACTGATTGGCAGCTTTTGTGTACATTGACAGCTGCTAATCAGTGGTGGGGGCAGAGCTACACAGATCAAGTTGACCAGGAGCCACAAGACACCTGGTCCTGTGGTGATAATCTCCGCTAATAAAATTCTGATTTTAATGACACTGCAACCCAGTCTAGTAAGTGATGCATCACAAGAATCAGTCTTAACCCTACATCATGCTGCTTTCAGATTACACAGCAAAAACCTGCTGACATATTCACTTTAAGGCTTGGCTTTGTTTGTTAATGATCAGAACCTAAGAGCACATGAAAGGACCATCAGTAAAATCTTAATAATTACACTTAGTGTTATGTTTATCAATTGGACAGATAGTAATTGTACTCAGTGCTTTAATTCTCTAGGGTTCCTATTCACACATCTTTCATACGCTTGTAATGCAGTGTGTACAGTATTCTTATCAAGGGCTCACAGATGGCAGATGATGCCCTTTGTCAAAATCCATAAAGGCACTTCAAGTTTAAAATAAAGTTGAACACACACGTGTGCCTTTTATGTAAAGAATAATACAAGGATGAGAGCCTGATCTATGGGTTCTGCGCCTTTCTTCTTTTGCACTTTTATTTTTCAAGGTGACTAAGTGCTTTTCAGTCTACAATGTTAAATATTGCAATGCTTATGTCTATTAAAATAAAATTTAAAAAAAAATATGTATAATATATATAATTATTTTTCCTAGTTTTTGTTTATAAAACTAATACCCCTCAAAGACTTAAAAAAATCACATTATTTGAGTAGATACATTTTCCACAAGATAGGAGAATTCTCTTCCAACAGAACTCTCCTTTCTGTGTCAGATTATTATATCAATTGAGAAAAGATTTGGTAGACTGAAGATTCATTATAGAAAAGATTTGGTAGACTGAAGATTGTTTAAGACGCCATTGGACTTCAGTGGAGGGGGGTGGATGCAGATACAATTGAATGTGCCGGAGCTAACAATGATAAAGTGATTATTAAATTTCATTCTTATATAGAAAGAAACATTTTTTCTTTTTGCCCTACAGTTATGTCTAGTTACATAGGTAGTCCAATGGAAATAGAAAAAGCATGTCCGTCAGGTCAAATGAGCGATAGGAGAGGTTACTGTGTCTAGATAGAATGTCTTTCCTCAGTAACCACCAATGTCTTGCTAGACCACACCTTTGCTCCACCCCTGAGCAACCCAACAGCCATAAATCATGGCATAGAACAAAAAGAAATAAGTCCTGTCGAAAAAAAATATATATTGTGAGGTACACCGCAATGCATATGGCCGGTATGTTCGCACAGACGAAGATCTGACCCTGAATCTTATTTTTATGTTAAGGGCTGGTTTCATAGGATGTTCAGAAGTGATGGGAGGGACTGAACATCCACATACCTCCCATAGGCATGTCTCATGGATATAATGAGACTCCTGATGGATCACATGATCTGTGATGTGAGGAAGGTCTTGAACTTCCTGTTTGGCCCACGTGGCAAACGTGCATGTCTGTGAGAGGCAGCGGATCGATGCCCACATTTTCCACCATATGTGAGGTAGCACTTACTGAGCATGTTGGGGAACACTCACTTAGCTGCACAAGTAATGTTTCTACATAAATACGTCCAGCCGGTTTATTAACACCACTATATCACCGACTCTAGTATAGTCCATTTCAATGTCTCCATAGGAATTGTAGACACACAGTCCAGAACCATTCAATGGCAGCTACACCCGTCAGGCTTCAGATACATCCCTCAGTAAGGTAATAACATCAATGTCCATATCAATCATAGCCTTTTACCTTTTGCAAGGTCTAGCTGTTTCTATCAGCTCTGCTCCATCAGAGCTATAGTTTAAGGTTCTTTAGACATGGCCTCTAGTCCTCATGCCATCCAGGGATCACTGCTTCCCAAGTACAGAGACCCAGTCTTCTGATTGTGTATCTTACAAACACCCCTAGGCCAGCTCCACTCTCAGGCATGCATGTCTCCATGTGGACCAAACAGGAAGCGCAAGACCTTCCTTACATCACAGATCATGTGATCCATCTGTAGTCTTATTATATCCATGAGACATGCCTATGGGAGGTATGTGGATGTTCAGTCCCTCCCATCACTTCTGAACATCCTATGAAACCAGCCCTTAACATAAAAATAAGATTATAGGTACTTTAAACCCCAGCCAACTATCTAGCTCCATGTTCCATATCACATTGGATCTCCATCTGTGCGAGCATACTGACAATATACATGACTGGTATACCTCACAACATATACACATTTTTGGCATATTTCACTGAGATTTTTAGACTCCACCACATCATCTTTCCCTTTCTTATTCTCAACATATGTCAAGAAAGTAATTATTGTCCAATGTTGTGGAGCGACTGCCAAGATTTTATATAACAAAAAAACCTTCCACAGTTGCATGTAAACAGGGCCATAAAGAGTAGCAAGGTCTCCCTGCGACAATGGGGTGCAATTTTGTAAGAAAAATAAAAATACTTACAAAATTGTTGGAAATTTGTTGAACTTTGTTTGTTTTTTTGCCACAAAAAATGACAGTAATCCCTATAAAACTGTGGCGTATGGTGATCACTAAGAGCACAAATCTGTGTAGGGCCTGTTAGGGTATGTTCACTAGACTAACAATCAGATTTTTACAGCAGAAATCTATATTGGGGCACCATGGATCAGAACTTGAGTTAGTATCACTTATCGAGACTAATCCCCCTCACGCCAATCTGTGTGAATACATGATATTAAAGGGGTTGTCCAGTATTTTTATACTGATAGTCCATGTCTAGAATAAGTAATCAATACCAGATCAATAATAAGGTATTGGACATCCACTTTAAAGGGAATCTGTCAGCAGGTTTTTGCTACCTCATCTGACAACAACATAATGTAGGCAAAGAAATCCTAAATTCAACAGTGTATCACATAGATTACTGCCTGCAGCCGTTCTCACACAATGAAAGCATTCAGTTTCACCTATGTAGCACAGCTGGGACAGCTGCCCCCCCCCCTACACCAGGCTCTCAATAGAGATTGTACATTGAAAAAAGCGTCAATCACAGTAGAGGGCATGTTGCATGTGACAAAGTAGTTCTGTAATAGTAATCTCCAGGTGATAAAGCATTTAGTTTAAGTAAACAATAGCACAAAGCCTGATAAGAGAGGCATAGTTGATTTTTGTTTTTTAACCCTTACAACATGCTGTCCTCAGCTTACATAGCAAAAACCTGCTGACAGATTCCCTTTAAGTATCATGCTACTTATTCTCCCAGTTTTTAAAACAACGGATAGCACTTATCCAAATGTTATGGATGTGTGCCCAAGCTTATAGAGTACTGGTCCTGAAGCAAGGGGCAGAGCAGCACGGTTTCACAGAGTAGGACACAGTAGCAAGAGTTGCTGCCTAAGAGTATTGGATCTAATATGAGGACTGATCTAGGGTCTGTATATGGGGGTCTTTTCTGGGGGCTTTATTTGGGTGGTCTGGAGTATGTGTTAGTTTATGGGTTCTGGTTGGGGTATGTGCAGTATTTGTGTAGGGTGTCTGGTTTGGGGTCTGTATTAGTTTGATGGGTCTGGTCAAGGTGACTATAATATAGTGGCTGTAATAGTTTATGGCAGAGATCCCCAACTCCAAGTTCTTTTAAGGCCCACCAACAGTCCATGTTTTCAGGATTTCCTTAGCAGTTGACAGTTGGTAATTCAATCTCCTGCACAGGTGAGGAACTAAGCGAGTATAGTGTGTGTGACTCTATAAGTGGGTATATAATCAGTGTTGGTGAGGCTGACCCTGACTTCCCATGTCAGCTTGTGATAGTCCGTACGGCAGGATCCATGCATTGAGCTACGGTTAGTCCAATGCTTGGGACCGAGACAATGATGGAGCGCGAGGAGGTGAATAAATCACTGGACACCCACGTGTAGCTCAGAAATGTCCCTATTAACCCCTTCACTATCAATGACCCAATCACAAGTATAGTTCTGAATGAATTTTATGGCGGTTGGAAGGACAATTTGCAAAATTTGCCAACGGCACCACAATGCCTTGTCCCGGCCATTCATATAAACCAACATACTTGACTTCTAGTGCACCATTCACATGTATAGACTGGTGACATTGTCTAGCACCGAGCAGTCGAAATCAATGGGACGATGGCAAGAAAGATTGTAACAGCTTCTATTTACCAACACTAAACATAACATCTAGTATCGAGGATGGGCGATATGTCAATCATTCTAGTATATAGAGCCTTAGGGATCAAGCCCCCAATCCAAAGGAACTGGTTATTCACATAAATGTTTTCCATTACAGTCCATTGGGTTCTTTGCACCTTCGTATTGTAAAACTCACATATGACCTATTTTTGGTGGTTTTGCTTACAAATACAATCGTAGAATGGCAGAGTTGGAAGGGAACTCCTGGGTCATCTGGTCTTACTAAATTCACTAAATCATCCCAGAAAGATGTCTGCCCAGCCTCCTGCTCAAAGCAGTCCCATGTAAAAACTAAAAAAAAAAAAAATGTGAGTTTTTGCAGAAAAAAACAGTCAGAACCTAAGATCAGACTGTGCTGTCATTAATCTGTTTTGCTTACAAATGGAATCATAGAATTATGGAGTTGGAAGGGACCTCCTGGGTCATCTGGTCCAACCCCCTGCTCAAAGCAGGATTGACTATAACATCACAGACAGATGTCTGTCCAACCTTCTGCTCAAAGCAGTCCCATGTAAAATAAACAAATAAAAAAAAGTTGTGACTTGCAGAAAAAAAAATTAGTGAGAACCTAATATCAGACTGTGCTTATCTGCTTGATTTACAAATATAATGCTTATATTTTAATTATAGAATCATAGCATGGTGGAGTTGGAAGGGATCTCCTGGGTCATCTGGTCCAACCCACTGCTCAAAGCAGGATTCACTAAATCATCCCAGACTGATGTCTTTCCACCCTCCTTCTCAGACAGTCCCATGTAAAAAAATGTAATGTACCTAAGATCAGACTGTGGGGTCATTTATCTGTTTTGTTTACAAATATAATGCTTACAGTTTAATCATAGAATGGTGGAGTTGGAAGGGACCTCCTGGGTCATCCTGTCCAACCCCTAATCAAAGCAGGATTCACTAAATCATCGCAGACAGATGTCTGTCAGACAGTCCCATGTAAAAAGTGTAATGTACCCAAGATCAGACTGTGCTGTCATTTATCTGTTTTGTGTATACATATAATGCTTATAGTTTAATCATAGAATGGTGGAGTTGGAAGGGACCTCCTGGGTCATCCTGTCCAACCCCTAATCAAAGCAGGATTCACTAAATCATCCCAGACAGATGTCTGTCCAGCCCTCTGGTCAGACAGTCCCATGTAAAAAAATGTAATGTACCTAAGATCAGACTGTGCTCTCATTTATCTGTTTTGTGTATACATATAATGCTTATAGTTTAATCATAGAATGGTGGAGCTGGAAGGGACCTCCTGGGTCATCCTGTCCAACCCCTAATCAAAGCAGTCCTATGCAAATAAAAAAAAACACAAGATATCATGAGTTGTAACAAACTACAAACTCATCTCTGTTACAATGGGAACACTAATATCCACTAACCCTGCAAAGCCTCATAATGCCCAATGAGCAATTTTGTGTTCTGCAGAACTAGATGTGGACCAGAACTGTAGAGATCCATCACCTGTCTGGGAATATAGGATAAATAACACAGGCTGCAATATAATCCATTCATGCAACTACCTACCAAAAGAAGAAAAGTTGTGAAATATCTGTGAATTGTTCTCCTGCAGGCTGATCTCCTCTTCCAGATCTGCTGGCACATCCATCTTCTCTGGTCTGGCAAGCTTTCAATACAGTTTATTGGGCTCCTGAGCTGGCATCTGTCAAAGTCCCTGCTAGCTGCAGTAGTAGCCCATTGCAGGAGCAGGCAGAGCATGTGGCAGGCAGCATCTCTGGATACAACCTGCTTTCCCTACAAGCTGCTGTGCAGAATATAGCACAATGTGAGCTGTGATTCCTCCAGCTTCTTGCACCACCCTCTGGCTAAAGTGACAACATTCCTTAATAAAGCAAGCTGTCATCTGGATGGAGCTGGGGTGTCTTCTCTCTATCACAGCTGAGGATAGAGGAAATCAATACAGATTCCCAATTGTTCTATATACAACCTTAAAATCAGGGCCAGTCATTGTGTACAGCCCATCACCGATGCGTCCCCAAATCCACAAGACGTGTCTAGAAGACTATTTCCGGAGCCAATATAAAATACGTTAAATTACCGTTACACTTTTTTGGGGATTTTAAAAGTACAAACAGTTTTTCTCATTTTCTTTGCTTTTTGATGGAACCTTTCTAATTAACCATGGCAGATCCCAGAGGCGGCGTGTGTCAGTTCAAAGGCTCCTGTGCTGTCGCTTACAGGTAATTAGGAGAACATAGAAGAGGGTCCAAACTGGATTTTCCGCAGGGGATCCGGAAAAAAAAAAACCCCGCGTAAGCATAACAGGATGGGGGCTAAAGAGAAAATTGCGCTGGCCTGTGATGGATTGGTTGCTAGTAGACTTTAACTGAAATCATGAGGGTAGGCGATGTTCTAATTAGCATTCCATTTCATTTCAAAGAATGCCGTAATCAATTGCTACCCTGGGACCGCAGCCGAGTAATAACCTACATGGGCCCTCTAGGAACGGAGTTGGATTATCCACTTTGTCTTTATGCCATTTGTTCCTCTACTATGTTAATCCTGAAATTCAAGGTCTATGGAATGGTGAAAGTGCTGGGACTGACGTACAAGAAAAATCTTTTCTTTTCTAAAATTAATTAACACTGTTTAGTAGTCGACGTGAAAAACATAAGCTAATTAAAAAGCGACCCTCCACCCAAAGGCGAAATTAGTCACTCTGCTCCCGAAACACAAGATGGTACAGATCACAAGATGCTAAGCAGATTCTTAAAGAAGACCCGTTAACATTTTTTTTAAAACTTATCAGGATTATCAGGATTTCCAAATATACGCATTGTGATGGTGTGATATGGTGGGTTA
Source organism: Allobates femoralis (assembly GCA_033576535.1). NCBI lineage: Eukaryota > Metazoa > Chordata > Amphibia > Anura > Aromobatidae > Allobates > Allobates femoralis. The sequence goes on along the minus strand of JARQOC010000011.1, from coordinate 208,743,432 downwards.
TATTTTACTGCGTTTTACAAGGGATGTTCCTATACTGTGTATTCAGACCTTTCCCGCTTCCTGTGTACTCATTACACTCCAAATTGAATTACTGTGGACATCTCCTTACTTGGTCATTCTTGTCCTCTTGCTGTAAATGTGTGTACTACCTCCCCGGAAGTGTGTCAATAGACCTGGTTTGGGGATGGGAGGTGGTTGGGGGGAAGAACAGGCAGTACGCTTTAGTCTTTTGTGTGGGACACTGTAGCTGAGGTGAGCTCTCCAGAGTCACTGGAGGGATACTTTGATTACCTGGATGTACAGTATATGCTGGATTGTTTTAAGGATTTTTCTGATGGATTTTTTTTATAGATTTTTATGTTTTCAAGCAATTGGGCTGTTCACGTATCTCACGCTCTGCTGATTGTGGGATACCGGATAAGGACCCTGTGACACGCATTAAAAATAAATTATAAAAAAGTTTTTGTGTGGCAACATAGTACACAAAGACCCAATTCACCAATTATAGGGAATCTGGCAGCAGGCTTTTTTTCTATGTAAGATGAAGACAATGAGATGTAAGAATTAAAACTACAAAAAGTAACTGTGTTTCTGTTATCAGGGTCTGTGCAATTGTTTATTTAAACTAATGTGCTTATTACCCTGTGATTAACATAGCAGGACTAGAAATTCTCACACACACATAGGGCTGCCACTAGGAATTTTGGGCCCCTGACTGCCAAAATTTTGGGGCCCCCCTGAGACTCCACCCAGCCTCCACCCAAACATACATTATATTTATAGTGAAAAATTGGAACGGCAGCAAAAAGTATCTCAATTTATTTGCAACACTTTCCCAGCCAGCAATTCAGATGGATCCTTACAATAGAGTAAAAAAAAGGAAAAACAGCACAGAAAAAAATCGAAAAAAGTGGACTTTATTGCCCAATGCGTGACCACGCCATTACTGCCCAATGGTGTGGCCACACATTGGGCAATAAAATCCACTTTTTTCTATATTTTGTGCTGTTTTTCCTTTTATTACACTCTCTCTCTATTATATATTACACACACACATTTGAGACTGCTGTGGGCTGAATACACAATAGCTGTGTATACAATAAAGAATACCCGATAGAGACAGCTGCTAGCTATATACACAATAGAGATGGCTGCTGGCCGTATACATAATGGAGACTGCTGCTGGATATATACACAATATAGAATACGCAATAGAGACTGCTGCTGGCCATACACAATAAAGAATACACAATAGAGATGGCTGCCGGCCGTATAGACAATGGAGACAGCTGATGGCTATACACAGTAGAAAATACACAATAGAGACTGCTGCTCGCTGTACACAATAGAGAATACACAATAGTGACTGCTGCTGGCCGTATATACAATGGAGATGGCTGTGGGATAAATGCACAATGGAGACGGCTATGGGACAAATGCACAATGGAGACGGCTGTGGGACAAATGCGCAATGAAGATGGCTGTGGGACCTGGACCCCCACAATGAATTCCTCCATGCGCGTACTATGATGACCCTACTGCAAATCCCTCAACTACACTGGTACAGTATGATCTCCAACTGTGACCCCCATACAGCCCTCCATGTACAGTATTATAACAGACCTACATATCAATAATGTCCCCTAAACCTCTTCACACTGTATAGTGGCCCCAACACAGCCCTCAAATAGACCTTCTTAAAATATAAAGGCTCCCTCATACCCCTCCACAGAGCCCTCCATATATTATAATGGCTTCCATATAGTATAATTGGCTCCATATAGTCCTCCATATATTATAATACATCATCCATAGTTCTTCATATATTATAATGCACCTCCATAACCTCTCAATATTATAATGCACTCCCGTAGTCCTCCATATAGTATAGTGCACCCCCATAGTCCTCCATATAGTATAGTACAGCCCGATAGTCCTCCATATAGTATAATGCACCCCCATAGACCTCCATATAGTATAATGCACCCCCACAGTCCTAAATATAGTATAATGCACCCCCATAGTACTCCATATAGTATAATGCACACCCATAGTACTCCATATAGTATAAAGCATCCCCCATAGCCTTCCTTATAGTATAATGCACCCCCATAGTCCTCCATATAGTATATTGAACCCCCATAGTAACCCTATATTATTATTTATTATGATTTATTTATATATAGCACCATTAGATTCAAATGAATCACCGTTGACATCATACGGCTAGATGGTGTAGTGGGGGTGGGGAGGAGATCAGGAAACACTGGACCAGTTGCCCAGTGTCTCCTGCTCCCCTCCCCACCCCCACTACACCATCTAGCCATATGATGTCACCGGTGATTTATAAAAGCATTTGAACACTACATGGGCGTTGCCCCTCTATTTCCTACTGAACCATTGGATGTACTTGTTACCTGCCACTGGAGGGAGCACCACCGCTGTCTTGGCCTGAACTTGGCTGCTTTATCCTGTTGCTCTGTGCTGTGTGAGCGGGTGGTCTATTAGTGTGGTTAAGCTGGATAAGATGTTACCTCCCTTCTGAAACTGATCTGATCTGGACCCTTGCCGATCAGTACAGTCAAGAATCTGCATTATGTTTTACATAGGCAAAGTATGGGCTGTTTCTGGCTATCTAATTCAATTGATCCCTGCAAGGAATATTGCAATATTCCCCAGCAGCCATTTTGTCTCAGATGCTACCATGTCTTACTCCTAAGAGAGGGAGCCCCACCTTTGCTCCGAGGGCTAGTCAAGTCTCCTAGAAGAGGAACATGTTAATTAATTAGGAACACAAAATGGCTTATTCCTCTTCTGTGATATGCTAATTAACCTGAGGACGTTGCCTTCCTAGCCACAATGGAATCTCCCTGTCATTATACAAAAGACCCCTTTGAGGCTGGAGAGGTGAGAAAACCAGTTTCCTTCTAACTGCAAAGTCAATAGAGAAGCCAATTGCAGCCTAGACTGAGAGACACCGTGAATATAACTTTTAATATCTTATGAGCCATGCTGTCTATAAACATTTCAAGCATGAATAGGCGATCCAGACATTCAGATGTTCATCGCACATATTTTTAAATACGTGTGCGATGATCGTAAGCAATCTAAACTTAATATGGGTTAGTGAGGGACCAGCAGATTGGTCATGTGTCATATCATTGCAAAGCTAAAATCATAACTGAAAATATGAGAGCATTGTCTTCCGCCTATGACACTCCCGGGCAAAGTTATGTTAATAATAACTTTTGGATATTTCATATCTCAACTCAAGGGGTGTGAACTAGGAGACAGCTCAGGGGCAGGTAATGGGTGTGGACAGGGCAAAGCCTGATACTGTATAAAAATAGCCTGCCCTTCTCCATCTTTATATTTCTTCTGAAGAGGCATTATTGTTGTTCCATCAAAGCCAGAGAATACCCCAGGAACAGATTGGCATCATGCTGCCCTTGTGGTGTCATCAGCACTAAGGTAACTGACTACATTTGTCTGTAATTCTGCGCGTACTCCATTATCTTTGATTTACATAACTGCATGTATATTGGTAATATCTTAATAATACCTGTAAATATATCTAGTGTACCAATAGGGTGATTAAATATATAAATTTAATCTTGAGTTGCTCTTTTTGTCTTGATCCCGATCCCCACATCAGTGTGCTCATTTAACGCTACCTGGGTTGGTTTCTGACCCGATATGAGCCTGTTCATGGACCGGACTTTTATCAAACAAGGAACTAGTGGCAGCAATTACTGCTTGGGGTTATTCAGGGCTTCTATCAGTGACGAGGTGATGGTTATTATATGTGCGTCTGGTCGCAGACCAGAAGGCATATATCACACCCACTGAGAGGTCACTTGTGGTGAATCGACCACCAAACCTGGCAGCTTTACAGTGCCTCTTGTTAAACTCAGGCTAGTAATGGACCTACCGAGACTAAAAGAAGAGGCGAAACTGCCCTGTCAGTGCTGGTTTTATGAGGCACCTCAATCTGCTTTCTTAATATGTAAATGAGATAGGATCTATGGGCCGGACATAGATTTTCCTGAGAACCTGCCACCTGTTAGGTCCCTGGCACCGCTCCCCAGCTCACCTCTCACAGGTCGCCATCCTCTGCCCATCTGCCGACCGGGCATCCAGTGTCCAGGCGTACTGTGTCTCGGAGCCGTCGCAGGTTACCTTCCTGTCAGCTGAGCGCCGGGCTCACACATGAGCACATTATAATGTTTGTATTCATGTGACCAATCAGCGCGCACTAGGTGCACTCCTCCCTGTGACTCAAGGGGCTGCACGGTTCAACCTGACACTCCCCTCGACCAATACCTGCTCTTCCTCTGGTATATCAGGCCACCTCCACTGATGGGAGGTGCCTGATTATTAAGTCGGTTTGCTTCTGCCTTGCTGACTGTTGGTCAGGCCTTCCTTGTACTCTGTTTCCTGGAACCCTTGCTGTGCTCTTCCCCGGTAGCACCATTCCTGTTCTCCTAGCTTTGTACCCTGTTATCCCGGAATTCCTTAGCTGTGCCGTAGCATAGGTTAACCTTACGAGCCGCCCCCCTGGCACTAGCAGCTGTAGTATTTAGACCCCCTGGGCTTGCCCCTGACAATCCCTGTATAGGGGTTGGTTAAACTAGGACCTGCTCACCCAGGGGAGTTCGGTACCACGCCCAGTGGGTCCAATCTAGGGCGCCTTCCCCCGGAAGCGTGACACCACCTTATTATAAATGAAAGGGGCATTACCAGTGTAAGATCAGGAGAGCTGTCAGTCATTACATGTCTCACACTGGTAACACCCAATTTCATTTATATTAAGCTCCAAGGAAGATTCTCGGGGAGATCTATGCCCGGCTATAGATCTTAACAGCTCATTTATATATGAGAAAAAATGAGGATTTCTCTGGAATAGTACATCAGAATAAAAAGTATAATTTTATTCAACTCTCTTAGACCTTTATGGCCTTATAGACAGGTTAAAAGCCTTGATCCAACTGACAGATTCCTTTTAAAAAGTAAAGACTGCACGCAAATGATATCTGTCTGCTATCCCTGTTTTCACAAGATCATTAAGTTGTACAGGTGAGTTTGAGCTTCATTATTGGTCAAACCAGGACATGTCTCTGGCTATCTTTCTTTTTTTTTTCGGCAAATCATTCCGCATAGAAAAAGGACATATAAAAAGACAAATTCTTTGTAATGGGTTCGTGATCTATCCGTAAAAATAACAGATAACATATCTACCATAGAGAAATGAAAGAGTCCTAAAGATGTGATTTTCTTTTTCTATAGTTGTTGTCTCCCTTTCAGATCTATGTGCCTAGTTTATACCGCCAGTTTAGGCTGGCAGACGCACTTTAAAATCTGCTTAACTGCGATGCTGAGTTTTTGCATTGATTTGGACACTATTTTAAGGATAGGCCATTAATGCTCATTTCCTGGGGAGCTGCATAATCTTTGCCTATTTGTATTCTACTGACACAGTAAAAAGAAAATCCTCAGTTAATATATTCACTCATTGTTCTAAGTAGCTTACAATGTCCTACATTGTCAACATAAGAGGCTCTTTAATTGCTATCAACATTTGCCACCACTATATTCTGGGTTGGATTTAAAATGAACCTGTCACCAGGGTTTCCCTGTATAAGCTGCAGTTACCACCAGTAATCCCTTATATACATGCCAACCACCTCTGCAGTGGATCTGGTCTTCAGCCTCTTGATAATCAAGGCTTTGATCTCAGGGTGGATTTTTGGCATGTTGTCGGAGCTCAAGCTGCAGTTCAAGAGAAGGTCTGGGGTGCTGGGTTTCTTTTTAGACAAACCCACTAATTAACCAATCATTTACTGAGCACAGGTGAGGATGTAAACTAGGACTGGGTGCATTATATGACCAGGCGACAAAACCTTTGTCTTGCCAAAATCTGCCCATTCTGTGTTCATTAAATGATTAATATTTCAGCATTGATGCCAATTTATTTTCTTAACCTAAACCACATTTGGGAGGGTTTCAGCTTTCAAAAGAATAATTATACAACCAATGGATGAATTTAACATCAGGTTATAAGCTTTTATTTATATAACATGGATAAACGACATAACTTCTGTCAGGGAGTGTACAATATTCTAGAATACTGTATATAGGGATTACTGGTGGTGGCCGCAGCTTATGTACAAAAAAGTTGGTGACAGGTTCACTTTAAGGGGGTCCTGTAGGATGCTTTTTCCTACAGAAACCAGTGGTATGGCTATATAAGTCCCAGTACACTAATAAAAAGGATATCTGTTTTGTAATAATGGGATGTGCCTGTGAAATCAAGTTTTAAAGTTGTAAGTAAATTAGCCTAGAAGTGCTTTAGGGAGGAGCCAATATCCTCCGAGTGCATAGACCTGCCACTTCGAAGGTAATTTACATGTGAATTCAAGAAACAGATCATTTTTATTATTGTACAAAGATGGACCTATAGAGCCATGTTACTAGTGTCAGCAGTAAAACTGTTCTGACAGTTACCATTTACATTGAAGAAAATGCAAAATGTTAAAGTTGTGTGGTACCATCAGAACAACCTGCTGTAGTGAAATATGTATCTCAGGGACTGGACATTAGACCAGTAAGGGGTTAAATCCCATGTCCATCCACAAGAGGTCACAACCTGCTTTATATAAGCACACACTAACTTCGCAGTCACACTGACTCTAGTCTCCCCAGGGGGCATCCTGCCAGCAGGGCAATACATTCACACATATTGGGAGCCTCAAAGAGGAAGAGAATAGATAAGAGAGAGAAGCCATCTCAAATAGTGAGCTTCAAACAGACCCACAGATGGGAAGCAAAGATCAGGAGACCTAGTCAGAAGACAAAGAACATTTAAAACATAATCTATGCATCGCTAAATGAGTGAGTGTCCAATCACAGACCCAGAATTAGATTATTAAAATGGAAGGCCTGTCTAGAAATCTGACCCCCCCAGTCTGACTCTATAACTGGATGCTCTCAGCCAAGGCAAGGTGTCACAAAGATGGGTCAGCCGAGCTGCTGTGAACAACATTCCATACATTTCCGCTCTCCCCATCGGGCAACAGAAGCAAAGTTTAGGTTTCTGTAAGTTTCTCCATTTTATTTCATTGTTTGCATATTTGTATGTCACTTTTTATTTCCATTTTTTTATATCTTTTATTGTAAGCACTGTACTTTTTATATTAAAGCTTTAAACTTTAATAAGTCTGAACCTTGTATACTCTAAAGAATTCACAGCAATAGGAAGGTGTGATTTTGTTGATTGTCTGATAAGTCTTAGTTTAGGGGAACTCATCAGCCCCCCAAAATCTGATGGGTGGTGGCAGCGTGTGTGAAGCAGGGTGCACGGTGTGAGTCGGGGTGTGATTGATGCTCCCTTTCAGCATAGGATAGAGGTTGAGTGCTGGATTGAGTGAGAGGAGTCAGATTAACCCTTGCAGGCGCACCCCAAGTCACGTGCTGGGAAGTGAGTATGTGACACCAGCTTTACCCAATTCACTTTTTGGTGTAATGAGTCTATATTATCATTACAACAGTACCGGTCCCCAGTGGGGTTTATAATCTTAATCTGATCCTATGACTAGTCATCAGGAAGATTCCCCTTGGTTCATCCAAAATGTATAGTTTGTTGCTTTGAAAGTACAGTGATAATCCTTATGGCTGTAAGGTCGTGTTGAAATGGCTATTCAGTGTTACAGGTAATAGAGAGAAAACATGTTATGTTCTCATACAGCACTAGGTGTTTTTTCTTGGTTCATGCAATTTTAAAGGAGTTGCCCAAGTTTTGCATGAAAGTCAGCAGTGACTATGTGTCAGCAGCGACTATGTGACAGCAACTTGTGACTCCTCACAACGTGCAATGTGTGCGCCGTCAGAATTCTTAGGTGTCGGGAGCTGGCATGTTCAGGACCACAAGTATGTAATGTACATACTTCCGGCCACATTCTAGTTAGATGCACGACTAGTGAGAATGTGGCTCATGTATGCAAAACACATACTTGCAGTCAATGAACCACCTGCTGCAAGCAACAGAGAATCTTGACAGTGTGCAGTGTGCGCGCTGTGAGGATTCACAAGCCTGCAATCATGCAAGATGTATGCAACCCTTTTAAGTTCTATTATTATTTCTGCACCATCCAAAACAATATGCATGTTCCACAAAGAATATGATTACGGGACCTTGGCTCCTCCTTTCTAATGATCAGCAGCAGCCCGAAGCTAGGACTCTTACCCTCCAAAGTGTTCATGCACGCACAGACGCAGATAGTGGAGGGCTTGTGCGCAAGAACAGTACATGGGTCCTTTGTCATCCAATAGCTCATTATAATGCACATTTTCACCTGCTTTGGAGGTGGAAATAAGCCCTAACCACTTGGGACCTTGTGCGGCGGATGAACAAGGTGTACCTACAGAATGTCCTCCCCTGTGTTATGGCATATCCTAGTGATTTGTCATAACATAATGACATCAGTATAGTCCTTGAAAAAGGCATTCTCACCATGGACATTTATGGAATTTCCATATATGTGGTGAATGTGTGTTAGGTGAATGTCCCAAATGGCATAAATATCTATGATGGTAGTACCTTTTTAACTGATCATGGCCTCTGCAACATAAATCAATAGTTTTAAATCTAACATTTTCTCCATTTATGAGTCACTTCATTCCCCATCCTCAGAAATGAAGCTGAAATCCAACTTGCTCATCATAACAGGAATTGCCAGTTAATGAAGCAATTCGATTTCAGCTGGCTTTTTTGAGTCTAATGGGCAAGAGGAAGGAGCAGAGCAAGAGAGAGCAGCAGAGACATACACACCCCAAAGATGGATTTATAGATACACTGCTCTGTAATGCACCCCTTGCTATTTTTGCTTCTACCTGTGTGCTGCATAGACAAGGTGAGACAGAATTGCTCATGTCTTAATGCTATAATGTGTATAGGACACATTATAGCAGCAGGTGTATGCCCACTAGCTCAGCTGTAAGAGGGTGGACCTGCAGTCCTGTGCCCCCCTGAAGAATTGATGATTTACGTACTTGTATTGTGTGTGATTTTATTATATAGATTGTATTAAGCAAACTGTACTATAGTGTTAGGAGATGCTATGTAGTGATGTGTTACACTTTTTGTAGGTATAATAAGGTGTAAATATAGCAGAGCTGTTATGTGCACATAGTATAGTCTAGTAAACTGTAAGGAAGAAATTAGATTGTTATGTAGGTTAAAGGTAAAAAGCCTGCATAGACTGATTGCAGGGACCAAAGGGATAAGATGAGCTCACGAGGGGAGCTGCCAGTCTGTAGACTGAGGACTCAGACAAGTTTTTAGTTGGATCTGGTGTCTGGAGCCTGCAAGACGAGAAAGAGCTTATCCTACGTTTGAAAGAGCCCAGTCCCTTGTGTTGTGTGGGAAGCTGAGTGAGCAGAAAAGCAGCAAGTACAAGTAAGAAACTTGTGGGTAACTGAACCTCAGATGCTGAAGAAGATTTTGTGTGAGACAGACTGAGAGAAGGGCAAGTGAGTTCAATAGTCAGGCTTGGGGGACCCAAAGAAGACAGGTTGTGCCCAGCTGACGCACAAAGGGAGATAAGGACCATGTTGGCGTCCTACTGCAAGGATCACTGTCCATGGTTGTGTGCAAAGTGAATCCAGTTCAGCTGCCTAGTAATGAAGTGTCCGTAAGTAAGATGCCATACCAGCAACCATAACGATTGCACCTCTGTATCACACAGAAGATGAAAGAGTACTGCCTTCTGTTTAATGTCCATCCAAATTGTTCATGGTGAAGGAAAAGTAAAATTATCAGCACCTACACGCACCAGGTGCAGCTGTGAGCAGTTACATTCCCTGTATGACAGACTGTATGTGGTTGTGGGGAAGACGCCTAAATCCAAGAGGCAAGGAAGTTTGCTGTGCAAGCAGGAGAATCCCTAAAATGGCAGACAGCACTGTGGCCTTCAAGATGGTGGCAGTATGTGACCAGTGAAAAAATCGTACAGCTCATCCTGGGGAGAGAAGATGCCACAGCGCATGAAAGTGTAACTGGCTGAGAGGTGTGCCATGTTTCAAGAGGGAGGTGCAGTGGCTTGAGTCCATCAAAAAAAGGAAGGAATGTCTCAAAAGGGCGAAGAAGAAGGTATGACCCAGAGAAGACGGTATCTGCAAGTGGAGGATGCAGTGCCTGAAGAGCCATGGGCTGGTGAGTGTAGACCAGCGTGTGCAAGAGGTGTGGCTATGGGCACAGCCAGCAAGACGGATAGGTGATGCAACAGATCCATTGCACCAGAAGAGGTGGGATCTGCGATACAGGAAGTGTACATCATGGTGCAACTACAGAGAAGTGGTGCAACAGCGTGGAGACCTCCAATGCTGACTGTGAGAAAGAGCAGCCGGGAAGAGTTTGCTGATAGAACCCTTCTGATGCTGCCTGGAGTGTCCAGAGGCCAGGATGTCGGCTATGCAACATCCTGGAATCTGCCGATCTTGGAGCCCAAAGACATGGAACTAGATGGAGATGCGTCAGAGACTGTAGAGGAGGTCAGCTTGATCATGTCAGCTGCCCTTGCCCGAGAATATCTGAGGGGGCCTGAGAGAGCGGAGTGTGAGCAGCAGTGTACTAAGGGCGCATGGGGGACTTTATTTAGATGAGCCAGTGACTGTGTAAATGGGGCTAGTTCCAGTAGTCAAAGTAACCTGTAATGGCCACCGATAGCGTTATTCCTTATGACACATGTAGCGACCGGTGGTAAGGCCGCGGGTGTGTGTGTATGATCTTTCTCAACAGAATCCCCATACTCAGGTTTAACCGGTAATAACGTTTCTTTACTGGCAAACATGTTTATATCACAGTCAACCGAACTATATGCACACTTGTATATATTAGAGTCTCTGGATCTTCACTTCTTCCGGGTACGCAGCAAGAAAAGAAAAAAACACAACAATGAAGGTATCTTTCCCTAACTTTCCCTAAAATCACGTACCAGTCTATCACAGAAGAAGATGTCGCTCCCACGTTGCAGGCCTGGGGATCTCACGATGACGGGTCCCGGTGCAGCGCTGAAGGGGGAAACTCCTCAGTCTTCTTCTTTGGTCTCCTTCCGCAGGTAACGGAATCTTTCTTTGTTAGTCTCTCCCAGTCTCAGGGCACACCGATCAGCAGAAGGGGGCCCACAGCAGCACAGAAGTCTCTCTCAGTCTTGGGGCACCCCGAGCAGCAGGAGGGAGATCACGGCAGTAAAATGGCTCCCTTATGTCGGTCACGGCCCCTGCACATGCACTCCGGGTGCTCGGCGGCAAGGTTTTGCAGAGCGGCCAGAGTCACAGCACCAAAGTCCAGTGGCCCAGGATCAGTCACGGGGGCTTCTGCGGGGTGATTTTTCCGGCAAGTGTAGCAAGTAGCCCTCTTTCAACAGACATCCACAAGCAGGTCTCCCATGGCTCAGCTCCGGATCTGCACTGCACTTCCTGCTCTCTCTCTTCCTGAGTAAACACATTTGCTGAAAAGGGAATTTCCCACTTCCCTGCGTTTGTTTCAGCACTTGTCCACAAGGGGCAGTATCGGACTGTGTAATGTTCACTTCAGTGTCCATTTCAACAATACAATCTGAATTGCTCACCTCACTACACACACACAACAGCTTATTCTGGAAAGTCAGCTAAAATGACAGGTGTGATTTATATATAATATTGTGTATATACTGTAATTTCCAATCTGGCCATAAACGGTAGGGAAGTGACTTAGAATCTCATCCAATTCCTTAACTATATATTATACATGTGGAACCCCTAGAGAAATTGAAGTGAACCGTCTTAGCATTGTCATGTTCTGCAATTTCCTCTCCCCGGTGCACTTTATTCTATATTTGTATAGATACCGGTTGGATGAGCAGTTCATATAGCATGGACAAAGAGCAAACATTATTTTTGTGATTGCCTGGGGGGCGGTCAAGCGAGCAACAAACACTCCTTCGACGGTCTCATTTCCGAACCTAGTTTGGATTGTGAACTTTAATAGATGATCTGTCTCACCTTTTGTTTAATGGTCTATCATTTTTAAAACTGTTCTTGCTATACTTACTTTCTTTTATGCGTAGCAGACATGATTTCCTAATGTCTACCTTTCCTAAAAGAAAAGAACAAATCTCCTTATGCTGCTGTAACTTAAAGGGGTAGTCTGGGACTTTAAAATTGATGCCTATACTTAGGATAGGTCATCAAGTCGGATCGGTGGGGCTGCAAAACCTGGCACTCCGTCCGATCAATTGTTCCTAGTGCCAGAACAGTTACAAGTGCCATGATCTGCAAATTTACTGTTCCCCCTATTGGTTTCTGTATGTACTCTCCTATGCTTCTGTATTACTTTTTCCCCCATACTTGCTTGGTGCGCTTGCACTTTCTGATGTGAAGAGCTGTGCCTTGAGCCAGTATTACTGTCTACTTTCATGTTGGCCCTTTTTTCTTTTCCTCCTGCTGTTTCTTTGTAACGCAGTGAGAAACAGCAGCTTCATACCTCTCTTACCTATTCACAGTATTAAGATTTTGTGACCAAATAAAGCAAGTTACCATGGAGTAGGGGTGAGGAACGTCTGGTCTACAGATATGTGATGTATATGCAGCCATCTCATTGTCTTTTATGGTATTTACAGCAGTCTTGGTGTCTCCTATGTGATGTATATACAACAGTCTCAGTGTCTCCTTTGTAATGAAGATATAGCAAACTGGGTGTCTCCTATGTAATGTATACAGTTAATTCTCAGTGTTTCCTTTGTATACAAAAGCAGTTGCAAGTGGCAACATCCTCAATACCACCTAACCTTACACATCTCTTCAAAGAGAAGCAGTTCCAACCATCATATTAAATGTCAGACCATACATAAGCAGGCTAATTTTTAAGTTGGTGATTTTGTATAACCTGCAAATGAAGTTATACATTTCCAAATATCACTTGGCCAAAAAAAGGTTCCCCACCCCAGTTAAAGAGAAGAGTTCCACAACTCCTATAGTTTCCGAACCCCCGCTTGCTAATGGGATGTGTTAGTGTAGTTCTCTCCTATATTGAATAAAAAATGACATTTATGTGAACATATGCAAACTGGCAATATTATATCATAATAAACTTAGACCACAAATCCGGTAATAACTCCGTAGGGGTAGTAAAACTGACAGATGACAATTAAGTAGATAAGTAGCATAACAAACAAAAGAGAAAAAGTAATCATCTCGGAAGCACAGTAAATACATATACAAAGATTACCTTAGAACAGTTTTGTGCAGAATTAATTGTTTATTCCTTTATTTAATTCCTCATGGGACAATATATTCATCTACTGACGTAGCTACTGGGGGGGACACAAATTGCAATCATATCTGGAACCTGGTGCTTTGGGAACCAATAACTCCTGGCATCCTTCCAGACTACATCTAGGAAAGCATCAACTCAAGCTTCATTAACATAGGTATGATGAGCTCCTCCCTACCTTTATATCCCAGCATGGTTCTTTGGCTCTGAATGTAGCGCCAAAAGTGACTGGGTGTAGCACAATGCTGTTTGTTCGCACTTCCGGATTTTAGTACTTGTTTTTCAATCTTGTATAGCAGGAGTAGGGAACTCCAATGACCACCCAAAAAAGTCAAGTTTTCAGGACTTCCCTAGTATTGCACAAGTGATAATTGAATCACCTGCAAAAGTGATGATTCCAACCCCTATGCAATGCTAAGGAAATCCTGAAAACATTACCTGCTGGTGGCCCTTGAGGCCTGGAGTTCCCCACCCTGTTGTATAACAACAGATCCTTTCTAAAGGGATAGCAAACAAATCGTCACATGGACAGTTGATAACTTGAAAACTTTTGACAAACCCTTTACAGAGAACTGGTTGCTTGCTAAAAATAAAGAGAGTAAAATACCTTGTAAAAATCCCTGAGCCCCCCTTATTCTGTTGCATTTTTGTGTTTGGGTGGTGTCACTCCAGTGTCCAGATATTCACATTAGCCTCTACTGGGCGTTTAATCAGAGTCTACTGTGGGGGCGTTCACTTTCACCATTCCATCACAGATGCTGAGCTGTGATTGGCAGTATCTAAGAGAGGAGGGGTGAAGGTGAACACCCCAGAGAGGACTCTGAAGAAACGCCCAGTTGGACTGTAAAGCAGAGATTTCACATACAGTTAGGTCAAGAAATATTTGGATAGTGATTGAATCTTCGTAATTTGGGTTCTCATGAAGTCTTCTCTTTATGGTAGACTTAAGGTACCGTCACACGCGGCAACATTGCTAGCAATTTCACAGCCAATTTGCTGGTTGCAGTGAAATCATGGACACATTGTTCTATTTTGTTGCTGTGTACAAATAGAACAATGTGTCAACCAGCAAATTGCCTGTGAAATTGCTAGCAATATTGCCGCGTGTGATGGTACCTTTTGATACTGAAACACCTACTTCCTAAAGAGTGTTCTTCCCTTGGGTAGATGTTATGAAGGGGTTTTTACTGTTGCGCAGCTTCTGGCTCCCCACAGTTGCAGTAGAAACTTCAAGAGCAGATTATATGGGATAACAAGCTTTTACTTCTCAGAAATGAGGTAAAGGCAAAATGCACAGTCACTCCGTACTGCACCAGGAAGAAGCAACAAAACTGAAACTACAAGAGAGACCTTTTCTTTTACAATAAAGTAAGCAAGGAAAACTTTACATCACATCGCCATCTATTGCCAGATCAGCTTTAAGTCCTCCTTCACACAAACAAAGTCGACAACTGTAGCATATACCAACATTTACTTCACTATGGAAAGGATTCTGCAATCGTCCACTACTGCCCAGGAGATGTGGTATGATCAGACCATGTTCCTGTATAATCAGAAACATCAATTATACAGTACATAGCAGGGGCAGAATTATAAAGATTATCTCAGCACAGAAACATTTTTTTTATCAAAACCAATTGTGTAACTTTTTTTTTTATTTCAAGATCTGTCTTTCTCACTATGGAAACATCAAAAACCCTAACTGTGGCCCTGATCCACTCCTGCCTTGATTATTGCAATTCTCTATTCATTGTCCTCCCCCTCACTAAACTTTCCCCTCTCCAGTCCATCCTTAATGCTGGCTAACTGGTAATTGGATGCTTCTGCTCTATGCCAGTCATTTCACTGACTGCACATTCATTATGGGATCCATTTCAAATTGCTTGCTCTCACCCACAAAGCTCTTCACAGCGCAGTTCCTCCCTACATCTCCTCTCTTCTCTGTCTATCACCCTACACGTTCTCTATGTTCTACAAGCGACCTTTGACTAACATCCCCACTAATCCAAACCTCAAAGCTCCTGGCTCCAAGAAGTCTCCTAAGCTGCACCAATTTTCTGGAATGCTTTACCCTAAGAAATTATGACTATCAACAACTTACACAGTTTTAGACGCTCCCTAAAAAGGCGGCCCATCATGCTCCTTAATCAAAGTCCTTTATATATAGCCCATTCACTATTTTTATGAACATAACTCTTCGTCAAACTCCACCAAACCCAAAAGCTTAGAGTGGACGGTGAGCTAGTAATTGACCGGCTTTGGTCTGGAGTGGAGTTGTACTGTGCTTGAGGTGGACCAATAAGAGTTTTGTGTGGGTTGCCACCTAACTAGTGGTGGTTGGGGAGTCAAAGGAAAAAGGAAGGGCGGCACACCGGGTAAACGAGAAAGTCTTATTTATTCCAGAGTTCCGGAAACAAACAGGGTGCAGGGAGGGGGCAAGAGGAGCCGCCGGACTACGGCACCGTTTCGCGACGCGTGTCGCTTCTACGGGTCCAGGCACCCGGTGGTTGGGGAGTATTGTCAGCCCATGTGGTTAGTAGCTGGTGGAACAATCAGCTTGAATGCAAACTAGTGTGAATGAGGGGCTCAAAACCAACGAGAGAGTGAGGGAATCCCTGTAGCTGGTAAACTGTTGTGTAACTTGAAGTTATTGGGCCCCAATGCAAAAGCTCCAATGTGGCCCCCAATTATTATAAATCTCAAATGGCATTAGTTTTTTCTATAGGCCAAAGGGACTTTTGGGGCCCCCTAGGCTTCAGGGCCCGGGTGCAATTGCAACCCCTGCACCTATTATTGTTATGCCCCAGCTAGTAGGGGCTATAATACAGTAGAGGCTGGGTTGGTTTTAAGGAGAGGCCAGTGAGGGAAAAAAACCTTTAGAGTCATGGACAATATTAGAGAATCTGAGTAGTGATCGGTATGAGAGATAGGAAGAAAATTATGGTTTTGGAGAAGAAAAACTTCTTGGGTGTTTCTGGATAACCCAATAGATTGTCGGAATTGCAGAAAATTTCCTGTAGATACATTTCCATAGTGAAACGTCTGCCATCATGACAATCTATTTGATTATCCAACAAAAACCAAAAAGAAATATTTTCTCCAAAACGATCATTTACTTCCACTCTGTGGATGCATTACAATACTGGCTTTATTAATCTCTGCCTAAAGATCCTACACTTGGACTTTGGACAGCAGCATAATCCACCATTCCTTCCCCATATTATTATTATTATTATCATTATTATTAATGTTTATTTAAAAGAGCACCATTGATTCCATGGTGCTGTATGTAAACAGGTTTCGGGAATGTAACGGCACAGTAAGGCGACTCAGAGATGACTCACAGCTAATATTTACTTACGTTACAGAAATGAAGGGCTAGCGGTAATAGGGACAATCGGGAAACAGTACAGATGAAAAGCAGATCAATACATAGTCAATAGCATACAACATGTAAATACAATATTTTGCATTCGATTACTCAAGACAGCAGATAATCGATATTACTGAACATTTAACTTAATCCTGGTTTTTCTCTTTCGGAATTGTCAGTTTCATCCCAACTAGTCACAACTTCTCCTTATACAGTTAATTCAATATATCAAAGGAAAACTCAAAATGTCAACTTACAGAACCTAACGGGCTATAATACAACTAGTGGCATACCGCCAATGGTGGAAGACTATGCGGCCCGTGAGGAAGGGGTGCCCAGTGCTAGCACCGACACTGCCGCCCTCTGTCATCGCACTTTCAACTGTTGAAAGCAATGATGAAAGGGGGAGCACTCCACTCTTCCATGATTCTCCTGCTTTGCTTACACTCTTATATCCCAGCACGGCGGGCACAATGACATCACTACTGCACGCCCGCTGTGCTGAGATGTGCAGAGCTGCAGGATGTTTGCACAGAGACTGCAGCAGCGGGGGACCTAGGAGAGGTGAGTATTTTTTTTTATTTTTAATCAGTGAGTACATGGTGGCCTAAGGACTATGAGGGCGCATTAAATGATATAGAGGCTACCTTATAATGCATGAAGGACTATGGAGGCTGCATTAAAACATATGTAGGAATATGGGGGTGCATTATAATTGATGGAGGACTATGGGAGCTACTTTGTAATACAAGGAGGACTGTGGTGGTGAATTTTAATATATGGAGGACTATGGGGATGCATTATACCATATGGAGGAAAGCAGGGCCTGGACGATAGGTAGGTGACCCTAGGCGATCGCCTAGGGCGCCATCTTGTGGAGGGCGCATTGCCCGCCCCCAGGAGGGCCCCGCACCCCCTGGGGGGCCCCGTGCTGACCGCCTGTGGCCGCGCCGTCCAGAGAGGAGGGAGGAGGGGACTTCCTGTCCTGCAGCTCTGCTCGGTGCCCGCCCCTCCTCTCCTCCAACATGGGGCCTATGGAGCGCGGATCCGAGGAAACAGCTGAGTTCCTCGGACCCGATCTTAGTGTACTGAGCATGCTCAGTACACTAAAATCGCTCTGTGCCATGTAATATCACTTCTGCAATGTATATTCATACATTGCAGAAGTGATATCCTGTGAAATGAAAGGGTTAAAAATAAAAAAATCATTATTCTCACCTCTCCACGATCCAGCGATGCCTCCTGCGCTCGGCTCTGTGCTTCCAGGACCTGGCCTGAGTCACAGTGCAGTCTACATGACCGGTTACCGCGGTAACCGGTCATGTGACTGTGACATCACGCCAGGTCCTGTGCATCAGAAGAAGAGAAGCTGGAAGCAGCGCGGGTGTCGTGGAGAGGTGAGAATGAAGATTTTTTTATTTTTTAAGCTCTGCAGAAGGAGGACAAAGAGGGGGGGTCTGCAAAGAGGGTCTGCAAAGAGGGGAGCAAAGAGGGGGGCAAAGAGGGGCTGCAAAGAGGGGGCAAAGAGGGGAGCAAAGAGGGGGCAAGAGGGGGAGCAAAGAGGGGGTCCAAAGAGGGGATGCAAAGAGGGGAGCAAAGAGGAAGTGCAAAGAGGGGCTGCAAAGAGGGGGCAAAGAGGGGCTGCAAAGAGGGTCTGCAAAGAGGGGAGCAAAGAGGGGGTCCAAAGAGGGGATGCAAAGAGGGGGTGCAAAGAGGGGCTGCAAAGAGGGGGCAAAGGGGGGCTGCAAAGAGGGGGCAAAGAGAGGAGCAAAGAGGGGGGCAAAGAGGGGAGCAAAGAGGGGGTCCAAAGAGGGGATGCAAAGAGGGGAGCAAAGAGGGGGGCAAAGAGGGTCTGCAGAGAGGGGAGCAAAGAGGGGCTGCAAAGAGGGGGGCAAAGAGGGGGGCAAAGAGGGTCTGCAAAGAGGGGGGCAAAGAGGGCTGCAAAGAGGGGGGCAAAGAGGGGCTGCAAAGTGGGGGGACAGAGGGGACAAAGAGGGGAGACAGAGGGCAGACAGAGGGGAGAAGGGTGACAGGAGGGGGACAGGAGGGGGACAAGGTGACAGGAGGAGCAGGGAGAGGATCCAAACTGATGCTGCAAAACATCGGGATCGGATGCCTATTTGGCATCCGATTGCAGTCATCAGTTTGGATCAGTTGCTGTCCGAGGGGTGCTGCAAAAAGTCTGATCCCCTCGGACAGCACAAAAACGCTGTGTGAAAGCAGCCTTATTTGGCACAGATCAGGTCAGATCCAATTCGGTCTGATTTGACCCGCTGTGCCAAAAATCGCAGCAGGCTGCGATTTTGGGCACAGCAAAAAATCAGCCAGAATCGGATCCGACAAAAATCGGATGCCAATAAGGCCAAATCCGATGTGATCCGTGCCCATAGGATAACATGGGGCCAAAATCTGATCCGTGGCTGTCCGTTTTACAACGGACAGCCACGGATCACAGAAAAACGCAGTGTGAAAGCAGCCTTACAGCAGACGCACGGTGACGGCGGCCGCGGTGAGTGTGCAAAGGCGCGCTTCCCCCCGGCCCCCGCATACTTAGCCCTGTATACACCACTGGGTCTTGTATACACCACTAGGCCCTGTATACACTACCACTGGGCCCTGTATATACTGCTGGGGCCTGTATATACCACTGGGGCTGCTGTATATACTGCTGGGGCCTGTATATACCACTGGGGCTGCTGTATAACCCCTGGGGCTGCTGTATAACCCCTGGGGCTGCTGTATTACCCCTGGGGCTGCTGTGTAACCCCTGGGGCTGCTGTTAACCCCTGGGGCTGCTGTATTACCACTGGGGCTGCTGTATTACCCCTGGGGCTGCTGTATAACCCCTGGGGCTGCTGTATAACCCCTGGGGCTGCTGTATTACCCCTGGGGCTGCTGTATAACCCCTGGGGCTGCTGTATTACCCCTGGGGCTGCTGTATTACCACTGAGGCTGCTGTATTACCACTGGAGTCTGTATATACCACTGGAGAGGCTGCTGTATACCACTTTGCTGGGGGCTGTATACCTGTGCTGGGGTCCACCCTCGGCTTATACATGAGTCAATAGGTTTTCCCAGGTTTTGGGGGCAAAAGTAGGGGGGTCGGCTTATACACAGGTCGGGTTATACACGAGTATATATGGGTAGTAATCCTACAATGTCTGCTGGACATGGTATGAGGAGGTTTATGGCTCAGTCAGTACACACTCCATACTTCATGGTAAGGGGAGGGTTTATGGCTCAGTACACACTCCATACTTCTTGTTATTAACCAGTTAATGCTCTCTTGTCCACCGCACTGCAGTTTCAAAAGAGGACAACAGCGAGACAAGCAGCAACATGGCATCAGAGAGTCCCTGACCTCGAAATAGAAGATCCTCAGATCCTGGTATTGTGACATAATATTAAGAATAATACTTTTTGCATTTATATTACACTATGAACTCCACAGCACTTTACATACATCATGAACACTGTCCCCATTGGGGCTCACAATGTAAACAACCTATCAGTATGTCTCTGTAGTGTGGTTGGACGAACCTTTTATAGGTCCCTGTTAAATTAAATTTACTTTCAAAGTATGCTGACATTTTTATTCCCAGACATATTTCGGGAGGGGGGGGGGGCGCCGTTTGCCTTACCTGCCTAGGGCACCAAAATGCCTTGTCCCGGCACTGGAGGAAAGTGGAGAGTGCTTTATACTATATGGAGGGCTATGGGGGTGCATTACACTATATGGAGAAATATGGGGGCGCATAATAATTGAAATAATTGATGAAAGACTATGGGAGCTACTTTGTAATACATGGAGGACAGTGGTAGTGGATTTTATTATATGGAGGACTATGGGGATGGATTTTTTCCATATGGAGGACAGTGGAGAGTGCTTTATACTATATGGAGGGCTATGGGGGTGCATTATACTATATGGAGGAATATGGGGGTGCATTATACTATATGGAGGACTATGGGGGTGCTTTATACTAGATGGAAAAATATGAGAGTTCATTATACTATATGGGGGACTTTGCAGTGCATTATAATATATGGATGACTATGAGGAGGGCATTATAATATATGGAGGACTATGGGAAAGTGTATTATAATATATAGAGGACTATGTGGTGCATTATACAACATGGAGGACTATGGGGTGCATTATTATGTTTGGAGGACTACTGGGGGTGCATTATACTATATGGAGGACTATGGGTGGGTGCATTTTACTATATGGAGGACTATGTGGGGCACATAATACTATGTGGAGGACTATGGGGGAGCATTTTACTACATGGAGGATTATGTGGGGCCCAATACTATATGGAGGACTATGTGGGACTCATTATACTATATGGATGACTATGTGGGGCCGTTATAATATATGAAGGGCTTTGTGGAAGCTAATATAATATTTGAAGGGCTGTGAGTGTGCCTTTATACTTTATGAAGGGCTATTTAAGTGCAATCATACTGTATGCAAGCAATTATAGAGTGTGAAGGTTTGGTCAGGTCCACCATACTGTGCAGAAGGCTGTATGTGGGTTATTATACTATTTGGAGCGATAGTAGGGGCCAATATACTGCATGTAGACTCATTATAATGTATGGAGGGCTGTGTGGGGGTAACAGTTGGGGATCATACTGTGTTGGGGTCACCATTCATTTCCGAGGTAGATGAGGTAGATACAGTGTACTCACATAGAGTCCAAAGCTGAAGTCCCCCTTGTGCTCATTGCACCTTTGTCCAGAGAAACACTTCAGGAAGACAAAAATGTAATGTATGGTTGACATTGTTTTCTTACCCCCTGCTGGATTGATGGACACTGAAGCTGCGAGCAAAAGGGGCTTCACACCATTTTCAAGGGAATTTGCCTCTCCTGGACTGTTTCCTAGTCCTAAGAACCAACTGATGTGCCAAGCCGGGCTGAAGACAAAATATGCAATGTGGCCTTGATATGAAGGGCTGTCCCTCTCTGCAAGGATGGACTGTGTGGTGTGAGCCCTTGTAAGAGGAGTGCTATTGTTGTGTTGGCCTGTGGGACCCTTGTTAAATTAACTTGAACTCTTTGCTTCTGGGGTCCTAACCTACTAGCACCGGGTTTATGTTGTGCCCAAAAAGGAAGAAAATGTTATTCACCTTCCGGAGAAGAAAAGAGACTGTGGTATATTAATGTTATGTGTGGCGTTGTATTGGTGCCTTCCAGGTGGGCAAATGGTTGGAGAAGACCATATTTAAAGAGAGGAGGAATGTAATAACGCAGACTGATTGCTGTCACATTCCTTACCCTCAAGACACCAACTGAGTTATTGCAATTTAATGTGAATAATGTCCTGCTTATTGGGATGAGTACAGTATTATGTTTGTGTTGCCAGACTGTAAGGCAGGAAGTAGTTAAGTGTTAGAACTGGCCCACATTTGGTGGAATTAGTACATTGGGAGAGAGACGGTTTCCCTTTGGAAGGTCAGATAGGGCCCAACGTGCAACTAGGACAGATGCATGATCTGAAAGGCCAACAAGGCCACATAAAGTGGGTGACGTGTGGCAGAAGAAGAAGGAAGAAGACAATAGCTGAGATAGCAGGATTCCGAAGGGCTGACTGAGACATGGAGTGCAGGACTAAGGGTACTATAGAGACCAACCTTCCACCAAAGTGACCCCAGTTGGAAGTATTCGGAGGATGGATCTCTAGCAGCTAATATTCGAGTAGCTTGCACTTCAAAGGCAACAGGCTGAAGTGTCCTGGTCCGTGAACTTAGTGGACTTTCTCTGGGGGAGTATCCCTAAGCGTTTGAGAGTGTCAACCACTATTTTTCTACTATTGACCAATCCCCTGACCTACCCTCCCCATCTCTACGAGGAGAAGAGACATGTATCTTGAGTGTCTGGGAGCATAAGGCTCTATTACAGACATAGTGAACAAACCCTGACCCCCTTTTCTACAAGGAGAATATACATCGAACCAGTGGCGTAACGTCAGGCCCAGGGCTCTGATGCGAAGGCTCCAATGGGACCCGAATTGTTGCAAATCTTTAATAGAATTAGTCTTTTTCTATAGGCCAAAAGGACTTCTGGGGCCCCCTAGGCTGCAGGGCCCAGGTGTGATCGCAACCCCTGCACTATTGTAGTTACGCCTCTGCATCGAACCGTGGAAAGGAAGGTGATTGTCAGAAATTGGACAGTAGCGCTAGCTGGGTTGCGCGTAAGACACACAGACCAGTAAGAAGAAAAACAATCCAGGTGGAACAGATAATGTGTCTGAATATGCTTGCTAGTATGGAAGTGTTCAGGAAGTTATGTGCCTGCTATCTCATGACTATTTTAGTCTCATAGAGTTTTCAGCAATCTCTTGATCATGACAGGCATGATTGCAAAAACTGATAACACCTCAATACACAGCTGATAGCACAGAATCACAATACATGATGCTACAGCTAACCCTGCTCCCACAATGACATTGCACACGCTCATTTGATGCATCAATGCAAAAGATTGGGTCAAAGTCTGTTTATTGCTGCATAGCTAAATGTGAACCGGATTGGACAGTGTAAAATTTAATATAAATAAAGATTGTGATATAAAAAAAATCTAGCAAAACATGTATTTAGCATAAAAACCTGATTTAAACAATAGGTCATTTTCTGATGACACCTTCCCATTAATTCTGTTTATTTAGCTTACCGTAGTTTTGTTTCTGCAGCATTTGAGAATAATTGCTAATTTAGCTGAAACTGTCACGCGTTTTGTGCCTGTTACAGTGTCAGTAACCATAACGCATTATGTGCCACTGTATTTGCATCTGTGGTTAGTTAAATAGAACTTAATCCGCTTTACAATATTGTCTCTCATATGAATAGAAATTATCCAGCAGATTGCCGTAATTGTGACAAGAATGAAGGAAGATGGGAAGACGTGTTGCTTGTTTTCTATTCTGTGCCGGCCTGAACCTCAGAACCCTGCAGTCATGTCAAACTCATTGTGAAGTCAAAAGGTGTCAATAAAGAAATGCTCGAGCACCTCTGCATTATTTGTCTAGGGGAGTGAGAAAGTATTCCCAGAAGCTCCATAGACAATAAATGGAGTAAAAGTTAAGCATGTGCACATCCAGCCCAATGAAAACAGTTTTGTAGACCCCGGTTCATGAGTACTAAAGATCTGTTATGAGAGTGGCGGTACCCAGCGGTAGGATCCCTAGCTATCAGTGTCCTATAGATTTGGGATAACTTAAAATCTTGAGAGTAAAGATGGGAACACATTCAGAAGCAGTGCCTAAAGTATTAATTGGTCTATCAATTTTCTAAAGCCTTGTGCTGGGTATACATGTGTCGACTGTTGTCGTTAAAGGAGTTGCCCAAGACTTTTATATTGATGGCCTATCCTTAACATAGGTCATCAATATTTGAATGGAAGGGGTGCAACACTCGACACCCCCACCAATTAGTTGTATAGTGGCCCGTTGAAGGCTAAATGAACATTCATGTAGGCTTTGTCAAGTGAATAGGAGCCTATGGCTACATTAGTCTTATCACTGTTTAAAGTTGTCAGATGCATTTACAGTCTCCTACCTGAATCTGTCATGATGGTCTCTCTTACCTGGGAGACTTCTGACTGGTTTAAGACCTCTGTCTCATGTCTGCATTGAGACTTCATATCAACTGTATTTCATTACTTTGGCAGTGTTGGAGTTAATATCAGTTTCTGCTGTTATCAAGCTTCTTTGGTCTCTTTCCAGGTGTGACTACTTTGTGATCAGTCCCATCTCCTTTATATGGTCACATGATCCAGCTTTCCTTGCTGGTGATTGAATTCTTTCCTGGCCTGGCTACCTGTGGTGAAGGAGTTTCTCTGAAGAGCTGATCGTTGACAAGCCATTTGCTGCCTAGGATGGAGGCATCAGGCGTGAAGTTGTCTTGTTGTTTTCGTTTTCACTACAGTGGTTTGGATTTGTGATCCCACCGGCCATCTCCCTATTGAGGGTAAACATCAGGACCAGTGTGGGCATAGGCATCCTGCTCAGCGGCGGGTGAAAGAACCTATATAGGGATGGAAGGGGGATCAGGGCACAGTCACAGGTGAGCACAGGAGGAGTGCTTTCCCCCATTCCCTACAAGAAGGCCTCCCCCCCCCCCGTTGTATTTGTCCCCCCTGGTGTTTCCCCTGTCTGTTGTTCAGTGTAGTATGCCTAACATCCTTGATCTGTGCCCCACTGTAGCGCACAGTTTTTGGGTGTCTCCCTACGCCCCGGCATGACAGAATCCTGAATGTATCTGCAAACACCAGTAAATTAGATTTACTGCCTATCAGGTTAAAGTATTGGACTGTGCATATTTTATTACATTCTGCTTAGACCATGTTCAGTATGTGGTCAATATATTACTTTAGGATTTTGAAGCCAAAACCAAAACCAGGAGTGGATTAAAAATCCTTGAGTGGAGCATGTGTTTCTATCATACTTTTAATCTGACTATTCAACACGTGATTTTGGCTTAAAAAATACTGATATAAAATACTAAACAAATTCTGAACATGTGAACGTGGCCTAAATGTGACTATGAATATAAATGTGCTTGTGTTTAGACAGGGGGGTCCTGTTGGGGGAAACAAACAAAACTTGCACAGGGGCCCTTCAATTGCATTGGGCACAAAGCCTATTGTGAAGTGTGATGAGTCGCCAGCAGCATAGACTCGCAGTAGTCAAGAGCACGGCAGGGCCGCAGCCGGACTGAGCCTGCCGAAGCCGGCTCCTCAGTGCAGTGATTCAGTACTGGGTACCCTCGTCAGGTGACAAAACTATTCACAGAGTCAATAAAAGTTTGAAAGTTTCTTTACGTGAACGGTTGAACATGGGAGTTGGGGGTCGGCTATCTACAATAATACGTTTGGCTGCAGGCTGCTCCCTTCATCCCGGTACCTACTGAACTCACATCCCTCAGCGTCATCATTACATGCCGTGAATTCAAAGAGTCTTTTGCCAGTTCTATCGTTCCTTACCCTGCTTATGAGGACTAGAGAGAGTTCCTCCCCCATGGTCCCAATGGAGATGGCCACAGGACCAACAGGGAACCACTAGACAGAGTTCCTCCACCATGTTCCCAATGGAGATTCTTCAGTCTTTGAATCTCTGCTTAGGACTCACCAAACTGACATTGAAGAGAACAGCCACTGGGACAGACATTGGACACCAACATCGGGGGATCACACTTAGCTAAGGTTCTGCTCCATGTTCCAAACATTAGGTCCAATCGTGGAGTGATCCTCAGGGTAGGAACAATTTAAAGGAGGGTTTTGGTTGATGATATAGTCTCTACTGGGGGAGTCTTCTGCTGCTCTCCATGCTACAAGCCCTTTTATTAACTAAACCCCAACCACAACAATTACTAACTACCTTGTTTAGCTATCGGGGCTCGGGGAGCAGAATTCGCCTTTTCCAGTAGAGGGCCACATATTATGGAATACACAATTTTCAAATGCAAGTGCGAAACAAAGTATTCCTTGGGTGACAGGGTGACAACACCTCTGGCCCTCTTACAAGTGAGCACAAAGAGTTGATCGTGCTCATGTGTAGGTAGGTTGAGCCAGGATTCTGATATATTAGTTCATAAGAGATAATTGACTGTATTAGTTATTATTATGAAGTCAGATGAGATAGCAGCCATATTGTATGTAGAATGCCTTTGCCCTGCAAGTAAACAATTTAATGCTTTTGTCAGCAAATTCTTCAAGTAATATTTTCATTAATTTATTTAAAATAATAATGAGCAAAACCTAATTCAATAATATACTGGATGGTGTGAAATGCGCTGGTAACGATGGTCTTAATTTAGGCTCCTAATCTATTTGCAGCTACAGAGCATTTCACTCTTCTTTCATCTCATCCTTTAGAGCTCAAGAAAAAAAATTAATTCTGACCCAACGTAAAAATTCATTTTTTTTTCTCTTGTCTCATGATTCTCAAATCTCACCATGTTAGGCTGCTTTCACATCAGCGTATTTACCACATCTGCCGCATAACAGATCAATTGTGGTGAGACTGCATTCGGCCTAATTCATTCCCTATGGGACTTGTGGTCATGTGCAAAATATAGAAAAGGGAAAAGAAGCGCAATAGGGTCTTATCTTTTTTATATATGGAAGGACTAGATGTTACTAGCCACTCGCCTGTGTGGTTGTGTAGCACACAACCAGGATCAAGACATGGAAAGATGGCTGCTGCAAGGTCCACACCTCAAACGATCAACGTGGTTCACAAGTGTAGGGATGGACAGTGTACACGGACCTGCTCTGCGCTATTCAGACCATTAAGGACCAGCCGATGTTCATCACTAAAGCTTTATTTCTGACGCGTTGCAGAGTTAGTCTCAACTCATTCCTCAGGGGACTTTTTCCTGAGGAAGAAGTTGGGACTAATTCCGAAACGCGTCAGAAATAAAGCTTTAGTGATGAACATCGGCTGGTCCTTAATGGTCTGAATAGCGCAGAGCAGGTCCGTGTACACTGTCCATCCCTACATTTGTGAACCACATTGTGGTCATGTGCGGCACTTGCAGTTTTGCCGCAATCCGGCAAATCCGGTACCTACGGCATTGCAAAAAAAACACTGCTAGTGCCGCAAGTGCAAAACTGCAAGTACCGCACATGTCCGCAAGTCCGATAGGGAATGAATTAGGCTGAACGCGGTCTTGCCGCAAATGACCTGTTACACGGCAGATGCGGTAAAACTGCCGGATCTGCCGCAAATGGCGAAAAACGCTGATGTGAAAGCTGCCTTACTGTACTTGCCTGTCCTTGAACTGTCCTTGAACTCCTGCTGGCCTTAACAGCTCACCCAACCATTGCTATAGATCAACATTTTAGTGAATTAATTCTAGTCAACCTTATTTAGGTAATGAACCTGGGGGGAATCACATTGCTTCCATATCCTGGGGCAAGCAGTGACTCAAGCCAATGGCTATGTGAAAGGGGGTCCTACACAGGGGAGGGCACATTATTCATGCACCGAACAAGGGCCCAAGAGATAAGGGTGTCTACGTCCACCTCAAAAACTGTGAGCACCTTCTGCCACAGACACATTATTGGACTGCATAGGGTCCATATACTGCTCTGTCACAGAGGCCCTCTTCTGACTGTAACTCCCCTGGTTGTGTAGATTTTTTTAGTTGTTGATCTTTATATATATATGTGGATACACAACAAAATCAGATGAGATAATCGATTGAAGGTGAATAGAATTTCATTCTTTGCAATTTGATTGACACAAAATAATTACTGGCAGATATTTTGCTGATTTTTTTTTTTCAGGCTTGTAAGGGGTTATACTCACCGCTCCCCTCACCTATCCTGGTATCTCAGCTCCAGTCCAGTTCTTCCCTGGCTCACTTCATAATACGACTTGTGAGGGTTTAACCTGACAAGCTTGATGTAAAGGTCTAAAAATCCATAGGGAAGCCGTAAGCTAATTACTACAATGAACATGGATATCCCATACCTATGGTAAGTCAAAGGGTTATTGATCATCAAACCATCAAGGGAATGATGGCAAAGTGTTTCTAGGACTTCTAGGTTCCCTTTAGCTCACGTACCTCAGGATTTGTAAACAAAACTAGGAGTGGAGCAATCAGAGGAAAAGTCTAAGGTACCTTTACACTTCGCAACTTTTGGCGGCGATCGGGGGCAACCTAATATGCGTGTGCACATTTTTCTAGGTTGCCTCCGAATGCCGAAGGCGCTTTTACACGCCACAAATTCACCCTCAACCTAAGGCAACGTGTCTCCCCGGAAGTTGCCACACCATCAGAGGGAAACATCCGGTAGACTTCCCTTGCCGCTTCACACGCCGCAACCCCCAAA
This sequence comes from Allobates femoralis, assembly GCA_033576535.1. Classification (NCBI taxonomy): domain Eukaryota; kingdom Metazoa; phylum Chordata; class Amphibia; order Anura; family Aromobatidae; genus Allobates; species Allobates femoralis. Next base: position 208,714,904 of record JARQOC010000011.1, on the reverse strand, counting down.
GGAATGTGGGCGTACATGTTCAGCGCCGCAAGAACATAGGCGTGGCAGACAGGTGTTTTCCGCACCCCAAACACGCTGATTAGACAACGCAATAGCATTATGATTGGCCAGCCTGCGCAGGAAGGCTAATACATGACGCCATTGCCATTGTGTAGTGTGAATGGACAGCTGTTCAATTATGGCGCCCTGTGAAGGGACAGCCAATGGAAACACAGTAGCCACCACAAATCATCGCTGATGGGGCGCGGACTCCAGCACGCTGTGGCACGCCTCCGGGAAATCAATAGGCAACGCTGATTCCATCCCTATCGCCCCTTCACACGCCAAAAGCAGAGAATTTCCCCTTCATGGTTGCCTCTGATTTTGGAGCAGTGCAGTGAAATTGGAACCAGGCGCAACCTTTTTGATCGCCGCCAGATTCCCCAATTACAATTTTGAGGCAATTTCACGGCGATGATGACGGGGCTACAGATTGCCTGTCAGATTTCTCACCGCGGTTGCGGCATGTAAAGGTACCCTAATAGAAACACGTCACCACTTCTGTATTTAATCATCCGCTCCAGGTTTTGGCTACAAATCCTGAGGTAAAAAACTCATCAAATACTGAACGTGTGCACGTGGCCTTAGAGAGGGTGTATACTTGGCTCATTAAAGGGTCTTTTTTGACTTTTAGGATTGCTACTTCCAATAGGTGGCATTAGAGTTCAAGTCTACTTCCTGTCTGAATAGACATTTGTAAATTTTAATTTCCCAGAGCCGGATTGTGCCTTTAACCCCTTTACAACCAGGAGCTTATATATATGCCCCTAGTGTGTCCCTCCCTGATGCAAACTCATGCGTTGAGCTCACATCATCCCTGACACATCTCAGCTGATCTCATCAGCGAAGATGTGTAGCTAACAACACTAATTGGATCAGCGATCTGATTGGTGCTATTAATGCATCGTCCACCAGGGCCGTGGGTTACTCGGGACCGGTCCCTGCTGTCTGGTCACAGGGGAACGTCACGGTAGTGGCCGCGGACCAGTTCTGTGGCCCCAGAGGGTTCGCAGCAAATTTTTTTTAAAAAAAGGAAAAAAATAAATAAGTTTGTCACTGTGATGCCACCCGTGGTATGCGGCCAGATGTCACCACCGTTGCTTGTCTCAGCTCTAGGGGATGATGATGTGACGCAGCAAGGTGATGAGGGCTTTTTTATCCCCTGGGTTGGTGATTAAAGTTTATAGTGAGATGGTTGTGAGGTGACTGTGGGGGTGCAACTTACTGACAGCTGTGCTTCTGATTTCTTCAGCCTCGCAACTTCTTAGATGCTGGTGTCTGTTTTCAAAAAGTCTTTATTGAAAAAATTTTTTATAAAAGGGGGGAGAGGGGAGTGGGGTGGGGGAGGGGGAACAGAATAAACTAGGGGGGGAAGGGGGGAAAGGGAGGGAGGGTACATACATAAATAAACAGTAACATGGTACAAGTTGCAAACACAAATACAAGTTAAATAGCATATGCATCACATGTAGTGTGAATAACGAGGTTATTGCTTGTAATTCTAAGTTAAAATGAAAATTCGTAATAATCGGGGAAATTGAATTGGGTAATAACCAAAAAAAAAACAGTCAGTATTAACGTTACATCACAGGATGTGAGGCAAGCAAGTGGTCCCTTATATTCTAAATTAACTAAAGAACATAATAGGGCAGGAAATAAACTGAAAAATCACCTGTAAGCTGTTGTTGTTATTATCACAATGTCACAATGTTGGGACTAAATGAGGAAAGAGGGTGAGAAGGCTGCCCACCAAGGCTCCCATCTACGCTTAATTTTAGCGAGGGTATTGGTGCGCAATGCTGTGTTAAACTCAAAGATCCCGTGCTGCGTGACTCTATCAATGAGATGCAGCAATTTGGGAGTTTCGGGCTTGTTCCATCTAGCAGCAATTAGAACCTTGGCAGTGATCAGTATATGTGAAGTCAAGAATTTGAAGTCTGGAGAAAGGTTTTCTATCCCTATAGAAAGGAGAGCTAGCTCCGGAGTGAGATTGATTGTGAGGCCAGTGGTGTCTGAGATTAGGGTTTTGATATCAATCCAAAATTTGGACAGTAGCGGGCAATCATAGAAAATATGTGTCAGTGTTCCCTGATGGCCGCAGCCCCTCCAACACAAGGGCGAGATCTGAGGATCAAAACGATGATGTCTGACCGGGGTGAGGTACCACCGAGAGAGCACCTTGAAGTAAGACTCATGCAGCGTTGCACAAGCAGAATTGGCGTATGAGGTCTGTATGGTTCGTGTCATGTCCTGCAGGTCAATTTGAATGTTGAGTTCCTCTTCCCATGCGGTAAGGTAGGAGAGACGGGGCAATTCAATTTCTTCGTTGAGCACTCGGTAGAGGCTGTTGGTTTTCCATAAAGACCCAAGTTCTGGAGATGATATGAGATTGACTACTAATTGTGGAAGGGCAAATTTAGGTCTAGAGCAAGTTAGGAATTCAGATATGGTTCTCCATTGTGAGCGCTCATCTCTGGATAGGGAAAATTGGTCTTGGAGAACGTGGAATGGACGAATAGAATCGTCAAGAAGCAGTTCCTCGGTATATAAGACCCCTTTTGCCCTCCAGGCGGAGAGGTCCAGGTTCTTAATCATCACTTCGAGCGTGCTCAAAGGAATATTTTTAAGTCTGGATAGAGGAAAGTGTTTAGCTGCTCTGTGGGCCAGGTGCTTCCAAGCTGAGATTGTAGCCTTGACGACGGGGTGAGAAGGAAGAGGTTTGGAAGGGATGACTAGATGGGCGATAACAAGCGCTTTTAAGTTGTTGTGTGCTAGTGATTCCTCTACATCCAGCCATGGCGAGTCCAATGATTCCTTAAACCAGTTTTTAGAAAGTTTAGAGATGGAAGCTAAGTAGTAGTGATACAGGTTTGGGACCCCTAGTCCACCCGCTTTTTTGTGTCGTTCTAACGATGCTCTGGCGACCCTCGGCCTTTTGTTATTCCATACAAAGGCACGTAATTGCGATTGAAATTTATTGAACCAACTCTTTGGTATGAAAAGGGGGAGCGACCTGATTACATATAGGAAACGCGGTGTAGTAGAGACATCTTGAAGGCTTCTATCCTGCTCAACCAGGAGAGCTCAATCTTAGTTAGACGTAGGTAGTCCCTGTGAAATGCTTGAAATAGGACTGAAAGATTCGTTTGCACAGTTGCTGTTAGATGCTGGTGTCTGTAACCAAGGACGCTCAATAAAACTCTCACACAAGTCTCAAGTTCAACCGGGTCCTTTACTCACTGCTGTTGCTCTTATTTTTACACAGTTTCAGTTCTGCAGTGAGCGGTAGCTAGTCAGCAGCTGAGATGGATCACCAAAACACCCCCTTTCTTAATGCCTTTCGGGTTTCTTCAGGACCGCTCACAACCTCCGGGCTAGCAGTCATCGACTTTCCTGGGTATCCACCTTTGAAGGAAAGGCCTGAGATAGGACTAGGGATCCAGTGTGATGGTCAATAGGTCCCGGGCATAGAGACCCTTCACCTCACCGGTTAATCTGTGACTGGGGCATATAGCAGCCAACCACTATTACAGGTCCGGTTCCCTGTCCGTCGACCCAGTCCATCAGTGTCTCCATAAATCCCGTCTTCCATCTTGGACTCCATCTCTTCTACACCTGGTCTGTAGCCTCGGACCCGGGCAGCCATAAGATGACACTGGCTGTCAGGTCCCGGTTTTCTCTCCGGTTGTTACAATCTTTTTTGCTATGTTAGGGGTTTTAGCTAGGAGACCGGTTCCTCCTCTGACTCCAACTCAACTGATTGTCACTCTCTCTTCCCCAGGGTAACTACTGTTGCTCCTTCCCCTTACACAGGTGTCTCTCCTAAGCTCCACCCACCACTCAGCCTTCCCCCACTTCTCTCCTGCCTGGCATAAAGTCCTATGTCTAGGGATTGGGGGGCGTTTGGGTGTTTGATTTGGGGTGGATGGCTCACTATCCCAGCTGCAGTACTACTCTGTGCTCACCAGTCTGCAGGGGCGCCACATTAACCCTTTGCTCTCAGTCACTGACAGCGCGATTCAAAGCACCCAGTGGGGATCGCGCTGTTCCCTGCCATGATTAGAGGCCCCGTGATGTGATCATGTGACTGCCGATGGTTATCTTGACAGCCCAGGGTCTTGTGATACTGTCTGGAATCACCTCCTGTGGATGGCTGGTGAGTGCCAACATCCTCATGAAGTGATCATTTCTGCTGTATAGAGATATGCAGCAGCATGTCTCTGCATAGCAAAAGCAATTGGACTGTGTAGCACTTAGGCCCCCTAGGGAGCATGTAAAATAAAGAAAAAAATTTAAGAAACGTTTTTACAAATGTGACACCCATCCCTCACAAAAGATCAAATCCCCCCCTTTTGCCCCATTGAAAATAAAACTATTAAAGGGGTTGTCCAGAATTCTATAAACGTGGCTGATTTCCTTCAAAAACAGTGCCACCCCTGTCTACAGGTTGTGTGTGAAATTGCAGCTAATCTCCATTTAAGTAAATGAACCCATGCTGTAATACTATATACAACCTGTAGACAGGGGTGGCGCTGTTTTTGAAAAAATGCAGCAAAGTTTTATTAATCCTGGACATCTCCCATAAAAACATACACATATTTGGTTTAGAGATGCCTGATCTATCAAAATATAAAATCAATTAATCAGATCTGTAAACTGTGTAATGGGAAAAAAGTCCAAATGACAAAATTACATTTTTTGGTCGCCCAACATTGCAATAAAATGCAATAACGGGCGATCAAAACAGCACATCTACCCAATAATGGTATCATTAGAAACGTCAGCTCAAGCCGCAAAAAATAAGTCACCTGAGGAAGACAACAATCCGTGGTGGAAACGCGATGTGGTAAATAAACGTGTTAACCCAAAAGTAAACTCCTTATTTGTGCCCCCCATCGCTCTTAGCCAGTAACCCTTTCTTTCCTTAATTCTGCACAACCACCCTTCTGACTGTGTTGTTACTGGAGCTGTGGAGAGGCACGGATAATCCTAGCCAAGCGTCCCTGGACTGATAGGACCTATGGTGATGTCAGACCCTGTGACCAGCGACTTGTGAGTCACGTGACCGTTTTCCATCCAATCAGAGCAAGCCAGGAGCTGGTCAGAAAGCCAACACGAGCTGTGTCAGAGCGGAGCCAGTGCTCGGAGGTCCTTTGAGCTATACGCTACACTGAGGTTGTGTGAAGGCGCACAACCATCAAAGGTGAGTGTCAACCCCTCATGCACCCTTTACTTTGCCCCACTAGATTCTACCAGGTTCTCTCTATGGGAGCACTTTTATCTTTTAGTATTGCAAAAAATAAGGGGTAAGTGTCCTCATTACTGGCATGTCACTCTTTACAAGGAGAAACCCTTCAAATTCATTTATCACTCACCACACCATGTATCCCTTGGATAAGTAGATAAATCATGACTATTCATCCAGTTTTTGCTGTCAGCATTTTCACACAACTTGTATGAGACGTGTAAACTCTGGAATGACCAATTCTACTCCCGAGAATTAAAGGTGCGAAATTCTCCTACGATTCATTCAATCTACGTTGTGTATAATGAGGAGAGGCGGTGGAGCGTAGCTGGGGGAAACTACGCTGTTTTCACGGGTGATTCACCTTCCTGATATCTTCGGATACTTCCAAGTTGTACATGAAGTAAACATAAATATAAGGATAACGTCAGCCATAACACTGTCAAATAAATTGCCTAAAGGGTTGTAAATTGGAGCAGTGTTTTGGACTACAGGGAAATTAGGGCGATTGTTAAAGACGTCAAGAATTGTATATAGATATATATATATACCATTAACGTTGTGCCCCCCAACATAGGCTAATATCACAGGGGACACCTCTGCTAAATCAGTTCATCTTGACACTAAACTTGTGTTGTTCTGCCACACATATGAACTGGCGATCAAAATTAGACAACATACAATTCCTTAATGTAGTCATGTTGTCTTAGTAAAAGCCTAAGTATAACTAGCAGTATTTTCATAATTTGAATATATTCTATATCACAAAATAAAAATGTAAATAGATAAGTGAAAAAGAACAGCGATCAAAATTAGAGAGTAGTACTTATATTTGTTTGTATTACGATGTTACTCTTGATAAAATATTCAAAGGTTAAAAAAAAAAAATTAGAGAGCACTTTCAGATACCTGCAAGTTATTGGTGTTAATCTGGCACCTGGTGCCAATTTACTTAATTGTCTGACAAACCCTATGTAAATGGCAGCCTAACTTTCCAATTTGCACTAACTTTGCAAAAATGGTGTGTCTGCAAGGTGACTGAAACTCTCCAGCGGCAGATTGTCCAGATGAAGGCCAAAGGGGTTGTCCTATCAGCCATAGCAACAGAAGTTGGTTGTTCCAAGTCTGTGATTTCTTGAGTATTGCATCTTTACAACATCCCAAACTCTTTCAAGTCCCCCAAGAAGGCTGGTCACCCTCGAAAGACAAACGCAAGAGAGGACAGGATAATGCAGAGAATCTCCATGGGTCATCATTTCAACACTGTAGCTAGAATAACTTGCCAGTTCAACACTAAACAGGGTAAGTATCGGTCTGGTCATACAGTGTAACGATTTGAAGAGCATTTGGACTGAAAGTCCACTCTGCAGTGACCAAACCTATCATTAGTATTAAGAATCAAAAGGCTAGACTCTCCCTTTGTGAGGAGCATGTTGTGTGGTCAGAGGAGAAGTGGTCCACAGTTCATTTTAGTAATGAAAGCACGTTTAATTTATTTGGGTTTGATGGGAAACATTATGTTCGTCAGCTACATGGCAGAGTGAATGCAAGTGTGTATCAGAACCTTCTTCAATAATACATGGTTCCTTACTTGTGCAATTTTTATGCAGGACAATGCATCATGTCACACAGCAAAACCGGTAAAGCAGTTCCTTGAAACAGAAAACATAAAAAACAATGAAATGGCCACCCAGAGTCTTGATCTAAACCCAATAGAAAACCTCTGGAAATCGTTGGTGACAAAGAGATGGCCAAGAAACCCACAGCAATCACAGAACTGTGGAAGAGACTGGAAGAAGAGTGGAACAAAAATCCCCCCAGAACAGTGTGAGAGACTAGTGATGTCCTGTGACCGCAGATGTGCTGAAGTCATTCAAAGCAAAGGCCTGTACAAAGCAAAGGCCTGTACACTTCCTACTGATTGGTGACTGTTGTAACCTTCTCAACATTTAGTTTTAATCTTTCTCTGTGCTAGTCATTGCTGTATTCTAATTATGTTCATCATATTTTGTACAATAAAGGTTTTAAGTTGATAAACTTTAATTGTTTTGGAAAACACTGTTCTAGTGGCATGGTGTACTGTGTACAAAATAGTAGCCCACGGTCACTCCAGAAATTGGTGCATTCATTAGAATCACCAGTTCCTGGCACTTTACCCACCTCTTCATGATGCCCTAATGCAGTGGCATCAGGGGATAGAAGGGGTTAATGACAGCTGAGAATTGACAGATTAAGAGATTGATTAAACCCAGATTGATAATGCCAGGCGTCTATGAATAATACATATGCTATAAAAATAGACACATAAAAATTTTTTTGAAATAACAAACATCCAAACTTTTTCTCCACTTTGTTAGCTCCAAAAATACCCAGCTCTGAAATAGTCCAACATAGTCCTTGCTCCCCATACTGTATCTGTACCCATCCTCCCCTTGCTTCTAAAACAGTGTCCTCAAATTTATCTCCCCCTCACTACCTATACTATGTCCGTACCCATCCCCTCTCACTCCTCATATTGTTTTCTCATATAATCTTTCCTTGTTCCCCATACTGTGTCTACACTTGGCCTCCCTCCTCACTCTCCATACTGTCTCGCACCCTTAATATGTCCTCAAATTTCCCACCCCCTCACTCCCCATTCTGTGTCCACACTCACCTCCCCCCTCGGTCCCCATACTGTATCATCAAACTTCCCACCGCTTCGCTCCCCATTCTGTGTCCACACTAACCCCCCTCGGTCTCCACCTTATGTCCTCAAATTTCTCCCCCTTATTCCCTATTCTATGTTCCCATTCATCCCCTAACCCCCCACACTGTGGTCTCAAATTCCACCACCTAAATACAAAAAATCTTTGATCTCTTAAACTCTATTGAGCACTTACCACACCAAACTTCTTTGCGCCTATGTGATGCCAGAGAGTGGTGTCAGCAGCATTTTCAGATGACATGATCATGCAATTGACATCCCCCTGACCCAGAATTGCTGGCAGGTAGATCTTCATTTGTACTGAAATGAAATATGTGTAACATACACAAATACAATTGATTGCTGGGAGGTGGCGTTGGCATGTTACATCTTCTTGAACTGTCTGACAGCTTCACAGCCGTCTCGGAGTACTTCCTACTCCCACTCCAGGGGGTGTGAAAAGTTGTTGGCAGCGGATCATTCAGAATACTCTCAAGCTTGTTGACAACAGAACAGAGCTTTAATCAGCAATAAACAGGTACAGATATGATAGACTTTGTAGAATCAGGAATATACATATCTTAAGTGTCTCTGTGCAGCATCAGCAGGCTGCTTCTCATCTCATGCACAAACACAGGAAACTGGGTACAGTCACATGGTCTTTCCTGTGTGTGAGCCTCTGGGAGCCTTTTTTTTATCTAACTTTATAGACAATACACAAACCTAGCAATAGAACATTTACATACACAGGAATGGAGTTGTTGCACTAAACATATTCCAACAAAAATACACCTGCCGGAAAGACCCCTCGGACTGTCTCATCAGGCAGCCCAACGGCACCCCGTGCTGGCTGTGTCCGGGGATAAATTCACCTTTATGCACCCTCCCCCTTTATATGCCCCTGTTCAGTGCATGACTGTGTATGTGCAGCTGGTTGGTAGAGGTTGAGACTTCTAAAAAATGGCCACAAATCTCCATCCGCGGCCATTTTCTAGAAGTCTCAACCTCTACCGTAGCAAACAGCTGCACACTGTCAATGAATACAGCCAGGCACACAGAACATGGCCGCGCCCACTGCACAGCGCCACCACTAATCCCCCACAGCTCCGGTCCCACAACTGTGCCCCCAGCCTCCGAAACCTGCCTCAGGCACCCCAATTTCACAACCACAGCCCCCCCCCTGGGTAAGCCATTAAGGGTCTGGGAGGGGGGAAGGGGGCTGTGTATAGATTGGAGGGGGGAGATGGAGGACAATATGTACAGATGGAAGGGAGGAGAGATGGAGGACCATATATATAGGATGGGGAGATATATACAGAATATGGGGACATATATACAGGATGGGGGATGTACAGTATATACAGGATGGGGACATATATACCAGATGGGGAACATATATGCCAGGATGGGGGCATATATACAGGATAGGGGACATATATACAGGACGAGGGACATGTATACAGGATGGGGACATGTATACCAGGATAAGAGACTTATATGCCAAGATGAGGAATATATATACTACCGTAGGATGGGGGGCATATAGACCAGGATGGAGGACATATATAACATGATGGAGGAACATATATACCAATTATAAGACAGACACTGTCATTATTAAATGGACCCCATTTAATATTGAAAATTATTTTTTTTATTTTCCTTGTCTAAATTTGGGGTGCATTTCATAATCTGGTGCATCTTATAAAGTGAATAATGCAGTATCTGTTCATCCAGAATTCCCAGTAATTTGGCACCTCGCCGACTCTCAAACCGTTTTATTTGAACCTACTTCTTATTTCTATATTCTATAACCAGAGCACGGCTGCAGGCTGGCAGATGCCAACACAATGATCCGGTCAATGCATTACATGTAGGAGTTGTTGCTTTTTAATGAATAATTACAATAGGAAATCTGATTTTACTGAATCTTCCCCAGAATACCCATACATAGGGGAAGTGATGGCTGCTCTATACAAAATGTAGACATGTAAAGAAAGATTATATGTAAATACGCCCCGTAAACTCTGGATGTATCATTAGCTACAGTGAATTTAATATTGTGGCTCACATTTCCTCTAATTCAGGTTGTTCGGAGCCTTTACAGCTGCTCCAGTGTTTATGGGCCACGTCATCTGTGGTCTACTTTTTGTCTAATAAATGTGTTACCTCGCGGGGGATTAAAGATCACACCGCTGAAAGGCTTAGATTAATTTTGAATACTGATGTTACGAACACTTTGTTTCCGCTTCTTAAATTTTTGCTAAGTCGTTTGACATAGTTGCCAACATTTCAATAGAAATTCCAAGGTCTCTTTTGGAGTATGAAAACACATTACATGATTTGCATTCTAAAATGACACGACTATAAAACAAGATTGCAACGTGTGGAATAGAATTCCACAATAGGCAAGAATGAAGTTTGTGTCATTATATAAAATGAATTGCACCCACCCGAGGTCATGAGATTGCGTTTATATCTAGAAGCATACCACATGCATGAGAGTTGGACATCTTTATTAGTGGTGACCTTCTTGCCATTATTCAATTGCTGTGTATTCAGTGACAACTGTGACTTTTCCCTATATGTAGGTTCAGGCATTTTATCCATGTTGACATCCCCTTAAAGGGGAACTCCAGGGAGATAAAACCATTTGTTCTGTCCCTGCCCTCTCACATGATGAAGCAGAGCTGGGCACTACAATTCTACCATCTACAGATCACTTACAAATCAATAAAATCATATCTGCTCCTCAGCTCTCACCCCTCCTTTCGGGGACAGAGAAATTCAGTCCTGCATAATGCTAAAGTTTCAGGAGACAGGAAGCTGATATGAGGGAGGGGAGACCATGGCAGTGCTGAATCAATCAATGTAGTACTTTGCCTCTGCCCTAGTTCGATACATGACAGCACACATTATGCACCATCATATCATTGAATAGCAGAAGATCACAGCCTGCTTGGTGACATGATTGCTATTTGAAGGGAAAACTCCCTTGTTCTTACATTACATAGGATATACATCAAGGGCAGGATTGTACTGTCACCATAGGGCTGTCGACCAAGTCCACTGTTCATACAGAAGGATGAGGGGTCAAGAATGTAAGATGATCCTGAAGCCTTCAGGGTCCATGCCCCCGACACACCTCCTGCTCTCTGCAGCAGCATGAGGCTGAATTTTCTCTGTCCCCAAAAGGAAGGGCGAGAGCTGAGGAGCAGATATGATTTTATTGATTTATAAGCGATCTATAGATCCTAGAACTGTGGTGCCCAGCTCTGCTTCATCATGTGGGAGGGTAGGGACAATACAAGAAAAGTTTTACCTCCCCGGAGTTCCTTTTTAATATCATTCCTACTTTGGTAGTTTGGTTTACACAGCTGCTTCATGAGGCAGACAAGGAAATACTTTTCATTTAAACATTCAGCAGGTTATTCAAATATTCACAAACCAGCACAGAATAAAATAAAAATAAACAGCTTTTCTGGCTATCACCACTTAACGAGCCTCTGACCAGACCAGATTGTCATATGGCCTAATGCATTATTTGGGCTCCAAAGCTTTTCTAAACCAGGCCACTGTTCTGTAAAGATTTCAAAGGTTCTTTTGCTTCCATCTTCTCCAATTTGGGCACTATCCCTATTGTTCTATCATTTTATAGTAAATCTTCACTACCAGTTTCTGCACATTTCTCCCCTAGAGTATCAGGCTTAAGCTAAAAGCACTAGGATTATTCAGAATTTATAGACATATTCTTCACGAGCAAAGAATCCTCTATTTATTTTTAAAGAGAAAACAATAGATGTTAAATACCCAGCAGTGATTCGAGTATGTACAGGAGAGACTGCTAAAGCCATAGACATACAGCTTCTAATTACTACAAAGAAAGTAAACAGAGTGTGCGTGTATATGTGTGTATGTGAATGTGTGTATGTGAATGTGTGTATGTATGTATTTGTGTATGTGTGTGTGTGTATGTGTATGTATGTGTGTATGTATTTGTGTATGTATGTGTGTATATGTTTGTGTGTGTATGTGTGTGTATGTGAATGTGTGTATGTGTGTGTATGTGTGTATGTATGTAGGTGTGTGTATGTGAATGTGTGTATGTATGTGTGTGTGTTTGTGTATGCATGTGTGTGTATGTATTTGTGTATGTGTGTGTATATGTGTGTGTATGTACGTGTGTATGTGAATGTGTATGTATGTTTGTGTATATGTGTGTATGTGTGTGTATGTATTTGTGTATGTATTTGTGTATGTATTTGTGTATATGTGTGTGTATGCGTGTGTGTTGTGTGTGTGTGTGTGTGTATGTGTGTATGTGTGTGTATATATTTGTGTATATGTTTGTATGCGTGTGTATATGTGTATGTGTGTGTATGTATGTGTGTATGTGTGTGTATGTATGTGTGTGTGTATGTATATGTGAGTATGTGTATGTGTGTGTGTGTGTGTGTCTATGTGTGTGTATGTTTGCATAAACACATTCATATATATGTAGTCATGGCCAAAAGTGTTGGCACCCTTAAAATTGTTCCAGAAAATATTAAATAAAAGTATGTCTCCCACAAAATTATTGCAATTACACATGTTTTGTTATACACATGTTTATTTCCCTTGTATGTATTGGGACAACACAAAAAAAACATCAAATAAAAAAAAGACAAATTGGACATCATGTTACTCAAAATTCCAAAAATGGACTGAACAAAATTGTTGGCATCTTCAACTTAATATTTGGTTGCACACCCTTTGGAATAAATAGCTGTAATCAATCGCTTTCTATATCCATCAACAAGCTTCTTCCCTCCTGGAATTTTGGACTCTTCTTTATAATTTGCTCCAGGTCTCTCATATTTGAGGCATCTTCACCCAACAGCAATTTTAAGATCTCTCCACAGGTGATTAATGGGATTTGGATCTATTCCAGGCTCATTCCTGGCCTCTAGCTAGCTCTCCAGTGCTTTTTCCAATCTATTTCTGATGCTTCTTCAAATATGTTTGGGGCCATTACCTTGCTAGATGACCCATGACCTAGGACGCACACCCAGCTTCCTGACACTGGGTGCTACATTGCAACCCAAAATCCTTTGTTAACCTTCAAATTAAATGATGTCTTGCACACAGTCAAGGCATTCAGTGCTAGAGGCAGCAAGATAACCCCAAAACATTTTTGACCCTCCACCATATTTGACTGTAGGTTCTGTGTTCTTTTCTTTGTGGGCCTCATTGCATATTCAGTAAACAGTAGAATTACTAGTGCATCTCAATATGCAAATAGAGTCTGTGGAGCCTCGTCTAGGAGTCTCAACACAGGACTAGCCAGATCTCCATCCCATGGCTAAGTCTTTCCCTGGATGGAGATCTGGCTACTCCTGTGTTGAGACTCCTAGATGAGGCTCCACAAACTCTATTTGCATATTCAAAATTCCCAGGGGGCAATACGCCTAGGAATTTACTGTGTTGAGCGCTTTAGCCAGCTGCCCGCAGTGTTTTTTCCAAATAGTCTCCCTGAGATCAGTGAATACTTTGTGATGTTGATCTACTAGGCATTGCTCCCATCTAGCCAGAATCCTACTCCACACTGATGACCGGTAACACCCCGAAACAGCTGTCTGTGGATGGATACCTGGCCTTGGTATTCCCTTGTCATATCTCTAAGCTTGCAAAAGAGCTGGATATTGACCCAAAGGGCCACTTAATATGGTGGTTATGGTGGACTTCTCAAAGAGCCACCCCATGGCTAAGTACTTCCCTGTATGGAGATCTGGCTCATCCTGTGTTGAGACTCCTAGACGAGGCTCCACAGACGCTATTTGCATATTCAAAATTCCCATGTGGCAATGCGCCTAGGAATTCACTGTGTTTGAGCGCTTTAGCCGGCTGCCCGCAGTGTTTTTTTGAATTGGTCTCCCTGAGATCAGTGAATACTTTGTTTTGTTAGTGCATCTCAATGAAGTAGAATATCATTAAAAAGTTAAGTTATTTCACGAATTCAATACAAAAAGTGAAACACATATATTATATGGGTTGATTACAAACAGAGTAATTTATTTGAAGTGTTTATTTCTGTTAATGTTGATGATTATGGCCAATGAAAATCCAAAGGTCATTAACATAGCAAATTAAAGTAGGGAGGACAAAGGGTTAAAAACCTTGCTGCCTTATTCTATGAGACATCAAAGGGTGATAAAGTGATTTATTAGTCAATGTGTTTCAGAGCTCTAAGAAATGCCCTGAAACATGGCAATATGATATTGATTTTCGATGATATTCTAATTCATTGAGATGCACTAGTACGTGCTTTACCAAAAAGCTCGATCTCGGTTTCATCTGTCGAAAAGACTCTTCAAAGCCATAGTGGATCAGTTGAGTTCCCGTTTCACGAGACTGTTTAAGTAAAACTTCAAAAAGAACTTTGACTGACTCTGTTTGTGCTTTGGCCCTCATAAAGGGCGACTCTAAACTTCACTTTTGCACTGAGGAGCCGGCTGTGACACATGCTGCAAAACCAGGGCTGCCCTGCAGCCAATGCCCTGCCTTGCCCGCGACTCTCAATGTCCTGTACAGCCAGCCCCTCAACAAGCGTTCAGAGCGGAGCTCCCTTCTCACCACTGAATCCATAACTTGACTCTTAGGTGATTTTGCTACTGGTTCCTCTTCCTCTTTAATCTCTCATCCTTCCTAAGAATAAAGATACAGATATCACAAGATACAGCAGAACAAGGCATCATGGCCAGCGATATTAAAGATAATGAGAACAACCTATTCCAGGCCAAGGTTACCATCATACGGAAGAAGCTACCTGAGCATTTCCAAGACCTGGAACTGTGGCACCCCGCATGGTCAGGCGTCACAGAGGGGTATTGCCCCCATAAAAGTGGTGTAATTATCCCCGTGCAAGTGAATGGGGAAGTTAAAATGTGGCTTGTTCCTCGCATCCACACACACCCTTAGCTCAGGGGACTATAGGGTTAATTCCTTTACCAGGAGACCCACCCCCAGTGAGAGGAGTGCAGGGCAAGTAGTGTGAGGACAAGAGGAAGTTAGAAGAGAGAACGTGAGAGGAACAGACAGGAAAGGAGCTTTCCAGGAGAGCAGCAGGTCTGGGAACAGAGGAGTCAATGATAGGTTCTCCCAGACGGCTCACCGGGCACAGGAGCCCGCAGACTGCTGGAGCTACAAGCGCAGCAGAGAATCCGGATTACCGTGGAGTCTTCAAGTCTCCCGGACACCTGAGCAGTCAACATTAAGGAGCCAGGCACCGACTGAAGAGAGAGCGGCAAGCCATTAGAGGGTTACCCGATGACAGCGAAGGTGAGAGAGCACAGGAGGCCAGGCTAGATTTCAGATCAGCCAGGCTTCACACCAACCTGGAAGAGCAGTAAAGGAGAGACACCTAACCAAGCCCCATGGAAACAATCCGTTCACTTGCCACTACCCGTTGAGCTACCTGTTATTTTAACATCAAATGCCGAACTGTGGACTTTGTGTGATACTGCTACAAGTTAACAGTAAAGTACCCGGGAGAAAGTGACTTTGCCTGTATGTGTTTTCTCCATCAACCTGTTCCCTTTACAGGAACGCTGCCCCAGAGGAATTGCCCTACCTGTAGGGGCTTTGGCAACTGAGCCGCACTACCATCTACCTCTGGCGGACTGTGGTGGCGCTGGTGACCCATTACCAGATACTACAGGTAGCGTCACGTGAATTATACAAAAACTCTAATCCCCTGTAAATACACCATTTTGAAGTGTCACCCAGGCCACGGGCTCAGGCGCTGCCACCTGTGACATCCCCAAAACAGCCACCGAGTCGGATACCCGAGTACCCCAGGGCCTAGGGCTCGACAGAACCCTACTGTTTTTGGAGAAGTAGGAGGAATTGCAAAGTGAGAACTAAAGTCCAACACATGACCAGGATTATTGTTTTTTTAGCACTTCACTTTACTAATGCAAAACAAATCAGCTCTGTTTATTGGTGGGTAATATGGGAATCTAATGTGAAGGACATTACCCCAAAATTATCAATTATCTTTTATATATCTCAATGAGCAAATATGAGATTGGACTCTTACATCTCAAAGCCTTATACATCCAAGTTTATTAGCTAAACTGTTTATCCTATAGACCATTATATCCTTCAGATAGATGTTCTATCATCTGCAATTTATGGCATTAAACTCTAGGGAAATAAACAAAACTGATGAAAATCCACATTTTAATCACAAGCAGGGGAATGACGGACAGAATTTATAAAGACAAACCTCTCAGGTGGATAAATCTCTACAGATACAATCTCTGCCTAGATTATACTTCAGTTCTTTCCATCTTATTAGGGATTTTCTGAAGGCTGATGCTTGTCTACGGTTAATAAATAGGAAGTACTGGAAATGATATATCACAATTGTTATACAAAATATGGGAAAAAATGATCAAAAAGTAGTATTTACCCCAAAATCCTTCCAATAAATAATACAACTCATCACCCGAGACAAAATGCCATCACAGTAATGGAGGAATGGATTGGTCATGTCAAAGGTATTGCTGGACTTGTCTTTGAAAGAGCTTCATGTGCATATTAACAGTTTTGCGGGTGAAATCCTGTTGACAGATTCCCTCTAAATACATTACCGTATTTTTCGGATTATAAAATGCATTTTTCCTCCCCAAAATTTGGGGTGCATCACTTCTATTCTAGTTGTAGTTTACTGTGAGGGATGGAGCACGGTAGAGAGGGATCACAGGAGGCGCTGCAACAGGCAGTGCTGCTGCAGGTGTCAGGGCGTTGCTGCGGGCAATGAAGAAGGTTCACGGGTGGTGCTGTGGCAGGTGTCAGGGCAATGCTCCGGGCGGTGCTGCGATGGATGACACTGCAATGCTGAAGGCAGTGTGAGGCAGGAGCCATCCCAGTGGATGTGTTAAAGTACTGTAAATATTGGTGGTGTTGACTTCAAGGAAATGACGTTGGGGCAACGCATGCATAATTTGACATCTCTGCTCAATGATGGGCCAAGATCTCAATCTGCGCATGAGCCACCTCTGAGTGCCATTTCCTTGAAGCCTGCACCATCAACATTTACTTTAACACGACTGCTGGACTTGCTCCTGCCTCACACCACCCGCAGCATCACAGGGACACCCACCACACCATGGTCAATGATACCTGCTGCACCACCTGCAGCACTGCCTGTTACATCCGCCGCACCGACTACGATAATGCCTCCTGTGTCCCGGTTCCACCATCGCTGCCCCACCCCCAGTAAACTATTTAGATTATAAAATGAACTTGGATTTTAAGACAGACTCCCTTTTTTAATACTAAAAAATATTTTTTATTATTTTCTTCCTCTAAATTTAGGGGAGTCTTATAGTCCGCAAAATATGGTTTATGTCTCGTATTCAGGTCTCAAAGTGGTGTTTATAAGCAGACTAAATTTTATTTTTTAACTTATGTGCATGTATATGCAGTGTATCTTAACTCCACTATAGTACTACTCTGATACTAAAGAAGCAAGCCCATAAAAGTTATTATCCTTCGAATATTTTGCAGCCATCATATTATATTGCATTGTATACTTACAATTGCTCATTTTACCTTTCTATCCAGTTAATTCTTCTCTTTTCGTTTAGGTCTATTACATCAATTGATTAAAAACAGGCTATCTGAATTCTTCTAAACTATATGTAATAATAATATTTATTCATTTATATAGCGCTATTAATTCCATAGCACTTTGTAGCATATGTAGAAGCAAGAAGTTTATTTTCCCTGTATGAAGGCAACATTAGAACTGCAAAGTGTTTTCAGTGACCCAGATTTGTAGTTCTAGTGATGACTCATGCTGGGAAAATAGGCTTCCAGTTTCTACATTGAGCTTATGAGGATTCAGAAAGTCTGTGTATAAATCAAAGATGTCATAGACCTAATGAAAAAGAGAAGATTTAACTGGGTAAAAAGGCAAAATGAGCAATAGCAAGTATATACCCTAAAATGCAGCAAAAAAGTTAAAGAAAAGGGTGTCTTATTTTCGGGGAAACAGGGTAGTGCAATATATTATGAAACTGCAATATATTAAAAGGACAAAAACATTTATTGGAGTGCTTCCTTAAGAAATGTTTTCTCTAATTTCTTTCCCTGCCACATCACACATGATAAAAATGTGAAAAATGATGGCATGAAATTGACTAACGACATATTTTGCTCAGCCACATCTTTCCGCTAAGACGTTAATTAATCCATTTAATTGGAGACTGTAATTGAATTTCTGTCAGTAAATTTAAAAAAAAAATGATATGACTAAAGTCAGTGCTGACAATACAGAGAATGTAATCTTTATATGCAGGTATCTTCACTTTGGCAAAACAAAAAAAAGAGAACAACTAAGTAGTAATTGAATGATGGCAATTCTGTGCAACTAATGACCTTGTCATCTTTAACCTCACACATCTACTACTAAAAGCTTTTATACCTCATTATTAGTATGGTCAGCTGCAGTCCTCAGACTTGACAGTCATTATAAGCCCCCAGAGACTTTAAAAAAATAACAACCATTATTTCAAGTAACTTTACAGAATAAACAGTTTTGTGTATGTAGATGAGAAATATTAATATTTCTGACATTATATGACCTATACTTGTACTGCGATCTCTGACAAACACAGCACAGCACAGCACACAGAGAGGGATTCTTGCTATCCATACATTTGTTAGCACACAGGCTAGCAGCAGCAACATCAAGGATATTATACAGCAGAGTTGAACTGTCTGGATATAAATCTGCTCTGGATGAGGTAAAGGGCTTGTTAGAAAGCTCAGCACAATCTATTGATGTATCCATCTTCTTCTTTTGTTATCCTGCTCCTCACTCCTCCTCCTTCCCCCTCCCCATCTCCTCTCTTCTCGGCTTTTTTCTGGCCACAGACCATATGAAGGGAGAGTTTAACTTTTATGTGACTATATATCAGCTAAAAAGAGCTCAGTAAAGACAAATGAAAAGTATGACAAACTGTCTGTTAGAACAAGCAATCAACAGATTCTTAAGAAAGGTCCCCCCAAAAAAAATAAAATTGTCCCCTACTCAGTGATTCACAGAGATATATAAAAAAAACGGATAAAAGGGGAGACAAGGGGCACAGAGTCTAAGTGTTGATGTATATTTGCATATGCCACAACAAATCTTGATTTTTGCATTCACCCTTTAGATGGCTTGTATATTTACTCGATCCATATAGTAGATCAGCTCTTTGTAATCCTCTGGTCTGCAGAACTAAGTCAGTCCTGGTGCAAGGCTCGCATGTGGATACTGCATTAAGTAGAACTTTTCTACCTACTATAAAACCCCTACTCAGTGAATAAGGGATAACTTGATGATCACTTGGGATCAGATCACTGGGAACATCAATGTTCAACCTTTGCTCCTTTCATTGTCTACAGTGTTGCTGGAGAAAATCAACCGCTGCACATGTCTATTTTCAGCAGTCCTATTAACAATTAATGGACATGACACTGAACATGTACTACCTTCTTCATTCCAGACAGGACTCCATACTCAAGATTACTTGGAGACCCAGTCATCAAACCTTCAGTATTAAAACCCTCAAGTTGGGAATGAACCTTTAAAGGGTTGCCCACTATTAGGACAAACCCTTCTGAATCGACTTATTTACCCCATTGGAGATAATAAACTCTCTACTCATCTCCCGGTATGCTGCAGTTGGTAACCGCTAATCAGGGCTCACGTGACATTGTAATGTCAATCGAGCCAATCACCGCCCACCGAATTCCATCCAAAACGAGCTATCAACAGGAACCACAGCACTCACATCCTATTGATAGTTTTATTTGGAATGAAGGCGGGGAGAAGGAAATCGGCAGTGATTGGACGTGGGGCTCGCTAGACGTCACAATGTCACGTGAGCCCCAAGTCATGGATAGACAGCTCTGGAATGGCAGCAGAACGGTTGGTAAGTACAGGGTTTATTATTATCAATGGGAGAAACAAGCTGATTCATAAGGGGTTGCCCTAGCAGTGGACAGCCCCTTCAACTCATTTGGCATCCAGCAAAAGACAGTCCCGAAAAGACTTATAATGGGATTGACAAGGGCGCAATGGGTATCGATGGTGTATCCTGAGGAAGAGGCTGCGATAGCCTTGAAATGCGTAGAGTGATGAAATAAAGGCACCGATCATTTCATCCTGGACATCTGGTCATTTCATGTACAGCAGCGCGGACCGTATTGATTTGTCCTTCCTTGAAGTCCAAAAGAGACGGTATGCAAGGCAAACAATGCAATATTTTTAACAAAACCTAATTGCAAAAATGCTAAAATAATTTACAAGCATTTAAGTACGGTACATCAAAAATTGACCTGAAGGTGTCAATGTCTTTTACATTCACTTTTTCACTGTGTTTCTTGTAAAGCCCACAAGGATATAAATTGCTAATTCAGGACATTGCATTTTCATCTATGTTCTTTATCCTACATGATATCTAATTTCCATACTCTGCTGTACAAGATCTCAAAGTGACCCGCTGCATATGGCTGACTTCATTATTTACTTATCTGCGGCATACAATGGATTCTCTACAATTCTACAGGGATCAACCTTCAGGTGCCCGAAGAAGCTGGCAATGGAAGAAGCTGGCAATGTGGAGTGTATTTATACAGCTTAGATAGAGGTAGATCACCATGTGTGTCGATAGTGCTGGGGACCTGAGGATGCACATGGAAAGGCATTGTAATCTTTTTTTATATGAGGCATTATTTTTATATAGCTATGGTAATAAACAAAGATTTACTGCAAATTAAGGTGCTAAGTTCTTTATTGACTGTCTGAATCCAAGGCAATCTTTACAATGTCTGTATAGGCATTGCTATCAAATTGTTGCAACATGAACTAATCTTTTACATTTTATTTATATAACGGTCTTCAGTTTAATCTCGAGCCTTGGCGACTTGATGGATGTATGCTGTGTAAGAAGATCGATCTTGTGTGGCCTAGATAGGTCCACCAGGGTCTTCTCCAAGCCTGGATAGTGTCATGGGGTGGTATAATGGTAAAGGCGATAAGAAAGCAGGATGGTAAGATGGGCAAAACGTGATCAGGGAAACTAGACCAACCCTTAGACTGGGGACCCCTGGTTCACCCTGTTCCCGAAATTACCTCTGAAGGTAAGGACGTCTGGGCTGCCTCCCTTGCCCTTTGCTCCTGAACAGCCCTATGCTAAGACCCCCTCACCTCCACCCATGGACTGGGAAGCACAGCTATTCCCACAACATAAGGAAAACACCAAGAAGGCTTCAGCATACAGTACACACACGTCCTCTCAGCTCACGGTCTTGGAGAGACTAAAACTATCAGCAACATCTGATGGTGGAAGAGGGAACTTTTTAAAGGCCAGTGATGTGGTCACCTCACAAACCCACAAGATCCCACCTGCAGAGCCGCCTCAGACATAGACAGCAATACAGCAGCTTCTACACATTAATGAGGACCTGTCACCCCCCTGGTGCTTTCCAAAGTGAAAGCACCCCTGAATGCAGCGTGACTGCTGCATTCAGGGAAGGGGTCCCCATGTCTCTAGCCCACCGGTAAAAGTTGTACAAAACACTTTATAAAGTGTACAGTTAACGAGTCCGGAGGGACTTACTCAGTAATGAGTGAGTCCTCGCTGCTCCCTCGTTTCCTCCCCGCCTCCAGCCCTTTTTGTGCCACTTCCAGCCCCCTCAGTGCTGTCTCTTTTATGTGTCTGGTGGAGACTTTATAAATACAAAAAAGGGGGGAGACAAGAGGCGCAATAGTGCCCTATCACTAGTGACACTGTTTGTGTGAGTATATCAATAGGTGTACACTCACCTGGTCCAGTTGTGTGACCCACAGCTGGTTTATAAGCCTTCGGTTTATTGCTGCTGCAGGACCTCCACCAGCCACTCGTACGTGGAAAAACGCTCCTATATAGGGAAGATGGTGTGTCATAGTCCGCGCTGCTGTCTCATTGGGATCCCAAGGAATGGATGTCTCCAAAAAGTCACAAGGAAGGCAATGGTTAAAAAAAGAAATGATCTCCTTTATTCACCAACGCATTTCGGCACCTATCCTGGCACCTTCCTCAGGAGTTCATTACTTTGGAACCTTGCCTTCCTTGTGACTTCTTAGAGACATCCATTCCTTGTGATTCCATTGAGACAGCAGCGCGGACTGTGACACACCTTTTTCCCTATATAGAGGAGATCAGACTTGGAATCTGAGCTCCCCGTCGGTGTGTCTGTGATCCGACTTGTAGCTACGGTCACCTCAGAGCCGACTCTCTGGTCCCAGCCTAACCTTCCAGTGTCCCTATGTTGCAGGGGATCACCGGGCTCTTTCTTACCCGTGTAACTACGGTGTGCATAGGGGATCCTTCCCTCCGGACGACCTCTAGCACCGCTGCCGTTTTCCTCGGACCCAGCTGCACTGGCGCGGTGCTCAGTTTTTCTCAGTCCCTACTGCTCGACATTCTCTGCCCTACTCGGTCTTTACTGTTAAGCACCCATTGGCCTGCTCGGCCTTTACTGTTCAGCACTCATTGGCCTACTAACTACTGCTTCCTGGTTTTCCCCTTATGTACCCAGTCCGTCACCTTGCCTATGTCCCACCCACTTATGACTGGCCCTACCACCCCTTGCCCGCCTAGAGTCCCAGGCTCTGGGTTGGGTCTTGTGTCTGTGGGTGTGTTTATGAAGGTGTTTGTAGAAAACTGTCCCCACCTTCTGGCTGCACTTCTTACCTGTGGCCACCCTGGTCGCAGGGGCGCCACATCTGCCCTCCTTGCCTCCTCATGCACCTCTGCATCTGAAGTTACGCAGACCTATGGGCGTGAGCGGGTCCCTGCAGCTGAAATGCCTCCTGCTAGTGATGTCAGTGCCGGACCCTACCCTGTTCCAGATTATGTATGTACAGCAGGGTGGGCTCCAGCGCTAACATCACCAGCAGGAGGCGTTTCAGCTGCTGGGACCGCTCCCGCCCATTGCTCGCTCTACACCTGCGTGACTTCAGACGCATAGAAGCATGAGCGAACTAGGAAGGGAGACACATAAAGGAGGCGGCACTAAGGGGGCTGGAAGCAGGGAGGACACCAGGGAGCAGCAAGCACTCATTACTGAGTAACTCCCTCCATACTCGTTAACTGTACACTTTTTAAAGTGTTTTGTACAACTTATAGGGGGCTAGAGACATGGTGGACCCCTTCCCTGAATGCAGCAGACACGCTGCATTCAGGGGTGCTTTCACTTTGGAAAGCACCAGGGGAAGTGACAGGTCCTCTTTACCTCCGAATGTGCCAAAGGAAACTTACTCCCATTTAAACTACAGAGAGCATTACACATGGACTGTAGAGCAGTTAACACGTGACAGATAGGTCTACCAGAGTTTTCATCAAGCCTAGATGGTCCATCAGGGTCTTTTCTGATCCTGGATAGGTCCATCAGGGTCTTCTCCTTTGTTATATTGATGGTATCAAGCCATCGGGTTGTTGGTCTTCCTCTTTGCCTTGAACCGTCTATTTTTCTGACCATGATGTCCTTCCCCAGTGATTTCGCTCTTCATATGATGTGTCCAAAGTAGGCAAGTTGTACATTGGTGATCTTTAAATGACAATGGAAAATTAAACCCATAATTTCTCCAATGATACATTCATTTTATTATTGTCACAATACTCCTAGTGTCAACCAAAAGTCTCCTATAATAATGTCAGGCTTGTTACAGTATATTTCTAGTGCCCACAGTGACACTATCAACCACCAGTGTAAGCTACAATGTTGATGACAACCGCCGCAATGCCCCTGGTGCCAATGCCTCCATATCAATAAAAGACACCCTTACCATGCAATGCTTGAGTATCATCCAGATCAGATTCCTACTTACGCCTGATTTGTTTTCCTCCATAGTATCAGTCTGTACGCTTCTAACCTGGTTGAATCAATCTTAGGCTGCCTTCACATTAGCGTATGTGAACGCAGCTTATGCTGCGTTCCCATACGCAGTCAAACGCATGCGCACTGCGTTCCTATGTTTAACATAGGAACGCATAGTGCCTGCGTTTGTCAGCGTTTGCTGCATTCGGGTGCGGATGCGGACGATATCTGCTCCTTCCAGGGTCCAGCGTCCGCACCTGGGACGCAGCATGTTGCATTTTTTGTGCGCTGGGGGACCTTGGAAAATCAGCAAGCTTCCCCAAGCGCACAAAACCTGCATTGTCGTCAATGGGTCCGCAGTGTTCTGCGCTTGACAGCGCAGGAGAACGCTGTGGACCCATTGAAAAATCTCCCGGTGGCCGCCGGTGATGTCACAGGAGATCACCGACGGCCACCGGGAGATCAGCTCAGCCTCTGATGGTCTCCTCCTCCCATACCCTAGCGGTGTCGGCGGGAAGAAACAGCTGATGTGACAGTTGTTTGAATCTTCCCGTGCCGACATCTCCTCTCGGTGTCGGCGCGGCAGATTCAAACAGCTGTCAAATCAGCTGTTTCATCTTGCCGACATGTCCCGGAGCTTACCGGCGGCCGGGAGGAGTAGATCTCCGGCGCTGATCTCCGCCCCCGGACACCGCCGATTGGCTGGCCAGCCTGCACAGTGATGTGTCCGCAGGTGGACATTCTGCGCTGCGGACACATCAAAATGACACCGCGTTTGACTGCGTTTGTGTCTGCATGCCATCAGCATGCAGACACAAACGCTAATGTGAAGGTAGCCTTAGACCGGAGTGTGACATACCGGGACATTTCCAGTTATTTGGTAATCTCTGATTGTACATAGATTTTTTTTAGAAATTATGGGTGCAGATGGCCATTTAAATAGCGAAAATTCTTGTTTATATGGATTTATATTTCCTTGGGATGATCTTCTTTTTTTGTATATATACAGGAACATCTCAATGAATTAGAATAGCATCAAAAAGTTAATTTATTTCAGTAATTCAATATATATAATGAAACACATATATTATATAGTCATTACACACAGAAGGATCTATTTCAAGTATTTATTTCTGTAAATGTTGATGATTATGGCTTACAGCCAATAAAAACCCAAAGGTCATTATCACAGAAAATTAAACTAGGGAGGATGAAGGGTCTGAGAGATAAAATATTCCCTAATTAGGTGTCAGAGGCTTCATCTTGTGTGGTTGTGAGAGCCACAACCACTATCAAAGCAGATCACGGCTGCTGCAGTCCCCAGCATGGTGCATATAAAGTAGGGAGGATGAAGGGTTAAAATCTGTGCTGCCGTATTCCAAGAGACATCAAAAGATTAATATAATATTGATTTGTTAGTCAATGCATATCAGGGCTCCCTGGCCCTTTCCTCAGGACAAATCACTATCATATCACCTTGTTTCGGGGAGCCCTAAAACGCGTTGACTAATAAATCAATATTATATTCACCATTTGATGTCTCGTGGAATACAGCAGCACGGTTTTTAACCCTTCATCCTCACTACTTTAATTTTCTGAGATAATGACCTTTGGATTTTCACTGGCTGTATGCCCTAATCATCAACATTAACATAAATAGATCACTCTGTTTGTAATGACTCTATATAATATCTATATAATTAACTTTTTGATGATATTCTAATTCACTGAGTTGCACCTGTACATACCATCTTTCCATAATCTCATCACAATTGTAAGTAACTTGGGCACGGCTAGCAAATCCTGCACAGCAGGACACATGTCAATCAATAATATCTTCATCTGATTTAGGACAGCAATAGTAACACGAGCTTTTAAAAACAAAAGAAACAAAATATAATTATTCTTTTGTGAAAAATCTGACTTTTTCTGCTTCGCTTCTTCAGTTTTGGGATTCAAGTGATGAATTAATTCACTGATCATATTTATAATGTTTACCCGGAATCCATCAGTGATCGAGACAGTAGTGGAAACAACAAATCAGCAACACTTATCCTGTCATTTACAAATGTACATCATTGAAAAAAAGAATGCGTGATACTAAACCATATAGAATAAGAAACAGCAACTCTATTTCGAGTAGCTTTGATTATGGCAGTCGGCTGGTGGCGTCTTTATGTTCACACTTTGTTGCTGCTTTTTTTGGCAGCCAAACCCTGCTTTCTTGGCAGTATAAATGCTGCGTACAAAAAGCAGGTTTTGCTGTATTTTTACAGTTTTTTTGCTGCATCTTTTATGCAGATTATATGAGTAATTTAAGAACAAACAAGGAGACAGGGCCACCACCAGCACAAAAAACAGTTGGCAGGTTCTTCCGGATAGACGTTGTCCAAGAGAAACAACGAACGGTGCTCACTTGTAATCCCAGGTCGGAGGGACAGTCCGGACAAGCATCCAAAGAAGATAGTGGCACTCGTCCGGGTAAAAGTAAAAGGAATTTTATTGAAGTTTTTGTTAAAACTGTGGCATCCCCGGTTCGATTACCACAGGTAAGCTTACGCACAACACCTTCCACCCCAGACCTAAAGGGGGAACTCTACTTGCCTACTTCAGGCAAGGTCCCCCATAAATTCAGGCCCGGTGGAGGAGATAGGCAGTTCACTACGGAGCAGTACTGAGGAAGACACCCTGGTGGACGGTGCCGTGCTAGGCCCGTGCCAGAGGGGAAGCCTAGCCAGTGTGAGGAACCCAAAAGTGCGGCTCGGAGGCGAGGCGAGTTAGCAAGGGGGACCGGAGCCATGCCAGTTTGCCCCAGAAGAGCTTCGTCGACAGCCCGGATGCCAGAGTCCGAGACTGCATAAGTCTAGTCAGCCCAGCAGTAAAGACCGGAGACCAGAGAGGCTTCAAGTCTCCTGGCGCAGCATTTGAGGCACAGCCACCCAGCAGAGCCAGGGACCGCAGCGGATCTTGTACTGCCCAGGAGCAGAGCTCTCACAGCCTGCCATACAAGTGAGGACACAGGAGAGGGTCAGGGCCTAGCTTCAGACAACCCAGGACCAAAGCACACACACAGCGTAAAGAGAGACCTCATAACTCATCGGATATGGAGATCCTGAACTGCTCCCAGACCACCCAGACTGTACCCTGGACTTCACCTTGCTCATATCATCAGTAAAGGTACGGAAGCAACAACCCTGTGTGTGTGACTGTTATTGTGGCCCCTTATCCTGCTCCCCTTCATAGACTGTCTGCAACTCTTAAACTCCCACAACTGCCCTGGGGATCCCCCTCCACCATCCTGTTGTTCCACCATCACCCCGGTGGTCTGTCCCACAGTGACGGTAACATTACTGGAACCGTAGGTATCGTCACGAAACACCTTTATTTTATTTTTACTGACTACTGGCCCCACCAGGGCCACAGGACCGGGCACAGGCTTTGTTATATCCCCCATGAAACAACACCCGGGATCAGGTGCCTCAAGGTCCTGGGGCGGGTCAAAAGCATACAAAGGATAACAATGTGTTCAGGGGATGGGGGTGCCCGGAAGGGGTGGGACTACAGCTGTTTTGTGCTTTTGCACTTCTACAGGTCCAACTGTAGAAGCGAAACAGCTGTAGTCCCACCCCTTCCAGGCAAGCTTTCTCCTCCGAAGACCTTGCAATACTGTGTATGCTTTTAACAAGCATTTCAATAAATTTCCTTTTACTTTTACCCCTACGAATGCCACTATCTTCTTTGGATGCTTATATAGGTAATTTGTTTACAGTACATGTTTAATAAAGTTGTTCCATTCAACAACAAAAAAAAGCACAAACACAGCTGATCCCAGGGCAGGGACGGATTTGGGCACAGTCTCTGGTATAGCAGGCACAGTCTCTACTATGGCGGTCAGGTAGCTCAAGGACATGGAGCATTCAACATGTCTACATATATTCTACTGCTGACAGAAGCCCTTCCCCATGAGAAGGTAAAAAAAAATCCCTTCCCGACTCCCTGGATCACTATAGTAACAATACTGGCACTTTTGTATATAAAATATATTTTTACTAAGCTAAAATCTTTTTTTTATATAATTACCGGTATATGTGCAATATAAATAATATTATAGTGAATATATGTATCTCATATAATACTACATTTCTTTCTATCACCACTTGAAAAAGCTAGGGACGAAAATTCTAATATTCTCAGATCTATAAGAATCTAATATCTATTGCCCACCTTCTATATGACTTCTACATTACAGTTATTGTTTTCATGGCATAGTTATCTAATATTGTAGTTACCGTATCTGCTGTACATGAAATGTTAGAAAAGAGAAAAGCTTATTAAATAGGAATATTATTAAATTATAGATTCTTGTCAACAGTAGCAAAACCAATACTAATGATATACTGTATTTGCTAAAGGAATCCATGGACATGGTCTACAACATTTAGACATCAGCTGCACCAGTAATATACCCAGTAAAATATTATTAAATACTTGGACTGTTCACACGTGGCAGATTTGTACGAATCGAGTCATTTCTGTGGCATTTATATTAAATATATTTGTTTTAATAAATTCCATTTAGATTTATGAGACTGTCGCAAAATAATTTGTCCATTGTTGGCACATAGATGTATGACTGTCATATCAAATAACTGTCACGTGCAGATATGCGCTGACTATCTGCAGCCTATGTTGGATGCTGCTGTGATTAAATGTGTGTATTTCTTCTAGAGCTGCATGAGTTTATGTCAGTTCTGCTGTTCTGGTACTGGAGAAAGTGAAGTTCAAGTGTAAGTTATCTGGAGTCTCCACCTCTGGCCTTAAAATAGCTTCTCCCTCCACTATGTGGTGTCACTGTTAGAGTTTCCACTCTGCCTATGACCGAGCTTCTGTGTAGACATTGGTGCTTTTGCTGCTGTCTCTGGAAGTTTACTTTTTGCTGGAGTGGCAGCTGAACTCGGTCCGTGTTGGGTGGAGGTGAGGGTTCAAGCATAGGTCTGGTTGAGGGCAAGGGTGGTGACTCAGACCCCCTTACCAGAGGTACCTCTGAGTACAGGGTCATACCAGGGTTTCCAGTCTACAGGGTTAGACCAGATACTCTGTTACTTTGCCCATAATACCATCTTGTTTATTATTCCCTCATCCTCTATCCCAGTCGTGACAAAAACTTTGGATATGTCATAGAAATACTGTATGTCAATAGTGTTGATTGATATAGGTCCAGGTGCTGAAATCCCACAAAGAGGCAAAAGTGATGAGACTCCCATGATCACAAGAAACAGGCAGGAAAATACAATGTATAACCCCACCATACTATTTACCCTGTATGGGCCAGTTGTAGAAAGTCGAAAACTCTACTCGGCTATTTCCCACAGTCACAAGGAATGAATGGATGCTATGCCGCCAATTAATTTCCTTGAGGCATTTTAAAGCCCAGTTCTCAAGATCATGGGGGTCCCAGCAGTCAGGCTCAAGACTCATATCGATCCTCAACTTATCACCCTTGGTCATAAATGTAGTTATAATTGAGAAGGTCAGGTGCTAAAGGTCCATGGATTTCTGCCTCCACCGCTCGCTCTGAATAGGTCATTCAAGCAGGTTATCTGATGGAGAGCAGACAAAGAGTGCACACACAGTAATTAATAAGTGGTAGACAGTTGTAGAATGACAAATTTTGACTGTGTACGTTCTACAGATGTACTAAATAGATGCAAATCAAGGCAAGGAGACAAATGCGGCTTTACAGGCAGACTAAGGGTACCGTCACACCAGGTGACATCGCTGGAGATATCGCAGGCGACGCACAGGAGCGCGCACGTTTTTGGTACCCCGCCAGCGTCGCCATTGCGTGTGTACACGCGGCGATACCTCCGGCGACGCTTTGGCGATGTTTCAGGCGACGTCGCTATTGGGGTGTCTACAAACCCCAGCAGGGATCCAGTAACATGGGAACCTATGGCTCCCATCGCCTGTAACATCACCAATCGCGATGTTACATGGGGCGATGCTTACACATCGCCTGAGAGTGGTTGCCTGGTTTCACAGCAGTGCTGTGAAACCAGACGACCACTCTCAGACGATTATTCGGAGCAAAATCGCCACGTTGCATGGAGCGACTCGCCGGCGAGGTCGACGCTGATAGGCCACACCCCTGCGTCGCCTGCGAAATCTCCGGCGATGTCTCCAGGTGTGACGGTACCCTAAGTGTCTCCATATCAAAAGACCTTACATGACCAATGGATGTGCAATATTTTCCATGCCATATCTATATATTCTGAGTTTGACAAAATTCATGGATACATCCATTATCGGGAAACCTATGCGCTTCTGTGGGTAAAATTAGAAAAGTATTGGCAGCTGGCAATCTACAGGAACGCAATATCTCTCTGAATTATGGATATGTCATATCCATGTGTGGTATGTATACAATGCTTGAAGTGTGTTTAACAAGATGAAAGCGACATTGTTTTTATAGGAGGTTCCTGTAAAATATTATGACCAGAAGTAGAAAATCAGTGACAAAGTTGATTTTAATTGCATCCAATAAGCTGTCCCCCTCCAATTGCATCCAATAAGCTGCCCCCCTCCAATTGCATCCAATAAGCTGCCCCCCTCCAATTGCATCCAATAAGCTATCCCCCTCCAATTGCATCCAATAAGCTGTCCCCCTCCAATTGCATCCAATAAGATGACGTCAACGGAAAGAGGAGTGAGGAGTCCGGTAGACCCCTTCATAACATCTCATCGACTCAATACCATTGTCAAACCCCGGGAAAAACAAGAAGTATTGCAAATCTGTCCATATTTCCTGCGGCGCTCTCCTCCGCCAGAAGCTCTTACGGATCCAATTCATTAGACCTATCTATATTTTATATCTTTTATTTTATACTGTTTTTGCCTGAATTTCTTTTAATTATTCCATCTTTTGTAACTTTTTAAGGACTCAACTCCTTTTTGAATATTAAATCTAAAATGTAATAAGTTGTTCCTTGCCATCTAAATGTATCCTGAAGCCGAATAGCTTGGTTGTGTTACCCTGTGTATGGCAAAGTAGAAGGAGAGTTCCTATCAGGTGCCTAGGAAAGTTGGGCGACGTGTAGCAGCGGGAGTGCCGTTTCATGACAAATTGGTGGCATCGGTGGATGTTCATGGTGCATTGCATGACACCCTCCTTTGGTATGGGACTTAATCAATGTTGGGAATAAGCCTTTAATTGCACTGAACTATATTTTAGTTTAGTTTTAGGGTGTGTACTCACATTCAGGAATTGCAGTGTTTTGCACGCAGCATCTTACCGCTGCGTCCAAAATGCCGCGTTGTACAATAGCAGCATAGTGGATGCCGACAATGCTTCTCCCCTCCGCAGCGTTATTTCAGCTGCAGTGCTGGTTTCCGGACTTTCGCATCATGTTATTTTCATGCTGCAGAGCCGGAAGAGAGAACAATCGGCTGCAGCAGGTAAAAGCCGCCCTGCACCCAACGCAGATCGTGTGGTCTCCCTGCATGCACCCGCAGGTTCCCACAGGTCCGGAGGCACTGCGTCCAAGACACAGCACCTCTGGATCATGAGCACATACCCTTAAGTCAAAATATCACACTGCAGATTGCTAGATCCTGACAGTGTGCAGTGTGCAGTGTCACCCAGCCTCGTCCCCTCTCCTGTTAAACTTTTATTGCACCCTAAGCGCACATGGAAAACAGCAAAGATTGTGCGGAAAAAGTAACTTTCTATCGCAGGAGATGATTAGAGGAATGGCAATGGTAACGTAAAAAATGTAAAACAGGTTGGTTGCTAATTAATATTGTTTTCTGAAGGATGACGTCACTTTAATTTATGCCATTTCTTTTGTTTAACAGCCCAGCATCTGTTCATCTGTAATTTCCACCCATCTCAAGGCAATGGTGCATGATAATATGTGAACAGTCACTCACATAGTGGAAATGATAACATTGCATAATTATAGTGTATAAATCCTTTTATACAACTTTTGAAAAGTTGAAAAAGTGGAGTAAATTCCATGTTTAATTCAAATATCTGTTAGGCTTTATTCAAATATCAGTATTTTGATCAGCATTTCATCAGTATTTGTATGCCAAACCCAATCATAGCTTTTCTCTTTACGTTCCACTTCTAGTGTTTTCTTAGGGCGGCTTCACACTGCGGTGTGATCCGGTCCGGGGCTGTCAGGTTCATCCCTGACAGCCCCGGACCGGATCACACCGCAGTGTGAAGCCGCCCTTACACCAATGGAAAAATACTGACCAAATACTGACATATGAGTACTATCAACCCTACTAAGCCATCTATATGACATTTAGGTAATAGCAAAGGGACAAAGATCTTCTAAAGAATCTGTTTCCAGAGCTTATTTTAGAAAAAAGGGGCATTACCAGTGTGAGACATATAGATCAGGAGAGCAGACCGTCAGTTATTACATGTCTCACACTGGTAACTCCACTTTTATTTAAAATAAGCTTTGGAGGCAGATTCCAAATTAGATCTATGTCCAATCCATAGATCCTAACAGCTAATTTACATATTAAGAAAAACGTGGATTTCATTAGAATAGGACATTCGATTGTAAGATATCAAGGTATCATATTATTCACCTTTCTATGACCTGTATGTCCATATAGACATCTTGGAGGGGTTGATCCTACTGACAGATTCCCTTTAAGAGGAACATTTCTAGCAAGTACTGGATGATGGCTTTCTATGAAGCTACAGTACTTGTCTTATGCCAAATCTTTAGTGACATGGTTTATCTGGAATACACAATGTGGAATTGCTAAAGAATTAGACTCACAACCTTCTACATAGACTCACAGCCTCCTACATACATGAAGGAAAATAATTACATAATTATTTTTCAATTTTATGCCGCACATTAATTTTTAGGGATCTAAAAAATGGAGTTCACCGCTTACTTCCAGTTAATACCAGTGCACCCAGCCACCTCTCCTCCCTACATTGCTCCCTTCCTATAAGATGATGAGGTGTAAACAATTTAACAATTATGTCCCTCTCTTTTTTTTCTAAAGTTGAGATACGTATCGAAATAGGAAGCTGAACACAGGATAATAGTTTACATAAAGCACAGGAATGAAGCACATGGAACCTTCCTTAAAGGAGTGGTCCACTAACCGCAACCCGGGGCTCACGTGATACTGTGATGTCATCCCATCCCCGCCTCTATTCACCATCAGCTTCCTTCTTTCCGCCTGTCACTTGAGCCCCAAGCCGTGGTTACCAACAGAGCTGGAATGGCGGAAGCACAAAAGACGAGTACAGGCTTTATTTTACCAAAGGAAAACCAGTCAATTCAGAATCAGAAAGGGTTGTCCTACTGGACAACCATTTTAATAATCCACAGATGTTTCACTGGTTGTCTCTATGGTACATGCAATCTTTAAAATGTTGTCACTGCAACTGTGGACAGTTAAATGTGGCGCTGTTCAGCTCAGTTCATCACTTACGTCCATCTGCTGAAAACAGCTGGTTGGCATGGGTGCAAGGAATTGCCCCCCCCCCACACTGATCTGACAATGATAACCTATTATTTGAGTGTATTTAAAATATTACCATAAATACAGATAATATACTTCAATTAAGAATGACGACCTACTCTAAAGTTACTGGCACTTGTCCCAACTACCAAATTTTTCACTTTTGTCTTAAGTTTGACACATAAGAAAGCTTCCTGGAACAACTGCAGCGTATGAATGGATGGCTATCTGGTTTATTTCTATAGCTATGTTGACCCTATTCTCTGCCACAATGCATTAACAAAACATTGAACTAACTTAGCTATTGAAATGAACGCATTAGCCAGCCCCCTTCTTGCACAGTACTGGTGACTTAGCAAGAACTGAAAGAATGAAAAAATATTATTGGAAATCACTCCATAGTGTGAGACCATTGATGGCCAGTGTGAATGGTTTTGCACTCACCGGATGTTGAGGTGTTGTGTCAACAAGGGTCATTTTAAGGGTACCATCACGCTTGGCGACGTTCCAATGATCCCGACAAACGACACGACCTGGTAAGGATCGCTGGAGCGTCGCTACGTGGTCGCTGGTGAGATGTCAAACAGTAAGATCTACTCAACAACACAGCAACGATACGGCGACCTGTATAACGACCTCGGCGGTCTTTGGGACCCTGTCACACAGCAGCTAGTCTGACAACTCAGACCTACGTGGGAGAGTACTGAGTCGCCAGTGACGTCATTGTTAAGGCATCAAACACACTGATGCATGCTGGCCAGAGGGAGCCTGAGGATCAAAAATTGGTCCAGGACATTTCGACATAATTGGCACAGTGGGGCCCGGTCACTGCTACGTGTCAAACATAGCGAGATCACTGGCAAGGTTGCTGTTGCGTCACAAAACCTGTGACGTATCAGCGATTGCGCTATGTGTGACGAGGGCTTAAGGTTCATTTGTTTCACTCTCACTTGTTGTTCTCCATTGTCCACCCAGATAGGGAGTTTTTGATATTAGGAAGAACTGTACAGTAGAATCCTTGTTATAGGTGCTGATGGTAACGTATGTAGGTGTAACATGGTGTGCGGCAGTAGTCATGGGCAAGGTCTATGTTTCTAGCTGGGTGTGTGGACTTGTATCAAGGAGGAGTCATGCCTTTGCAGGCTGCGTGATGCTTATAGCTTTGGCTGGCCAGGACAGACGTTAACCAGTTCAATAATAGAGACAACCAGTCCTTAATAAATGGTACTTTACTGCACAACACCTTGATGGCAATTATATACAGGAGATAGCGGGCATATATCGTACGTTTCTTCATTAACACAGAGTTTCTCTGCACACAGTCTCTCTAGTTTCTCCACTTCACCATTTCAATGGTAACAGCCACTCCAGCATCTTCAAGGACTAATTATGAAACCAAGCAATGCTGGGCTTTGAGGTATTCTTTGAATCATTGTCCTTTAGGAAGCGCCATAGACAATCAATGGAGTGGTGGTGCGCATGTGCAGCCCCTGCTCCCTTTCAACTGGGCCTTTCAGATCCTCAAGTCTTAGTGATACGGCCAGGGCTAGAGGGGGTAGGTACTCGGCCACCGGGTCTGCCGAGTAGGGAGTCACGGGTGGATGGGATCCCGGTGCCGTGCCCTGGGGATCATTTGAAGGGGGAATGTTGATTATGGGAGAAAGGGGCTATTTACAGGAAAACGTGACGCCACCTGTAGTTCCCGTAGTTCCCGGTAATATGGTACCGGCGCTGCCAGGCGGCCACTGAGGTGATGGTTGGGGCAGCAAAGTGTGGTGCAGCTCCCTACAGGTGGAGCTTTACCTCAGGGCAGCAATGAAGGAAGATCGTCAGGGAGGGCAGTGATGAAGGAAGATGGTGAGGGAGGGCAGTGATGAGATCCTTTCTGGCAGAGAGGTGAATTGCAGCCATTAAACAGGCACACAGACACACAGGGATAGTTGTTTCGTACCTTTTACTGGTGGTCACATAACAGGTACAGTCCAGAGTACTAACCAGGTCACCGGTGCAATTTGGGACTATAACCTTGGAAAGTTATGTCTCTGTGCTCCGTGTTCTGGGGTGAGTTCTGCCTGAGCTTGAACCCACCTCTTCTCTGTTATCTTAAACTGACAATGAGGTCCTCCTGCGGGGTCCCTGTTCCTCCTGCGGCCCCTGGTCCTGTGCTTGGTCAGTTTAATTTCTTTTCTCCATCTCCTCAGGGCTTAACTCCTCCTGAGCTTGCTGGGCTTTCTGCTACGGCTCTGCAGGCTGGCAGCATCGGACTCCAGTGTCCGGCTGTGCTAAAGGGGTATATAAATGGATCCCTTTCACTGTTCCCTGTCTCCTCTACTTGCCTCCGACCCCTTCCCTGGGATGTGCACAGCAGACAGTCGTCCTTGGTCCTGGCCTGTATCTCTCTCCAGAGACCAACAGCTCAGCCTCCTCCCTTCTCCTCTCCTCACACAAACTAACTACAACTGTCTCCTGGGACTAACTGTCTCCTCCTCTCAGCCTGGATCTTCTTAAAGGGGAACTGACTTAATGCAGCCAGTAGAGCTCCCCCTTCAGGTCTAGGGTGGAAGGTGGTGTGTGCTGAGCAAACCAAGGTGTCAGTCCTTCCTTGCACCAGTGTAACCTGTGGCAATCCCCTGCAGGGGTGCCACATTCGGATGGCTGGGAGTGCCAATAGTCAGACCTCCAGCAATCAGCAAGTTATTAAACTGTAACTGTGGATAGGTGATAACTTGCAATGTTCGGAATACCCTTTAGCTATAGAAAAAGAATATTTCTTAGCTTTTGTATTGTTAGGCTTTAAAGTATTCTAGCATTTTATAGATATCACATCGTGCAGGCCATTATTCTATATCCTTGTCTCATAATATATTATTTCTTCAATGTCTATCTCTAAGCAATTACAGAAAATGGAATTGCTTTTCTCCTTTGGAAAGCTCTTTGCAATCCACATTCAGTTTCTGTGGCCGCTTTCATTCTCACCAGCAATCTGTATACAAATCACACGTCATTTAAGCCAGTAACGACGCTATTAGTATCATTGCACTCATCAATACCCGAATATTATACTTTGTATATTGTACGATGCTTGTTTATTGAGCACATTCTTCCAGGGACCAGAAGCTATTCTCATCCTCATCTCTTTGTTCATAATCTTTTCAAATTATAAATTTATTCAATTTTTAATCTAAAGTATTCTCCACAACAGAAATATCCAATCTGTATAATGATAATTTTATCTATTGTTATGTTCCAGAATACAAGGGAATTCTAGGTACAATGGATATAGCTCTGCGTTTTCATGGTAAATCCATGATGGAAGGACATCACAATGGACCTACATTGACAGCTAATTTCTATCAAAAAGGTTGTTTAGAAGAACTCTAATGGATTTTGCAAAATTAGCATTTTTGAAAAATTTGCCAGTCCTCTTACAAAACCGCTTTCACATATCGAATTTGAACACCAAATGTTTTCTAAGGCTTAAAAGGGTTTTCTAACATTTTTTTGAATTGCTTTAGTTAGTTAGCATTAAAATGGAAAAAAAAGTTAATTGCAAACTTGTTAATCTGTTAGACCGGCTCCACACCATGTGTTTTTGGATTCGATTTTGCCCCTATTGTATCCCTATGGTGCCGGATGGCAGCTATTTGCCATCCGGTTTGGTGTCGGTTCACCTGGATCTGGTTGATTTAGCTTTTTGCCCCAGACACAAAATCGGACCGTGCAGCATTTTTTGTGTCCGGGGCAAAAATCGAACAAAACCGGATTCTCCTGGATCCAGCACGATCCGGCACCCCTTAACATGGGAGTCTATGGGCACTGGATCCGGCAGAAAAACGATCTGGTTCCCGGACGCCCGTTACTGAACGAGCGGCGGCTCTGAAATTCAAGCCACACTCGTTCAGCACCTGGACAACGCAGCTAAAAGCTACAGCTAAAATTTCAGCACCTGGAGAGCTCCCCTCCAGATGCTATGCTGAAATTTCAGCACTGGACAGAGGCAGCCACTGATTCTGGCAGGAAACAGGATCGGAGGGCATATTTACCCTCCAGTTCTGTTTTGTCTCAGGCTGTCAGGTTCTGTCCGGTGCATCCTGTAAAACACCAGACAGAACCGGAGAGTGAAGAACCGTGGTGTGAAGCCAGCCTTATATGTTGTTAGTCTCCTATAATGAGAGCCTTTACATTTCATAGTTTGCAGTTGGTTTCCATAGTTTGGTGACAAGGGTCTGCCCTGATCCTTGCTGTTAGTGCGCAGTAGTTAAATCTCAGGAGAGGGGTTAACTCCCAACATACTATACACTTCTTTCCATCCCATTGATTTCTATACTGCTGTTACCTGCTCACCTCCCTACCATTACTTCTTAGCTTCTGATGAGCTGCTGTTATACATCTTGCAAAATCACTAGCTCACAGCATCGGCTGCTTTTAGAGCAGGTCTCCTGATCACAGCTCTCTCCACGGAGCTGGGGCTTGGTCAAATGCCGTTATTAGAAATGAGCGGATCTTTTGACACTCAAATTTGGCTTTGCCAAATTTTCCCAAGTAATTTAATTACGGTACCAAAATATCTTGTAATAGCTTGTAAAATATATGTGAAGGAGATGAGAGAACCTCATTGACCATAAGGGCTTACACTCTACAGTAGAACGAGATACACAGAGAGAAAGAGAGAGAGGAACCCTCGTGGCCACAAGAGTTTACACTCTAGAGAAGAGTAAGACTTTGTGACTATGGAGATGGACAATGACTCTGCTGCACAAACTGTGCTCCACTGTGATCCAGTGATCAGTGATGGTGCTGGTACTGACCACCACTGTATAAGGTGTGATAATCCATAAAATTTAATAGCTACATGGCATTATGGAGAAGCCTGCATAGTAATTTAACATGAAGTCTGACTGATGTCTGAACCTGTCACCAAGAAAATGCTGTCCAATCTTCAAGAACTATGTTATAGATAGGCCCATGGGGAGTTGAGTAGCTTGACATACAATTTTGTAAAAAAAAGTGAGTGGAACCATGGAGTTAATCATTTCAACCTCTGCTCTTTCTGGGATTTTTGCTCCAGTGAGTGGTCCGTTTTGAATAATCGGCATTTGTTTGGTTAGCATAAAAATAGGGGACAGATGGAGGTCATATGCCTGCAGGATCATAGTATGTGACTTGTAATCATGGGCATACCCAGCGTGGGGCAGGACGGGGCAGCTGCCCCCCCCCCAGAAGGGAACCTGTCACCCCTTTGGCCAGTGGAATATCTACGGGAACCTGGTGGTGCATTTTCCCTGGGTGTAGTGGGGAGGGCACCACCTGACCTCCTGCTGCAGCGCCCGAGGTCTCTCCCCGCCTCCACATCTTCCAGTGCCAGAGGCAGCAAAAGCAACCCCAAAACATCAGGGAACCTCCACCATGTTTGACTGTAGAGAAACGTGTTCTTTTCTTTGAATGCCTCTTTTTTTCTCCTGTAAACTCTATGTTGATGCCTTTGCCCAAAAAGCTCTACTTTTGTCTCATCTGACCATAGAACATTCTTCCAAAACGTTTTAGGCTTCCTCAGGTAAGTTTTGGCAAACTCCAGCCTGGCTTTTTTATGTCTTGGGGTAAGAAGTGGGGTCTTCCTAGGTATCCTACCATACAGTCCCTTTTCATTCAGACGCCGACGGACAGTATGGGTTGACACTGTCATACCCTCGGATTGGAGGGCAGCTTGAACTTGTTTAGTTGTTGTTAGTCAAGGTTCTTTATCGACCATCCACACCATCTTGCGTTGAAATCTCTCGTCAATTTTACTTTTCCGTCCACATCTAGGGAGGTTAGCCACAGTGCCATAGGCTTTAAACTTCTTGATGGCACTGCGCACGGTAGACACAGGAACATTCAGGTCTTTGAAGATGGACTTGTAGCCTTGAGATTGCTCAAGCGTCCTCACAATTTGGTTTCTCAAGTCCTCAGACAGTTCTTTGGTCTTCTTTCTTTTCTCCATGTTCAATGTGGTACACACAAGGACACAGGACAGAGGTTGAGTCAACTTTAATCCATGTCAACTGGCACGTTTTTTGCGCCCCGCCAGCGTTGCGTGTTTACATGCGGTGATACCTCCGGGACGCTCCGGTGATGTTACAGGCGCCATCACCGCTGGGGTGTCCACAAACCCCAGCGGCGATCCTGTAGCATGGGAGCCTGTGGCTCCCATCGCTTCTAACATCGCCATTCCCATGTTACATGGGGCAATATGAACACATCGCTCCAGAGTGCTCGCCTGGTTTCAGAGCAGTGCTGGGAAACCAAGCGACCACTCTAAGGCGTTGATATCGCCTCTTTACATTAGGGAACACACCTGCGATGTTCGAGGAGTATGGGCACGCCCCTGCGTCGCCTATGAAATCGTCGCCGATATGGCCAGGTGTGACGGTACCCATACTCCTTTTCACAGCCCAGCAATCTCCATACTAGCTCCAATGTCTCTCCTCTCTCTCCACTTGTGAAACACAGACTCCATTTTAACATCTGAGACGCACCGATTGGCGGAGATGTATGTTTAGTCAGACACACCCATGTTTTTTTCAGACCATATATAATGGACCTGAAGGCATTAAAACTCTGTGGCACTACAAGTCCCAGAGTAAACATTCCAGGTTTCCATCGTAGAAAACAACAGTCTCTGTGATAGATACCGACCATTTACAATGCAGCCGGTCGCCACATTACAATAAATATATTTATGTACATATACACACACATCAGTAATAAGATTTTTGTGTCATTTTTAGTATGAACTTCAATAACTCACCTATAATGATATTACTTAAGGGAATGACTGTAATTGCAACAAGATGACACGTTTAACAGGGTTGGTAAACACGGGATGTATTAATAATGTATAAAATCCCATTAAATCTGTTTAATCTCCATGTTCATGTGACTGCAAACGAATACATTTTAAAAAAGCATTAACATGGAAAACACAGAAGACAACGCTTGTATTATTTATTAAAGGATTCGCTAAACATACTCATGAATATTCTTCATATGTAAAAACTGTAACAACAAGAATCACAGGCATTAACTAAACAACATGCTTACATATTCTAAATAAAAAGATTAATCTCAGTGATTCTACGTCTGGATACACAAAGACTGTGTAAGTATCTGTTAGGGCCCCTTTACACGCGGCTACATTTCTTGGGTGGCTACAGGTAACTTACTGGTTGCAGTGAAATCATGGAGAGATTGTTCCATTTGTACACAGCAACAAGATAGAACCTTGTCTCCATGATTTCACTGCAACCAGTAAGTTACCTGTAGCCACCCAAGAAATGTAGCCACGTGTAAAGGGGCCCTTAGGGTACCTTTACACGCCGCAAAATCTGGTGGGAATCCTGACAGCGATATGTCGCCCTGAAACTATCGCCGTGAAATTGCCTCCCAGTTGCGGCGTGTAATTGGGGAATTTGACGGCGATAAACCACCTGCCGCCTGGTTCCTGATTTCAGAGCACTGCTCCAAAATCACAGGCAATCATGAAGACGAGATTCACG
Source organism: Allobates femoralis (assembly GCA_033576535.1). NCBI lineage: Eukaryota > Metazoa > Chordata > Amphibia > Anura > Aromobatidae > Allobates > Allobates femoralis. Next base: position 208,673,998 of record JARQOC010000011.1, on the reverse strand, counting down.
GCTTTTGGCGTGTAATAGGGCAATAGTGATGAAATCAGCGTCGCCTTTTGATTTCCCGCAGGCGTGCCACAGCGTGCTGGAGTCCGCGCCCAGTCTGCGATGATTGGTGGTTGGCTACTGTGTTCCCATTGGCTGTCAGTTCACAGGGCACCATATTTGAAGAGCTGTCCGTTCAGCAACATACACATCTTCAATGGCGTCATGTATTAGCCAGCCTTCCAGAGCAGGCTGCCCAATCATAACGCTATTGTGTTGTCCAATGAGTGTGTTTGGGGCGCAGTGTAAATCAGTCTGGCATGCCTATGTTCTCGCCGCTCTGCACATATACGTCCACATTCCTTTGGGGATTGGGGCATGTGAAGTGGCGACGGAAGTCGACCGGATTGGTTCCGCTGTGGGTGAGGCGATTTCTGGGGTGACACATCGCCTTAGGTTGAGGGCGAAATTGCGGCATGTAATAGCGCCATCGGCGATCTGAGGCGACCATGAAAAACGTGCATGCGCACGTTAGATCGCCTCATATCGCCACCAGATATTGCGGCGTGTAAAGGTACCCTTAGTGATTGAACGTTTGGTTTACTTAAAGGGGAACCGGTCATCCTGATCGACCTTACTAAACCAGGGCTAAACATGTCCCTGGTTGAACCAGCAACCTTAAAGGGAACCTAACCTCTACAAATGACCCCCCAGAATGTTTTAACCTGTCCCTGCACCATAGTAATCCATTTGTAACCATTCCTTTCTGTCCCTAAAGCGCTATGGGAAAGTTTATAAAAGTAGTTTATTCACCTCTTATTCTGCAGCTTCACATTACATGTGAAGCCGCAAAAGGCGGGCTTATGTGGCTCTCCCTGACGCCGGTGTGTTAATTATGCACGCCCACATGGGCGTGCTATACAGCAGAGACATTGCTTGTCCTGCAAGGGGGCGGTACAGGCGATATGACGCGATTTTCATCATATCGCCTGTTCCGCCCCCTTGCAGGACAAGCAATGTCTCTACTGTATAGCATGCCCATGTGGGCGTGCATAATTAACACATCGGCAGCAGGGAGAGCCACATAAGCCCGCCTTTTGCGGCTTCACATGTAATGTGAAGCTGCAGAATAAGAGGTGAATAAACTACTTTTATAAACTTTCACATAGCGCTTTAGGGACAGAAGGGGATGGTTACAAATGGATTACTGTGGTGCAGGGACAGGTTAAAACAGGCTGGGGGGGTCATTTGTAGAGGTCAGGTTCCCTTTAAGGTACCGTTACACGGTACGAAATAGTGAACGATATCGCTGAAATGTCATGGGTTTGCAGTCATTCAAGCGACATTGTTACTACCTCGTTGCGTGTGACTGAGATATGGTTACGATAAATCATTGGATCGGTGATCGCAGATTTGAGAACATGTTAGAGGACATGTTAGAGGATAGAGGACATAAGAGCAAATAATGGGAACATTACAGAAAGGGACCAGGACAGAGGACATAGGGGCCCAGAATGGAGACATTATAACAGGATGGAACCAGGATGGGGGACATAATCACTGTATGTGGGAGAGAACATATCTCACTAGTTTAGCAAACAATTGCTGTAGGGGCCAATTAAGGGATTTTTTTAACTGCAGTAATATATTTTAATTTTGAGGATACTGTTTTCAATCGGAGGAAGAGGTCCTGTTGCTGTTGCTGTGCAGGGCGCCACTGTTACTTTTTCTTGAAGATGTGAGCAAAAGTGGGGAATATACTCTATAGGTACCGTCACACAGGGAGATATCGATGGCGATGTTGCCGGCAACTGAGGGGCGTGGTCAGGTTGCGGCGACATCGCCGGAGAGTTGCCTCGTGTGACAGGGCGATAATCAGGCGAAAAATCGCCTGAGTAACATCGCCAGGTTTCCCAACAATGTTGGGAAACCTGGCGATGTTGGTCAGGCGATCATGCCTGATCGCCCTGTGTAACGCGGCAACCTGCAATGTTGCAGGCGATTCCGCCTATCTCCAACATTGCGAGTTATCGCTCGCTGGGTTGCTGGGCAACCCAGCGAGCGATAGCCGCGGCAACTAGCCGGCGACATCGCCGGTAAATTGCTCAGTCTGACATCTTCCCGGCGATGTTGTCAGGGATGCGCGCTCCCGCGATCGCCGGCAACATCGCCGGCGATATTTCCCTGTGTGACGGTACCTTATAAGTGATCAGCTACATGTGTCTGTGTGTGATTTTCTCCACAGATGAGTCCTTGCAGGAAGAAGTGATAGCGGTCTACACCGAATGAAGAAAAAAGGCAAAAATGAATGACATCACATAGAGATGTCACTGGTAAGTCAGTGTATTACATGTACACTTACATTATACAGTAGGTAGTATGTATAGAGATTGTGTGTATAATGTCAAAGGTGAACCCTGTATTACTTGTACACTATATACACAGCTCATGTGTATCATTGCTATCAGTATTTTAGTATTCAGTCACTATATGGTGGTAATGAGGTCTGTCACAATTTGGTGATATTTGTCCCTTGTATGTGGCATTATTCATTAACTATCATAGTATTTAAGGTTGAAGGAAGACTTTAAGTCCATCTAGTTCATCCCATAGCCTAACATGTTGATCCAGAGGAAGGCAAAAAAAAACCCCATGTGGCAACACTAAGCTCCACATTGGGGAAAAATATTCCTTCCTGACTCCAATACGGCAATCAGACTAATTCCCTGGATCAACGCTCAATCAAAGATCTATTATATAACTGGTAATATTATAGTTTTCAAGAAATCATCCAGGCCCTTCTTAAATGTTAGTAGTGACTCACTCATTACAACATCATGTGGCAGAGAGTTCCATAGTCTCACTGCTCTTACAGTAAAGAATCCGCGTCTGTGATTATGATTAAACCTTCTTTCCTCCAGAAGAGAGGACGCCCCCTTGTCCCAGTCTCTGTAGAGGATGCCCCCTTGTCCCAGTCTCAGGCCTAAGTGTAAAGAGATCATTAGAAAGGTCTCTGTACTGTCCCCTCATATATTTATACATTATTATAAGATCACCCCTAAGCCTTCGTTTTTCCAAGCTAAATAACCCCAAGTTTAATAACCTGTCTTGGTATTGCAGACCCCTCAGTACTCTAATAACCTTGGTCGCTCTTCTCTGGACCCGCTCTAGTTCAGCTATGTCTTTCTTAGACACCGGAGACCAGAATTGTACACAGTATTCTAAGTGTGGTCGCACTAGTGACTTGTATACAGTAGAGGTAAAATTATGTTCTCCTCATAAGCATCTATGCCTCTTTTAATACTTCCCATTAATTTATTTACCTTTGCAGCAGCTGCCTGACACTGGCCACTAAATGTGAGTTTGTCATCTACCCATACACCCAGGTCTTTTTCAATGGTACAGTCAGAAGAAGGAGCGGCACTCACCGGGTTGCAGGCATATGGATAATTTATTCAGTCCATATCTGGGGTACACATGCAGGGAGGGAGGGGCGCAGAGCTGGACGACAATTGATCGATGGGCGATTGTCATTCAGCTCTGCGCCCCCTCCCTCCCTGCATGTGTACCCCAGATATGGACTGAATAAATTATCCATTATCCTGCAACCCGGTGAGTGTTGCTCCTTTTTCTGACTGTATTGATTGTACTTGTGCTTGAGCTGAGCAACACCGATCGAGTGTGTCGCAAACCCACATAATGGAAAAATTGCCTGAAGATAGGACCCAGTGCCCGGTTTTCTTTCTTCAAGTCTGAGAGTTTTTTTATTTTTAACATTTGCTTTCACTTAATTTCACTTCTGCAATGTATGTATATACATTGCGGAAGTGAAACTAGATGGTTAGGAGCAGCTTTAGTGTACTGAGCATGCTCAGTACACTAAAATCGGGTCCGAGAAACAATCCTGTGTTTTTGGGGCCAAATCAGATCCTTGGCTCTCCGTTTTACAATAAACAGCCACGAATCCTAAAAATACGCAGTGTAAAACCAGCCTTATACATTTTATTTCCTCTGCCCAAGTGCATGACCGTCCATTTATCCCCATTAAAGCTCATTTGCCATTTATCAGCCCAAGCTTCTAGTTTACATAAATCCTCCTGTAATATAAAATTGTCCTCCTCTGTATTGATTACCCTGCAGAGTTTAGTGTCATCTGCAAATATTGAGATTCTACTCTGTATGCCCCCTACAAGTTCATTAATAAATATGTTAAAAAGAAGCGGAACCAATACTGACCCCTGTGGTACCTCACTGTTAACTGTGACCCATTCTGAGTGTGATCCATTAATCCTTTGTTTCCTATCACTGAGCCAGTTCTTAACCCACTTACAAATATTTTTCCCTCTCCCTATTGCTCTCATTTTATGTATCAACCTTTTGTGTGGCACCGTATCAAAAGCTTTTGAATAGTCCATATACACCACATCCACTGCAATTTTTTGGTCCAGTCCAGAACTTACCTCTTCATAGAAGCTTATCAGATTAGTTTGACAGGAACGGTCCCTTGTAAACTATGTGGCGGTAATATGTGGTCTGGTTATGGTGTGTTACTGTTTCTCTCTTGTGTGGTATTATTTGGTCAGCATGTGGTGGTAATATGTGGTCTGATCATGGTGTGATGGTATATTTCCCTTGTATGTGGTACTGTTTAGTCATTGTGTGGTGGTGATATGTGGCCTGGTCATGATGTGGTGATATCTTTCCCTCTAATGTAGCACTATTTGGTCACTGTTTAGTGATATATAAGACATTTGGTTGTGGCTGCTAAGGGCAAAGATTAGGTGCAGCAGACAGTTGAGGTGACAGATGGAAAGGAGGTCATCCTTTCCAATTTGAGCCAGGCTACTTTAGTAATTATTTTAAAAACTGGCAGAAAAGTTCTTTAATACTATTCATCATATTAGGAAGTGACTAACAGTGACTTAAACCAGTGTTTCCCAACTCCAGTCCTCAAGGCACACCAACAGGTCATGTTTTCAGGATTTCCTTATCATTAGACAGATGATGGAATTATCCCCTGTGCAAGTGATTAAATTATCACCTATGCAATCCTAAGGAAATCCTGAAAACATGACCTGTTGGTGTGCCTTGAGGACTGGAGTTGGGAAACACTGACTTAAACAATGTGAACCTGACAGGAGGCCTATTGAATGTATAGGTGGGGTAAGAAGGGGAATGTACCTTTACTTTTATGTATTGTTATTTGCGGTTATGGTTGAGGAAAGTGTGTAAAAATGGGTGTGGCTTGCAAGATGGGTGTTGTGTTAAATGGGCGCGACTTTAAATGGGTGTGGTTTCCTAACACAAAGGACCTGTTAAATTTAATTCCACCCATGTGGAGAGCTTCTTCAAGGTTGTTAACTTATCGAGGGACAAGTTTAGGCAAGATTATTAATAATATACAGAACAGTGGCATACTCATGGTTTAGTTGATTGGACAGATAGGTTCCCCTTTAAAGCTGGGGTCACATAACTCCATCATACTATGAGGTGCAGCGGTAGACACACACAGAAAAGGGCCCCCGTGAAAGAACAGGGCATGGACCCTTTGCAGTATAATATATCTGCCTATGACAGTGGCTTTGTGTTGATTTGAAGGTGGAAATAGGTCCCCTTACCCCTTGGACCCTTGTGTGGTTGCACAAGCTGCTCCAATGATATGTCCAGCCCTGTTACTGTTGGATACATCCAATAATTTGTTATTAGAGGGTGAAAAATGTTGTAGATAGTGCAGAGGTAGTGGTTGTGTTTTGGTCCTTTTGACTGGTGATGGGGCCAAAAGGACCCTTACGTATGCAAGAAAATACTGATTTTGGACTGGATTCTGCAGTCATGTATTACTTTCTTCCATTCCCTTCTTATAAATGAACACTTGAAAAGCTATTTTTTTTTTATCATGTTGAATAATCTTGCAAATGCCAGGTCACAATACTTTACAGATATACAGTATATAAACCATCCTACAGGTACGATCCAAGCACTATACGCTTAAGATGAAATGCAAATACAGATAATTGTAGTGTGAAGCCTCACTTGAAGAGTCTACACATGATGGTATCTGACAGCAACTGGAGATTATTGGGAATAATAAAAGTGTCATTTCTGACACAGTGTATATACACATGAAAGTAATATTTTTCACATCCATTTATTCCTGCTTTCATGTACTGTATAATTACTGATCCTTAATCTACATTAAATATAAATGAAAGATGTGAACAGACAATGCACAAACAGAAATAGACTGTATTATACAAATATATTTCATTATACCCTACATATATTCTCCGCTGCGTTATATATGAATATCAAACAGTGAACTGCAAGTATAGCAATGGAAAAATTCTCAGCATTAGTAGGAAGCATTTCAGAATACTATTAACAAAAATAAGTGACCCAATTTGAATCTAGGTGGACATATTAATAGGCACCGTCCAGTGGCAGACCTTGACCCGGAGGCCCTGGTGCAGAGCAGCTGCTGGTGAGGAGCGGGGGGGGGGGGGGGGGAGGGTGCTAGTGAACGTTGGTGAGGGACGGGGGGTGCTCTGTGTGGGTGATGCAGCTCCTACCTGCTGCGCCGAGCCGCGCTTTGTAGTCATGGGAGCCGGGGCGGCAGAGGAGATGAGGGGCGGGATAAGCCAGGGGAAGCAGGAAGCTTCCCTCAGTTACCCTCTCTCCTCTCTTCTCTTACACAGGTTCATGGGGGTCGGCTGGGGGCCTCCCTGCAGGCTTGAGGGGCCCCCTAGCCGGTCGGGGCCCTGGTGCAGCTGAACCAGCTGCACCACGGTAGGCCCGCCCCTGGCACCGCCAATCAAGAGATCCAGGCATCATTAGTGCAATTCGGATCCAGGCTGTCAGGTTCACACCGTGACGCGTTTCGGATCTGTCTAGTCAATTTCAAATGACAAGACTGTCTTGTTCTTTGAATAAGGATCAGACAGATCCAAAACGCGTCATGGTTTAAACATCCAAAAAAATAACAGGATTGTGAGGTTCTGAGATTTTTCGCCATATCTGCTGTCATTTTTGTTTTGAATCATTAAAAAGGGGAAGAAAAAACAACTTCTGTATCAAGAGCGCACAACCAATTATGAGGTGCAAAAAACTATTTTATTATGTGAAAGACAGAACGGCAGAATCAAAATTAAAAGCAATTAAAAACAAGTTGGGTCTGAAGGACTTGCTCCCACAACTGTGTCGAACAATAAAACACCGAAGGGCACAAAGTATCAGCTGGACCCTCCATGGAGAGGTGGAGTAGAAGCTGGCATGATGCTGGAAGGGAGGAAATGACCAGAAGAGGAGTAAGGGGAGGAGAATGAAAGGTGATATTAGTGCAGGGGTCTTAGGTTAGGGAAGAGGTGATATGGGGTCTGGGGTCGCAATTATAGGCGAGACCTTAGATAAGACTTAAATACGGCTGACTTAGGGGGAGAGCCCGCTTGGACCTCGGACACTCGGACAGCAAGACTTCGGGTCACGGTGGCGATTATTGGCGGCGTTGGTGGGTCCTCAAAGTTGGTTAAACTTTGGGATTGAGGGGTCATCAAATCGGTGCACTCCCTCTTTTATTGGACAGTAAATTAATGGTGGTCTGGTGAAAATGTTTGACGATACCCGGCGATGGAACGTTGAGTTTCGTCTGGGGAAAGCATTTTTCAGTGTTACCTTGCAATGGAACGTCGGGCTCACCTTAATGGTACTTGGGATAAACCTCTCCCCTAGGGTCCACGGTGCTCCTGAGCAGGTGATCATGGCTAGGAGTAGTATTTGGGAGAGAGAGGGGAGGGCAATGTCATGAAAATCACCAGATTTTGTAGCTTTGAGGACCTCACCAATTGGTTTATTTATGTTTTTTCTTTATGTTGTCAAAATAAAGGCGGCTGTGGCCATTTTTATCCAAAGAAGATCGATCGTTTGAGGGAATGGTGGGTTGGTTTCGAAGGAGTAGGAGGGGTTCAGGTAGGATTTTGGGGTTAGTGGTCTGGTCACAAGATCGACGTTTCCAGAGTCAAAAGCGCTACTGAATATTCAATTAATAAGAGCTAACATACTAGACATTATATACCGCCTGTTAACTGAAACAGTGTCATAATTAGTATTCAATAAACATCTAGTACACAGGAAAGTCAAAACAGAAGCTCGGCTGAAGGCAGGTTATATATTAGTGAGGACACCAGCGTATACAACACCAAACGTATGATTACATGTTCAGAAAATCCATAGTAGCAGAATATCATTGTATTGATAATTGGTGCTATAGACTTGCATGAAAAATAATCAGCAATCCCAATGTAGTCTTAACAGTTCAGGGTGGCACCTTGTATATGTGCCAACAAGTATACAGTCAAACATTAATAACCATTATGCGACTTAAAACAGAAAGATGCAAATCAGCCCATATGGGCAACCAAACTCAGGTGTATCCTATATCCCGGATACCAAATAGCCAGTATACAGCACCCAAGGTGCCCTTTGGTCAGGAGAAGGTAGGCCTCCTGGTATGTGGGAAAGTAGACCGGCCCCATCACTCATGTCTTTTGTTTTGAATCTTTTTTCGTCGGCCATCTTGCTTCCTGTCCTGCTGCATCTACCATGTCCTCAAGCAATATAGAGCCCTCAGCCTCTATGTTCCCACCCAGTCCTTGCCTTTTCCCTATATAAGCAGCCTCAGGTGTTCACTTAGTTCTTCTGAATTCTGTGCCTCCAGCCTTATTAGGCCGGTTTCACACCACGGTTGATCAGGTCCGGGGCTGTCCGGTGTGAACCTGACAGCCCCGGACCCGAATTTGCACTAATGCGTGCCTATGATGCCAGACAGGGCCGGATGGCAGCTATTTGCCATCCGGTTTTGTCCCTGTCCGGCAGCATCAGGCTGCATTTGGTTTTTGTCCCAGACACAAAAAATGCAGCTTCTTTGTGTCCAGGGAAAAAAGTGTAGCAAAACCGGATCCTCCCGGATCCGGCCCCTCTAACATGGGAGTCTATGGGGCGCCGGATCGCGCCAGACCCGATAGACAGTCTGTCAGGTTTCCGGACGGCGGGTGCTGAAGCTCAGCGCTGGCCACGCTGAACTTCAGCACCTCGAGCTGTCCCCTGCTGAGAGTTCAGGATCGCAGTCAGCTCCCCACAAGCCGCGATCCTGACATTTCAAGCAGGGACAGCTCCCGAATCCTGCGATCTGCCGATTCCGGCAGAAAATAGGACCGGAGGGCATATTTGTCCTCTGGTTCTGTTCTCTCCAGGGATATCAGGTTCTGTCCGGTGTTTCCTGCAAAACCTGAAACACCAAAACCGAGGTGTGAAACTGCGCTTAGAAGTCTGTTACCTGAAGCCTTCTGGACATTGTATTTCAGCTGTCCTCTTCTTGGATCTCTGGAGCCGTGTGTACACAGGAATCCTCCTGCTTTGCCACAGACTGTTAATCCCCCTTCACACTGCATTTTTGGGGATCCATGTCTATCCTTTTCGAAACAGATAGCCACGGATCAGGTATGGCTTCTCATGTATCGCTATGGGCACAGATTGGTCCTAAATGGCCATCCGTGTGAATCAGTTTTGTCACCGATCTGTTTGTGTCAGTTTTTTTCATGTATCCAGAATGGGAGACTACTACAATTTTGGGCTGCCTTGAAAAAAAAGCGACACAAATAGACAGACATGAATCCGTAGCTGCCCTGTCAAATACCATGGGAGTCTATGGAGACGGGTCAGTGAAAAAAATGGATCTCTAAAACAGATCCGTTTTGCTGTACTGAGCATGCTCAGAAGCAAAGTACAGCTCCTCCCAGCCCTATCTCTGCTAACTGATGATGGATCTGTTAAAAAAATGGTCCGTGGACATCAGTTGGCATCCGTTGTCACAGATCAGTGCCTGTCCATGTGATCCTTGAAATTCAAGGATCCACATGGATGTGCAGAAAATGCAGTGTGAAGGGGGCCTATGATGGATTTAGGAGTTATCCCTGCCTTGCTGTGATTTTAGTCTCTGCATCTGCAACGGTGTTACACCCTGCTCCTCTTTGTGCAATCACTTGTATGAAGTAATACAAGAACTTTGTAAACAAGTCTATGTCTCCTGTGTTCCCTTGCACCCATGCATTATACTCTATACTGACAGTATTCTATACATAACAAGGATACTCTTTTTACTGGCAGGTTGGCATAAGATCCATAAGGACTTGGGCAATCAGGAATCACAGAAAAAGGGAGAACAGATGAAGTGGAACCCAGCAAAGATGAAAGCAGTGTGAACAGATCGTGTTATATATTAATATGTGACTTTTCAGATTTTGTGTTATACCGTGCCTGATGAAGAGACCTGAGTAGCCTCAAAAACTGCTATGTATAACCATCTTTTCAGTTAGCCATTAAAAGCTATCAACCACTGAGGAATCTGAAATTTTAATATTAGATCAGAAAGACATGCTGGAGCAGCCTCTTCTTACATCAGCATTCTTGGTATCTCCAGAGTTAGATCAGATAGACAGGGTGGACAGCAGTATGAGCAGCCTCCTCTTACATCAGCATTCCTAGCATCTCCAGTATTAGATCAGATAGACATGGTGGATAGCAGGGTGAGCAGCCACTTCTTACATCCGCATTCCTGGCATCTCCAATATTAGATCAGATAGATAGGGTGGACAGCAGTATGAGCAGCCTCTTCTTACATCAGCATTATTGATATGTCCTGTATTAGATCAGATAGACAGGGTGGGCACCAGGATGAGTAGTCATCTCTTACCTCAACACCCCTAATATCTCCAGTATTAGATCAGATAGAAATGGTGGACAACAGTGTGAGAAGCCTCTTTTTACCTCGGCAGTCATGGTACCTCCATTATTAGATTAAAAATACAGTAGACTGCAGTGCCAGCAGCCTCTTCTTACCTCAGCACCCCTAGAACCTCCAGTATTAGATCAGATAGACAGGGGTGGACAGCAGTATGAGCAATCTCTTTTTACCTCACACCCCCTGATATCTCCAGTACAAGATGCAAATATCCAAAGGGAGCACACTTTCCTACAAATGAAGAAAGACGGGGGAATCTTCCTATTGCATATGTTCATTAATATCTGTCCTATTAACATTTGAGGACAGATTTCTGACAGAGTCACAATATGGCAGACATTTTGATACTAGTTATTACTTCCCTGGAAAAAACTACCATGATTTGCTCGAATTTCTGTAGAATCATATTTCCTTAAGTTGTCTGTTTGATTTTTGGAGCACCGCTTTAAGGCATGCCCATTACATGTCCGTGTTTCCGGTACGTGTGGCATCCATTTTTTTCACATATACCACATGTACCCTGTGACGGTTCACACTGTATAACAGGGGTACTCACTCACTTGCTGGTCCTCCAAGTAGCAAAAAGGAAACACTTTCCATTTATATTTCCAATGGGTTCATTCAAAGTTCCTTAAACCACAGAATGCAACATAAACAGAAGCTTTTTCTCGGCTTTAACAGCAGCACAAAATTGTCCATAGATGCTATAGTCAATTTAAATCAGAGGTGGGGTATAGTTTAGCTCAGCTCACTCAGGCCACACTCTGGAGGACTGCTGCCTCTCGCACACATGGAGCACCTGTCAAACAAACGGACGCCATCTTTTCCACTGAGACACTCCCATGGGTGGAGAGCTGGGTTTAGTCAGACACTGTCAGGTCTTTCTCAGCAGACATAACGTGGGTATGAATACATTAATCCATTGTGGTACTGCAAATCCCAGATGATCCTTGCTCCGATACATACTCGCCATTTATAATGCAGCCGGTCACCATATCACAACCCATTAAAAGCTATGGTGCAATTCACATTTCTGTGTTTCTGGTTTGCATGACTTCCTTTTTTTTTTTTACTCACGGATAGCACATGTAACCGTTATAACCTATGGTGCTGCTCACATGTCTGCATTTTCACACAGACCGGCGAAACACATGGAGACATGTCTTTTTTGGAAGCACAGATGACATGCCAATTCAAGTCTGTGTGATTGAGAAAAACATGTAGAGCACAGGAATGACATGCATGTGGTATCCATGTGCTGTATGTATTTAACATTAAAAGTATTGGGGAAGCTTTGTAATATTTTTTTTATCTACAACGGAAAAAAATGAAAAGCATATGGATGACACGCGGATGGCACATTGATGACGTGCACAGATGATACCACTAACGGTTTCAGATGTACGTTTGTTACACACAGGAGTGAGGGGCACTTAAGAGAAACATTTCTACTAAAGCTTTGTAGTAAGTAAGGATGTTCCCTCTAAAATCGCACCACATATGTATTAACATAAAGTATCTCTTATACCTAACCCTATAGCCAGTGGAGTAACTTGAAGCTCATGGGTCCTGATGCTAAAGCGCCAATGGGGCCCTCAATTATTGCAAATCTTTAATAGCAACAGTCTTTTTCTACAGTATATGTTGTGAGGTGCCAAGGGGTGAGGTACTAGAAAATAGGTATGTTTCTCCTTGTTTCATTTCATATGCCTCTCTGTATTGATTGTGGAATAGTCAGCCCCCCGTCTGCTGGGCTGAAGAGCTGAAACATTCCTTTGTTTGTTGATTAGGTTTTATTTTGTAGTTCATGCTCTGTTTAGTTGTTTAGTTAGTGGCCAGACGCAGGCCCGTATTTGGAGTTCCTGCCGCCCTAGGCACTGTCAGCGGTGCCGCCCCCCCCCCCTCGCACCACACACCCCATCGTGCCACGCCCCTCATCGTGCCACGCCCCCATCGTGCCACGCCCCCTGCGCAGACAGACTGCCTTGAAATAAATACAAAGAATAATAAAATCTTTTAATGATTTTAATTCGTTTATGTGCAAAAGGCAACAATAAGGTGATAATAAAGACTGCCCATTCCAGTCTACGGACAAAGACTGCAGCACTGATAATCATAGGAATATGTAAGTTATTAAATCATCTTTTGGATGGTTAGGGATGAGATAGCAAGGTGCAGAGTAGTGATAGCTACGAGAGGCTAAAAGGAGTTGTGAGGTTCCCATTATGGATGGAGTAGTGGATGGTTGCTAGATGACCACCACCATGTCCCAACAAGGCTGTGACATCAGCAAGGAGGTGGCAGTAATGTTTTGGGTCGTAATCATGTGGAGAGAGCTAGTTTGCCCCTATAGGGTCCATGAAGAAGTGAAAAGGACCACGGCAAAGTATATATACTTTTAGACTGACCACTTTTTTCTTCGTACTAAATCATCCCCATACATGACAATGCACCATCTCTTGGTACAGAGCATAGCCCTGAGTAATTGGCTGCTATGGACATAAAAGTAGAGAAAACCATGGCGTAGCTACCAGTCTCCCCTGATCTCAACCCTATTGAGAAACTTGGAAGTACCTTTAAGCAAAAAAAATCTAAGATGCTGTAAGACATTAACCGTCACACCAGCAGCTCTGGGAGTCAATTCTGACATCCTGCAAACAAATACAATCTTAAAACATCCAAAACCTGACAAGTGCAATAAATGCAATATTTGTGAAGGTGATATCAAAGAAAGGCGATATACAATATGAGACATACTGGTAGGATGTTTACATTGTGAGCCCCAATGGGGACAGTGTTGATGATGTATGTAAAGTGCTGTGGAGTTCATAGTGTAATATAAATGTATAAGAATATTTCTTCATATGTCGTCACAATACCGGGATCTGAGGATCTTCTATTTCGAGGTCAGGGGCTCTCTGATGCCATGTCGCTGCCTGTCTCGCTGTCTTCCTCTTTTCACACTGCAGTGTGGTGGACAAGAGAGCATTAACTGGTTAATAACAAGAAGTATGGAGTGTGTACTAACTGAGCCTTACACCCTCCCCATACCATGTCCGGCAGACATTGTAGGATTACTATATGGATTTTATTAATAGGGTACGGTCACACTGGCGTGAAACTCGGATGACTGCAATGTGTCATTGTCTCACATTGCAGTCAGACCAATGTTAATCAATGTCTGAAACACATTGGCGAGTGTCACACGCTTTTTTCTCATCCAGATTCTGGATGGGAAAAAAGTCACAAGATGCTGCAAGAGTCTGCGATTCACGTGCGAGACTCGCCAATGCAAGTCTATGGGTCTGACAAAATTTTGGACCGCACATGGACCATCCGAGACCCAGAGGCATTTGTTTTTTTCACAGATACATTATCATTCTGCAGCTGAAAGCACTGTAAAATGCTCCTGTAAATGATTCTACAGTAATAGCTGCTGAGAAACAAAACAGATTGCACAAGGATGTTGTGAACCAGACAGCCCCGGGTCTGATTCCAGATTGACCCGGATGGCAGCTATCTGCCATCTGGTTTCCCTGTGTCCGGGAGGTTGCAGGGTTTTCTCCCGGACACAAAAACGTTGCAAGCAACGTTTCTGTGCCCATGTGAAAAATGCTGAGAACCTCGGATCCTCCCGGATTGTCCCAGTCCGATGCGATCCGATGCCCCCTCACATAGGGGTCTATGGCACTGGATCGCACCAGAGCCGACAAAATCTGGCACCCGGGAGCCGGACGGCCGGTGCTAAAGCTCAGCACTATGGGATCTCCCCTGCTAACAGTTCCGGACCGCGGACAGCTCCCAGTGAGCCGCGAACCTGAATTATCAGCAGCTGCGTGAAGAAGAATCCAGCTACACACCGGACAAGAGGGCATGTTTGGCCCTCCCGTTCTCTTTGATGATCCGATCCGGGGCTGTCTGCTGTGGACCGGATCACACTAGGTCTGTGTGGGCTGCTCCCATCCCTCTTCCCCTAGCTATGCAATGCTGCAGTGCCTGCAGGCTGCTGCCGCCCAGGTCTGTGTGGGCCACTCACTCCCATCCTCCCCATATGTATGCAATGCAGTGCCTGCTGCAGCCAAGGTCTGTGTGTGGGCCGCTGTCATCCCGATCCCCCTACCCCCATATCATATGGGGGGGGGGGGGTGATAGTGGCCCACACAGACTTGGGCTGCAGCAGCCTGCAGGCACTGCAGCAGTGCATAGATAGGGGGGACGGGAGCGGCCCACACATAACTGGGGTTGGCGACGCTGCAGAATTGCATAGATACATAATGTGGGGGATGGCAGCGGCCCACACATTACTTGGGCCCCCAGCCCCAGTTATGTGTGTGCCGCTCCCATCCGCCACATATGTATCTATGCAATGCTGCAGCGCTCCCAGCCTGGGGGTGCAGCAGCATTGCATTTGCATACATACATAATGCGGGGGATGGGAGCGGCCCACACATAACTGGGGCTGGGGACGCTGCAGCATTGCATAGATACATAATGTGGGGGATGGCAGCAGCCCACACATTGGGGCTGGGGGCCCAAGTAATGTGTGGGCCGCTCCCATCCGCCACATATGTATCTATGCAATGCTGCAGCGCTCCCAGCCTGGGGGTGCAGCAGCATTGCATTTGCATACATACATAATGCGGGGGATGGGAGCGGCCCACACATAACTGGGGCTGGGGACGCTGCAGCATTGCATAGATACATATGTGGGGGATGGCAGTGAGCGGCCCACACATTACTTGGGCCCCCAGCCCCAGTTATGTGTGGGCCGCTCCCATCCGCCACATATGTATCTATGCAATGCTGCAGCGCTCCCAGCCTGGGGGTGCAGCAGCATTGCATTTGCATACATACATAATGCGGGGGATGGGAGCGGCCCCACATAACTGGGGTTGGCGACGCTGCAGCATTGCATAGATACATAATGTGGGGGATGGGAGCGGGCCACACATAACTTGGGCCCCAGGCCCAGTTATGTGTGGGCCGCTCCCATCCCCCACCCACATATGTATCTATGCAATTCTGCAGCGCTCCCAGCCTGGGGTGCTGCAGCATTGCATACATACATAATGTGAGGGATGGGAGCGGCCCACACATAACTTGGGTCCCCAGGCCCAGTTATGTGTGGGCCGCTCCCATCCCCCACCCCACATATGTATCTATGCAATGCTGCAATGCTGCAGCGCTCCCAGCCTGGGGGTGCTGCAGCATTGCATACATACATAATGTGGGGGATGGGTGCGGGCCACACATAACTTGGGCCCCCAGGCTCAGTTATGTGTGGGCCGCTCCCATCCCCCACCCCACATATGTATCTATGAAATGCTGCAATGCTGCAGCGCTCCCAGCCTGGGGGTGCTGCAGCATTGCATACATACATAATGTGGGGGATGGGAGCGGCCCACACATAACTTGGGTCCCCAGGCCCAGTTATGTGTGGGCCGCTCCCATCCCCACCCACATATGTATCTATGCAATGCTGCAGCGCTCCCAGCCTGGGGGTGCTGCATCATTGCATACATACATAATGTGGGGGATGGAAGCGGCCCACACATAACTGGGGCTGGAGATGCTGGCAGCTGCAGCATTGCATAGATAACTGGCCCCCAGCCGCTCCCACCCCCCACAAGCCACATTATATTTTTCTATACAACATGGAATGCCCAGGGCTGGCCCATGCTGCACTTCATCATTAACATACGGCCGGCGGGCAGCGGCGCCGCTGACTCACACTTGAGGCTGAGCCCAGCCGCTGTCTGCCTGGCTGTCGGCGCGGGAACCGGGAATGTGCTGCCGCCTGCCCGGGCCTCTGCGGATTTCCTCCTGGGTCCTGCTCTGCGCCCTCTCCGCCCTCCTCCGATGCACGGCGGTGACTGCTGACACTCCACACCGTCGTCCCGGCGCGGCGGCGCCGTCTGCGGCGATGTGCTGCCACGGGGCGGCCAGTCTGCGACCTCTGCAAACCAGTGCCGCCTCTGCCCGGTCCTCCGCGGGAACACAGTATACAGAACACTATCTACTCCGCGGCGGGCCGGCCCCCTCCAGTCCTGCTCTCTTCCGGCTATGTGAGGTGGCCGGCCTGATGACGCGTCACGACGGGGGAGCGGGAAGGGGGGGGGGGGGTTATTAGGGGGCGGGGCTTAAAACCGGCCGACACGGGGCGGCAAAAAAAAAATAAAAATAAATTAAAAAAAGAAAACACGCAGAGGCTCCGCCCCCCCTATGAATGGCGCCGCCCTAGGCACGTGCCTACGGGTGCCTAATGGCAAATACGGCCCTGGCCAGACGGCCTTAGACATTTATTTTCATGTTTTGCCGATGCAATATTGAGTGACAAGTGTGCAAAATAAACATGGCTGTGTGAAGCCTGCAAGTCTGCCGTTGTCCACCGTGACTCCACAGCCGCTCGCTTGAACAGAAGCAATGATCCCAGCTAAGCTATATCCCTTGTCTCACAATGCCAAAAGGACTTTGGAGGCCCCTTAGGCTCCAGGGCCCAGGTGCAATTGCAACCCTGCACCTGTTGTAGTTATGCCTTTTCCTATAGCATTTACCTAGAGGAGGGAGAGGAGGGTCCAGAGAGTAAAAATCTGGTGGTCTAGGAAAGATAAAGGGTTAATGTATTTATCCATTGGGATTTAAAACCGTACAGGCAGTTATGATAACATGCCTGATGATTTAGGACAATAAAAAGGTAGTGAAAGCTTTATCATCAACCATCATTGTAGGTTTACAATAGTGAACAGGTTAATAGCAGCATAGCCACTTGGTTAGAAAGTGATCGATAATATTGCTTTCTGTGGCAGGACTAAAACACTTAAAAGATAATAAAAAGTAAATGACAAGCCGTGCAGCAAGGCATAGTATCAAATGTTTATTTTATGACAACTAAAGCTTATTCAGTATCAAACATGCAAAGGTGATGAAATTCTCAACAATCATTTAAGAGGGTTTTATGCTCATTTATTACATTTTACATTCATCAAGAAGCCATCCTCCCAAAAATGCAAAATGAAGCCATACTTGCACCAGAATCTGCCCCCTCTTCCAGCTGGAACAGAAGTGACTTCATGGCCACCAGTGATGTGACCTCTTAGATAATGGATTGGCTGCATAGTCTGGTGACTGGCGGAAGAGGCATCACTTCTAGTTCAGCAAAGCTGAAGGGGCACATTTTAGTGGTCTTTATACCCCCTTTATTACTTTTAGCCTGGAATCACACAGCCGGATGACTCGAGTGAGGATCACATTACAACGTCTGAACCGGCCAGCGGCTCTCCGGACCTGAGCGTGACTGCTTCATGTATTTGTATGCAGCAGTGACGCTCAGGTCAGGAGAGCACAGCTGGCTCGAGCAGTGTACTACAATGCTCGCATAAGTCATACGCGAAGGTGACTCCAGCCTACTAAGGATAGTTTCGCCTTATTAACTTTAATAAGCGAGCAGAAAACCCTTTTGAACATAAGTCTACATTATTCACAAGACTTGTCCATTGTATACAGGAACACTAGGTGCAGTGCTTATTTGTGATGTTTTGCAGTGAGTGGGTTTAGGTGATGTTCACACGTGGTGGAAGGGAGTAAGTAGCAGATGAGATTTGAAGTGGCAGAGAATATGTGCAGTGTACACAGAGCAGAGAGGATCACAAACTGACAGTATGCCAATTTATACTGTGGATTTCACTCCTTGCAATGCGAAACTGTGATATGTGCATCTTAATTGTCCCATTTTTGCAGTGTATTTGACACAGTCATTTTGGCTCCACCATTTTATATGCACAGTGGAAACAACACCCTAAAATGATTTATGATATAATGTAAATATATTGAGTTAAATGTGACACAAAACCAAACCAAAATAGTTATGTGACCATGTAAACATATTACTGTAACAGTCAATAGGAGTCGAGTAGAGTAGGGTAGAGGAGTAGAGTAGAGAAGAGTATAAAGTAGAGGAGTAGAGTATAGAGTAGAGTAGGGTAGAGGAGTAGAGTATAGAGTAGTAGAGTAGAGAGTAGAGTTGAGTAGAGTAGAGAGTACAGTATAGAGTAGAGTATAGAGTCAAGTAGAGTATAGAGTCGAGTATAGAGTAGAGTATAGAGTAGAAGAGACGAGTAGAGTATAGAGTAGAGACGAGTAGAGTATAGAGTCGAGTATAGAGTCGAGTATAGAGTAGAAGAGTAGAGTAGAGTAGAGTAGAAGAGTAGAGTAGAGTCTAGTATAGAGTCTAGTATAGAGTCGAGTATAGAGTCGAGTATAGAGTCGAGTATAGAGTCGAGTATAGAGTCGAGTATAGAGTCGAGTATAGAGTCGAGTATAGAGTCGAGTATAGAGTCGAGTATAGAGTAGAGTAGAGTCACCCGGAAGAGAAAAGGCCACGATGGCAGTAGTAACGTATCTTCTAGTCAATGTGACTGCCGTCCTTTGATACTTTTCTACCAGTTTGTGTGTCTCCAGCTTGCGAGCCAGGATAAATCTGATTTGGTGTCTTGGATAACAGTCTAAATGAAGGAAGACAAAAAAAATTTAATTAATCTATTACACATCCAGTTCAGGTTATAGAGGACAAGAAAGGAAGAGTGGGTTTACTTTTAGAGAAACAGCAACCCTCTGATCTTTGGGTTGCATCTGGTATCAAAGTAACCTCTTTGCACATTAATGGAAGCAAATTGCAATACCTAACACTGCCCATGGGCAAATGGGGTGCCGTTTCCCTCCCTATCATCCCAAACTCAACCAGGGGTTTGGAGCGCCCCAGGGTCCATGCCCCCAACACACCTCTTGCTCTCTGCTGCAGCATGAGGCTGAATTTCTTGTTCCCCTGTGGGAAGGGTGAGAGCAAAAGAGAAGGTATGATTTTATTGAATTATAAGAGATCTATAGATCCTAAAACTACAGTGTACGCCTCTGCTTCATCATATAGTAGGGCAGGAACTGTACTAAAACATTTTCTCTCCCTGCAGATCCCCTTTCAGTTAGTAGCATCAAAGTGCTTACACTTTTAGGCTCATGGGGTCCATGGGACCTCAGTTTTCATATAAAAAAAATGAACAACGTATATTAAAGAATTTTCACTTTATTTAGGAACCTCAGGTACGACATCATAACTAAAAGACAATATAAACTTTTTAGCAATCAACAAAATTTAGACATCTACTTATGTACTATGAAAAAACAAGTAATTATTATAAGTAATGAATTATTATTAATATAAAGTAATTATAGTTAGTAAACCACTTAAACGGATGGTTACGATTTGCGGAAATATGACAAAATCAAACTCATGTGGGGTCCAATGAACCCGACGCGATTAATTTAAGGTTAGAATAAAATACATAAAAGAAGATTGTGCAAAGTAGATAACTCCTTTAAGGTTTCTATAAATCATATAGAAAATGCATAAATGCCATAAGCAAGAAATTAATATTATTAGTCAACAATTGACATTTATTGAAATCTATTTTTACTTTATAATTTCTCAGTTTATTCAGCTTATAATATGAGCCTTCAATGTCGGTAATAAGCACTTTAGAGAACAGATACGGCCGGCTTCATACTGGGATGCCTACAACAAGCAAGATTGTTCGGGCAAAGCTAATATTTCCACCGAATGTGACAAAGGTCTCCCGCCGGGGGAAAGTAAATAGAGTTTAGAGGATTTATTCTGCAAGACCTTTTTTTCCCTAGAATACAGGCCTACCTGCTATGAGAATATGGTTCGCTTGGTGCGGAGGTTCACAGTTCCCCTCTGTGCAGTAAAGCGTCATACTGTGAGTACCTTTGACAAACTAATATCATATTAATGTCGCATCACCTCTCGCTACAAATGAATCTCTAAGCCTGGATACAGTATATAGGTATGAGGCTAGGCTTGTAATACATCTAATGTATATACAAAAGGGATTACTGGGAAATGACGAAGATTATATCATGGGGCTACTGCAAAATGAACATGAAACCTTCAGCCATTTCACCCACGTATTCCCTCATGTAGAGCTCAGTATAAGTCCCC
Organism: Allobates femoralis; assembly: GCA_033576535.1. Taxonomy (NCBI): domain Eukaryota; kingdom Metazoa; phylum Chordata; class Amphibia; order Anura; family Aromobatidae; genus Allobates; species Allobates femoralis. The sequence continues at coordinate 208,653,218 of JARQOC010000011.1, read as the reverse complement.
ATTCACATATTCGATTGCCCCCTATGCACTTCATTATCCGTTCCGGTCTATGGGTCTTTTCAAATGCTCAAGTTTTTTGTGCAGGAGAACAAAATGGATCATTTAGACAAAAAAAAAAAAAAATCAGATAACACACTTTTATGCCTTTTGAGTTTGGTAAATTCGCATCCACTTTTAATTCTCACTTGATAAAAATAGATGACACTTGGATGTTAAAGGGAACCTGTCACCTGCTTTGGGGGCTTTCAACCCTGCCCACCACCTTTAACATGATGAAATTGGGGTTCCGGAACCCCTTTATATCCCCAGACGTCCCCCTGCATACCTCAGAAAACAACTATTAATGTGTCTTGCGGTGTATGCTAGTTACTTTGTAAGGGTCATGGGGTGCTGCACACTGCAGTCAGAGCCACCCTACTCCATGGAAAACCCACCCCGCTGCACGCCAACACCGCCCCGCTGCATGGAAAACCCTCCCCTCCTAAGTGTATGCAAGTCAAGGACATAAGGACATCATCGGCACAATTCACAAGTCTCGCGCCTGCGCAGTGGCGCCTCATTGTGCCCTATCGAAGAGCCAGTAATTACACTGCACAGGCGCAAGACTTCGGTATCGCATTGGCCGCACAGTGCCGAAGTCTCATGCCTGTGCAGTGGAAACACCGGCTCTTCAATAGGGCACAATGATGCGCCACTGCGCAGGTGCGGGACTTGCACATGATGTCGCTGTCATACACTTACATACACAGGAGGGGCAGGATTCCCATGCAGCGGGGCGGTGTTGGCGTGGAGCGGGTTGGATTTTCAATGGAGCGATGTGGCTCTGACTGCAGTGTGCAGCACCCCATGACCCTTAAAAAGTAATTTACATACAGTGTGAGACACATTAATAGCTTTTCCTGAGGTAGGCAGGAGGATGTCGGAGGTATATAAAGGGGTTACAGGAACCCCAATTTCATCAAGTTTAAGGTGGTGGGAGAGTTTAGAACCCCCAAAACAGGTGACAGGTGCACTTTAAAAGTGAACACATAAGACCAAAAATGGTAAAAATCGTATCTAGTATTAGAAATGCATAAAATAAATAAAAGCAGCTTGTAAACTCGACTAATGCCTATCATGAGTAAGAGAAAACTAATCTGGTTATGGTTCATACCCACATCTAGGTAGATTGTGTTTCAGGTATGAAAAGCAATAGCATAAAGTACTTTTCCACCTTTTAAGGAATTAAAATCTATATAAAGAACTGCAATGCGTCACCACTTCCAGACCACCATGAACTTTAAATATCTAAGAAATCCGTGTTCTGCTCTATCATGTGACACAAAGGACCTGACAATCAAACACAGCCAGACTCCCCATAGAGAGGGCAGAGACTGTGTACTACTGTTTCTGCCTTCTTGATTGCTGTATATTCAGTGCTAAATACTGGACAATTCCTGGGTGAACAAAGAGGCTGAGTTCACACTTACATATTTTCTCCATCCAAGAAAAACAACATGATTATGCTAATCAGACTCTGATCAGAGTTTGATCAGAGTGGGATCGTTTTTTGTTTCTCCACCTTCACCATTTGTCAGTCTGTGAAACATATTATAATTATTATTATTATTATTATTATTATTATTAGGTATTTATATAGCGCTATTAGGATACATGGCGCTTTACATTTTCGAGGGAAGACAAAGACGACCACAAACGAAGACAAACGACGACAAATCCACAATTAATCATACGGGTACAATAGGACCGGGGACCCATAGACTTGAATGGCCCAGAATCATTCCATTCTAAGAGGCAAATCGTGCATGTCAGTCCACTCGGTCTGAGAAACTGCCTTATTGAGTAACATTGGTCTGAGTACGATCCGATTTTTTTTTTTACCAGATAGCACTCGGACCGAGACTACAGTCATTTGCATGAGATCTCATAGGGAGCACTAACAGCTTTTCCTCCTCCGGGCTCAGTGGTCATGTGATCGCCGTATGTGGCTCCCTTTTGGATTAATTAATAAAACATTGGAGATTGGTGAGCGTGGCATTACCTTTCATTGTCTGTGAAGACATTCTATATTACTGTGGTTTCTTTTGCAAATCAATACCTGTATCGGCTTTAATGGTGCACTGGCATTCTCACTTCTGTTGCCTAACACTATACAGAACCAACCAATATTCCTATAACCAAAGTATCTAGCTAAATAAGGTGCACCTAAATATTACACGATAGACCAAAAGGACTTCAAACAGGTTAGCGATACCTATACAGTGTTATGAGATAACACAAAAAATGGTGCTCCAAAAAAAAATCTAACAAATATATCAACTTTATTAAATAGAAAATATTATAAACAGATTTTGTTATCAATACTGAGTAAGGGCCCTTTCACATCAGCGTTTTTCGTAATTCGCGGCAGATGCGGTGAAAAAACCGCATCTGCCGCGTTTGCCGCATAACCGTTACACTTGCGGCGCGGTTGCGGTAATCCCCATAGAAAGTATAGGGGGACTTGCGGCAGGTGCGGCAAGTGCGGTTTTGCACTTGGGGCAGGTGCGGCCGCGAAAAAAAACCGCGGCTGACTGCGGTTTTTTTCGCGGCCGCACTTGCCGCAAGTGCAAAACCGCACTTGCCGCACCTGCCGCAAGTCCCCCTATACTTTCTATGGGGATTACCGCAACCGCGCCGCAAGTGTAACGGTTATGCGGCAAACGCGGCAGATGCGGTTTTTTCACCGCATCTGCCGCGAATTACGAAAAACGCTGATGTGAAAGGGCCCCAAGTCAATGGAGGGCTGAGAACAAACCTCCTAAGGCTATAAAGAGTAAATAGATACTATGCCCATACATCTGTTGCAGTACATGAACAAGCCCCTGACAAAGGTGGGTGAAACGTGCATTGGGGGCAGAGCTACACACCTAATAGCTCCACATTACATCCTATTCCCTTCTATTTGATGTATGTGGTAACCACTAGGAAATGTACTACAATAAACATGTCTGTATGCTTAGTCACTACTGTTTACAGCCTTGGGAGATTTGTTGTTAGCCCTTCAATGACCAACTCTTCTCATTACACACATACATTAAATATGCAGATTCTGTTTGCAGATTTTTAAGCAAATCCCCCCCCCCCCACAATTTCCCCAAAAAACATGTTGAAGAGGCAGAGTCTCTCAGAAGCAAACATGGTCAGGCTTTCACTAATTTGTGAACTAATTTGTGAACAACTGCGTCTAAAAATGGTGGAACAATTTCAGCTGAGGATACAATAGGAAAGGGTAGAGCTGGTCATGCAGTGGTATAGTGGACTGAAGATCACTGCAGGTTGTAGGCTTGTCTTAAGAGATGGTTCTTTAGGTTCTTTTTGAAGGTTTCAACAGTAGGCGCAAGTCTGATGTGTTGGGGTTGAGCGTTCCAGTGTATCGGGGATGCACGGGAGAAATCTTGTATGCGGTTGTAGGAAGAAGAGATAAGAGGGAGTACAGAAGGAGATCTTGAGAGGATCGGAGGTTGCGTGTAGGTGAGTATCGGGAGACCATGTCACAGATATATGGAGTATTGAATTAATTAGCATAAAACTTCAAATTGTGATTACAGAAGTACCACAAATCGTATTTCTACACCAATGGTATCAATGTAATCAGTATTGGGACAATATTACTGCCATGTATTTACTTTACAAGATTGTGCTTACATGTTCTCTTTTTCAAATTAAATGGAAAAAATGTGAAACGTTCAACTTCTCATCTGTGTTCTATGTTCTGTTGTAAATAAAATCTGGCTTTAACAAATTTCCAAATCATTGTATTATTGTTTTCTTTACATCTAACACATCTAGATTTTTTTTTCGAATTGGGATTGTATAATAGCGGCAAAAAATTGATAAAATTGGAAAAAAAAATAATAGATATTATGAGCAGAATAAAGACAAACGTCCTTGTGATTGTGGATACTGAAGAAGCTAAATTGGCTAGAGTAGTTGGGGTCTATATAAACACAGGGGCACTCTTATCTGAAATAACACTCCATTTTCTGGGTCATGCAATCCCAAATAAATAATATCTGCAGCCAGCAATAGACGGCAGCACATTCATCTCTCGTATTGCCTCTCCAAGAGGGGCTATTTGCACAGACAAGGTGTAGGTGATAATGAAAGGTTATGTATGATACACATCAGAAGGCTCCAACTGTGGGTAGTGACGGGAGAGGAAAAAGAATGACAGTGGTAAATGGAAAATGTTATTATAAAGGCATTATCCTGTATGGCTGTTTAAGGTCTAGTCTTGATGCACTCAGATATACCTATTGCTTCTGCTTAAAGGGAACCTATCCGCTGTTTCAGGTCTCCCAAATCATGGGCACAATGAATTAGAGCATGGATCACAAATTGCACTCAGGTATAATGCTCTGGTATTTCAGGAAAAATATAGTTAGTAGATACGACTGATGACCAGAACCAGAGACGAGACTATTCAGGCACTACTGACCCGCCCCAGGGCCATGGGGTACCCAGTTCCGGGCGTTGATTTAACTGGGGATGTCAAGGGTGGCTTGTGCCAAGTCCCGTGGACCTGGTGGTTGCCTGGGTCTCACTGACAATGGGTCCCACCCACATCCTGACTGCAATAAGGTGTGTGGATGGGTAAATTGAGGGTCCCTTATGTGACATCCCAATCTCCTAGTCACAGGAGTACTACACTCTCTTCGACCAGTGGGACACCACACTACCCCAGGCGGGCTTCTCACAACGCCGCTTCAAGAGGTCCCTCCCATAGTGAAAGATCTGAACATACTGAGGCGGCCTTACAATATTTATTCATTAAGCTGATACCACGTCCGCTCGCCGTAATGCGTTTTGCTCATACGGTATCCCTCAGCTACGCGTCACTGCACGGAAGTGACGATGCGAGTGCACGTGACTCTGTCTGCTTCCGATGACGTACGGGGACGGGAGCAGCCTTGCGTGCCCGCCCACTGAAAGATAATATCACTCCCTTCAGTGACGTCCTGCAAAGTAAGAGGGAGGGGTAGAACAGCCAGTAATGCTATAGAAGACACAGCCCACTAGTAGCTGAGCCCGAGGGAGACGCCCAGAAGTCGCCAGGCCTGTATTTTTACAAAGTGTATATTTCGATTTATGATTATCAATATTCTTAACAAAAGTATAGGTGGAACAGTCTAGGTAGGGTGCAGGGACATGTATTAACTGCTTATAGTCGTCATCTGAGGTGGTTGGTTCCCTTTAAATATCCTGCTCCATCAATCTGTCCGCCCCCTGAGCTGGAGAGAGAAGGAAAGACTCCCCAAGATGTAGGGGCTGAGTATAATACGTTTATTGTACATCGCTTTATATCTTGCATGGTTAGCCATTGATATTATCTTTTGATATATTGTTCATCTTTTGCTATCTTTTATGTTTTTGTACATTTTCTAACATGTATTTTCATTGTTATGCTAGTCAACTGTATTACTTCATGTAACCATGGGTGTAAGAAGCAATTTAGTCTTACATCTACAATCCATTTTATAAAATATATGTGGGTATCGGTGAGATGCTTGAATAAATTGTTGATAAAGGGGTAGAGAGCAGCACTGGTCTAACAGTTGTGCCAGAACGTTTGTAGAATAGTTTTGTGGCTGCTGAGCACTTATAAAACTTCATAGTTTTAAGGTTAAAGGTAGACCCGAGTTATACATGGGTTAGTACCCATTGCACCGGATGTGAGTAACTGTAGTTTGTAAGATCCCAGATAATTGTTCTGCTTTAGTATCTCATAGGCAGCATAATGGTAAGTAGAACTGTATGTATAAGGTTGAAGGCACACTGTGTGAAGGACTTGCGCGAGTGCAATGTGAGGGAACTCGCATTGCACTCGGACCAGTGTTGCCCTATCAGGCAAAGCACACTGGTGCGAGTCGCCCGCACTCAACTTGCATTGCGAGTCAGAAGCAAGTGCAGTAGTAGCATGCTGCGACTGCACGCGATTCTGACATGCGTGAGGGCAATGAAAGTCTATGGGGGCGAGCCCCCATACAGAACACTGTGCAATATTCGCATGAGTGTGCTGTCAAAATCGCTTTAAACTCGACGGCTGTCAAAACTGGCGAGTTTAAAATTACCACTTTCCCAGTACAGTAATCAATCATCTTGCACCACTATGACAGCAGTGCAAGATGAATATTAAACACCCAGCTGCTGGGCACCTCTTTCTAATTTTCGGGGTTAAACTGCATATGCAGCATCTGTGCGACATATCAACACATGCTGCATATGCGGCTATTAACCCCGTGAATGAAGGGTTAATGTGTTTTTTATATGTTGGCAACATGTCTCCAGGGAGTGTCCACACTCCCTAGAGACATGTTGCTTTACTTCATTGGCAGTTCAGGGGTTAATCCCTAAATTTATGCCGAGCCGCTATTTGTCGGCATTTCAAAATCATTCATAAAAGCCGGTGGCTCCTGTCAGTGAGCAGCGTGCGGTATAGAACGCAATTAGCGTTAAGTACATTGCTGGGCAGCGTCCTGAATAAGGAGCTGTCCCAGGTACTTACGCTAATTGCGTACTGTAACAGCCGCTCTCCATGATGCTGAAGACTTAATCATCTGCACCATGGCCAGTGCACATTGAAACTCCGGTGCGCTGGCCATGATGCAGATGATTAAGTCTTCAGCACCAAGGAGAGCAGCGGGTACAGTACACAATTAGCGTAAGTACCTGGGACAGCTCCTTATTCGGGACGCTGCCCAGCAATGTACTTACGCTAATTGAGTACTATACCGCGCGCTGCTCACTGACAGGAGCCACCGGCTTTTATGAATGATTTTGAAATACCGACAAATAGCGGCTGGGCATAAATATAGGGATTAACGGCTGAACTGCCAATGAAGTAAGGCAGCATGTCTCTAGGGAGTGTGGACACTTGCTGGAGACATGTTGCCAACATATAAAAAACACATTAACCCTTCATTCGCGGGGTTAATAGCCGCATATTCAGCATCTGTGCCGATATGCCGCACAGGTGCTGCATATGCAGTTCAACCCCGAAAATTAGAAAGAGGTGCCCAGCAGCTGGGTGTTTAATAATCATCTTGCACCGCTGTCACAGCGGTGCAAGATGATTGATTACTGTACCGGGAAACCGGTACATTCATACTCTGCGGCTTTGACAGCCGCGGAGTATGAATATGCCGGTAAATGCTGTCCACAGTCCTGAAGTTTGCTTCAGGACCGCGGACAGCATCACACTCACACACACGCACTGACGCAGCACACTCATCACACTTGCAGCATACTCACATGCATACAGCCAGGCACACACACCCACACGCACCTCATTCGCACCACACTCACACCACACACACACCAAAATCACGCATCACACTCTCATCACTGTCGTGCATCAAACACGCTCCGTGTTTGATGCATGACAGTGTGCCTTCAGCCTAACAATGAAAAAGTGTCCACAGGCTTGTAATTGAGAAGAAGTTACAAGAGAGGTATTCTTACAGTCTTAAAACTCTGATAACCCCTTCTCAATCATGTTTCCCCTTTACAAAATAGTAAAAGCAATATTCACCTCTGGTTCTAGAGCGCGGTGCCTGCTTTCACGGCTCTGGCATCTACTATTTGGCCGCACAAGCTGTTTTGCAGCCAAAGTACAGCCCTAGTCTGATGGTGGAGACATATTTTACGAACAGAGAAGTAAAAAAAATTCCTAAATCATTCCAAGTGACACGACCACTAAATAATAACAGTCTCAAGTTTAAAATAAGGGAGGATAAGATAACAAAGATTGCTAATTAGTATGCTCTTTTAATTAAAATTGCCCAAGTACCCCCCTCCCTCCATGTTCGATCGTTCATTTTGGTGAAAGAAGATTGGATATCTACAATTTTAAATGACAATATGATTAGTAGCTGGTGGCCGTAACCTGTCTGCTCTCTCAGGCGCTCCGATACTACGTCTACCAGAGAAAATCAATTGTGAAGAGCAAGTCTCCAATCTTATTAGTATGGGCATATTCATCCCTAATACCATCAATTTAGTTTTCTTAGAATCGTGTTGATATATGAAAAGGCTCTGGGGTGTTCCTATACACACTATCATAGCAAAACCAATTTTATTCTATTTTAAAAGGCCGGAAAAAAAAAGACAAATTGCTCACAACAAACTGTTGATTTCATCTGGTCATGCCTGAACTGTTTTTATATCACTTTTGCACTTGAGAAATCCCCTAAAGAGATAGACATTGAAAATTCACCCTCCCTGTGACTTTCCAAGCAGAACAGATAAATGGCATTAGATATTTTCAATACATTTTATCGATGTTTATGCGTTTATATTTTCCTTCTGGGTTTATGTTACTTTTTGTCTACATTTTTGCACATCTTCGAAGGATTAGTCATGTTGTCCAGCTCCTTTATTGTCTGCCCCAAGACATTTTGTCATTATCAATAGGATAATCACTAGGAATGTCATGTGCACATTGTTGGAATTCTTTACGTATTTAAAAATGGTTTAAATTTTATAATCAATTTG